>CM056379.1:30559145-30943631 GCA_029718625.1 Synaphobranchus kaupii
ATCCAGAGAAAAGAAAATTACAATTCGAAACAATGACATGTATTTTTAAGGCTTTTTCTTTATATGTTTTTACAATTTATAAATGTTACATGCTACAGTACAACCTAGGGTAGAATTTCATTAACCATTTTTTTCCTGTTTGAAGTACAAAAAAAAACCAACCCATACCCATTTTCATGAGTTATGTCCATAGTACACAGTCTCAACTATGTGGAGGAAATTTATTAAAACAGAAAAAACACATCTCTCTATTGGTGTTCCTGATACAGGACTGTTTATGTATAAAAATAACTGATAGTACAGTTCAAATTAAATTCACAGTATTTTTCTTAGGAAGCGAGAAACTCAACGTGATTTTTCTTCTTTTTAAAGCAAATCATTTCGTTTCATGAGCAAACATGATAAATGATTAAGAAATCCGTGTTCTGTGAGAAATGAACGTCGATGGATCCTTTCCAGCGAATGGCTACTGGAACCTTAGAGAAAATAAGAATGTCATAAAAGATCTCAAGTCTGTCCAGGCTTACAACTGTGGCATTGGGGTGTGCAACACGACAGCCAGTTCAAACCGCTATCTTCAGTCAGTATTCGGCAGATATGCTGACATCACAACTTGCAGCTGAATGACAAAGTATTACAGTTTAGCTCCACTTATGAAAAAGCTTACACTTTTTTCATTAATTCCCCTGGGATTAATCCACAGAAGTAAAATAGTCATTTAAATGAGTGAGAAAGTCCTGAGTCTATGACTGAGCAGCAGTTGAGATGTTAAGCTCCAGGCTTCTTTTTTATTACTATGTTTAATTAAATATTTAAATTCTATATTTTAGATTTCCAACGTGTTAGTTTTCACCACCGAAGAGTGACATTAAAAAAAAAAAAAAAAAAAAGTTTTTTTGAGCATATAAAATAATTAAAACCTCTTCTGTGGAAAAAAGAGAAGGTATTCCAGATGAATAAAGCACCACTCGCAATATCCAGGGTCTCATTCTTTCGCTGTTGAAATTCTCTTTTTCTTAAGGAAAGGCTTCTCTACCCATCCAGGTCTGGAGAGAGGAGATAAAGAAGGCAGTTATTACATTACATTATTACAGAAGCATGGACACCCGGTGTAACCAATGACAATATCATTAATACAATTAGTGCAAAGACAGGAAGGACATCCACAAATTAGCTGAAAAACCTCAAGATGAGCACCAGCGAATATAAACGATTACCGATAATACTGATCAAGGCAAGAATCGATTTGGATGTGCGAAACGCTGGGACTGAATATCGAGTCTGGCAATCGGCATAGTCGCTCACCTGGATTCCGCGTGAAGACCATTTCCTCTACTGTCTGTTTTCATTCTAGGGAAGATACGAGACATTTACAAGATGGCCATGAAAAAATACAAGCCAACCAAGCAAGCTGATGTGTATATAGGTTTGGTTTGAGCAAGATGTAAAATGTATTCCATGTATGACAACGAGATATTCAACAAAATGATGGTCATAAATAAGGCTAAAGTTTTATTGACTACAGGTTCACTATATTTTATGTATATATACACGCACACACACACACACACACACACAAAGTATGTCAGACTTCATACTAGATTGACCTTTCACAGGTTTTCTAATATACCACTGACAATTTTTCACCATTTATTCTTCTTTCCATTTTGTATTCCACACTTACAAACGTACGCTTTCTATGTGACGCAGCGCTTACTGTAATTAACGTTATGCATTAGAAGCCATACTAAACGCAGGATGGAAGTATCCTTAAAGGAAGAGGAGGAAGCAAAGGTGCTTTCAGTTTATGTCCAGGCTCTACGAGAGCTTGTGAATCAGCGTGTCGTCTGATCCTCCCAGTGCACTCACTTGATTAACGGCCGTGTCCCTGTTGAACAAGCTGCTCTCAGACGCTCCGCTCGCTCCCAGAGAAACGGGCGTCTTGGAGGTGCTCGCAGCAGTGGCTTCATCTAAGGAAAAAGTTCAATTCGTATAAATTCAGGATTTACTGGAATAAAGATTTATTCAGAATTTAGAACCTTAACAAAGAGCAACAAGGAAATAAAACGACTCGCTGTCATCAAATGAGCTCATCTTTGGTGCTATAAATATATGTGCCAAATCACTCAATCTTTCAAGACTCATCAATTGTCCCAGTGAGCTTTCTCAATGTCTGCACGGTTATCCGTTAATGGTACACAACGGGAAAAACACTGGCTACGAGAGGCTAAAGTTATTAATCACCGTGGAACAGAATGACTAAAACATGCAGACATCTTGCTGGTTGGCTGAGCTGATATCTTTTCCAGTTCATGAGTCAACCTCAGAGGAGCCACAATGGCTTCCCCCACAATGTGCAGCTCAAGCAGTATGGCAGGGTGCAAAGCGGGTGCCACTACGCTGTTTCACTGAACACAAGCAGCGGGCAGACTGCCCTGACAGATAGCCCGCCTCGCAGGGAGCGTTCGCCGCCTCAGAACACGTTTGACAAATTGCTCACAGCCGTTATGATGCGCGTGTGTTCTGGCGCGTCGTTCTTGTTTAAAACCGCCGTGGATTCAAAAATGCTTGACGGAAACATCGGTGTCAATAATTTCAAAGTTAATGCACAGGCTGGAAAACATATCCAAATAAGTATATTCTATCATACCTTCTGCAGCGTCGCTGGGACAGATGCAATTTAACATATTTTTTGGTCCTACTCATTTATTGCAGAAACATCAGAGATAATGTTTTACATTTTTTAGGTCTGTGCTACAGCTGTTGACTGTAACACATTAACATTATGACATGTAAATTATACCACGTTGGCAGACCCCTGAAGTTTGGCACCTCTATTAGCTAAGTGCTTTGGATTAAGTCCCCATAAGATCATGTTGCAAGCACTCTCAGCTCGCCAGAGCCGTCAGAGAACAACAGATCCCAGTTGTGTCCTGGACAAAGCAGGCCCTGTTAGAGGGGTGACTCTTACCCCTGTATAGTCCAGCCTCGTGAAAAATGACTGACTCTCCGCAGTTAGTGTCTCCCTGGCTTATCTCACCCTCCAGGCCATTCAGACAGCCTGGGAGAGCAATCCCGTTGGACTGAGACAACCCGTTACCTACACACAAAATAGGGCAAACGTGGTCTGATACATTCTGAATGTGTCAAAAGTACTGTAGGCACAAAGATGGAAAACTGGAAACATGTCGCCATCTGCTGCCAGAGATGGAGCATTGCAACGTTGGGGAATTTTTCAACCTTATAAAAAAATGAAACAAGTTCTGAATCATTATTGGGCTGCTATCTAAAAATATTACCATAATTGTGGGGAAGACAATTAAATGCTACAATTCAAATGAAGTTAGAGAGAAGTAAAACAAAATTGCAATGATCTGCAATGATATAAAAAAAGTCCCCGGAATACTTTGGTACATATTTCATTGTAAACTCCAGGGATCACTGGCGATGTTGTGCGATTTGTTACCTGTGTGGATGTGGAGATGTGGATGTGGTGCACTGTGGGAAAGGCCGTTCTCAGCGTGACGTGGCTCCTCTCTGTGGCAGCGGCGCTTGTGGCTCGCCCTGTCGCCGTCGCTCTCTCTCTGGGATTTTTCACAGTCCATCTCTTCGTGCCCTCTCTTCTTTTTCTTCTTGTGTTTCCAAGAGCTGCTGTCCACGTTCCTCTCCGAGTTATCTGGATCTGGGGTCCTACAAAGGGTGTGGGGACAGCACAACTGTGAGAATTCGCAAATTTGTGGATTTGTCAGCTCATATGGATTTTGTTAAAATAGTGCGGAGGTGTGAATTTTCAAGAATAGAAAAACTGGCTTTACATCTGAAAGGGGTCAGGGGTCATGTCACACTGAGGGCTCAGTCATAACAAATCCTACAAGAGATCTCAAAAATGTTTTGGTGATACCTACCTTATATTTTATGATAATGAACAACTATAATTATATGAACACACCCATATAACAATTATAGACTAGTGGATCAACGTGCAGCAACACAAATACGTCAAAATGAATATAATAATTGAATAATTGATACTTTGCAAATAACAACTACCATTTGCCTGCAACTGAGCCTGCACATATTTCTCTAAATGATATGGTAGCTTAAATACTGCCATATGTTCAGCAGATACCCAACGTAAAACGTCCGCTTTCAGGGGAACTCAGTTGGTCCTATGAATTAGGCCATTTCAAACACTTGGGGACCAGCAATAAATGCTGGCTCAGAATATTTCCCAGCCAATAATGGTGTCTGAAGCTCGAGGGGCACTGTTATCTCAGGCACCCAAGATAACAGCCAGGTTACCCGCTGTCTAAGTAAAGCACCGTGATATACAGCATAAAGAAAGGGGGCAGTGAAACTGTTAGTAAATTACACTAAATTGTCTGTGAATGAGAGTCGGTAATTGCTGCAATCACAGCAATAAAAAAAAAAAAATGTATGTTCAATTCCCTAAGAGAAATACGCAAGGGAATACGCAACATATTGAGAATTCAACTGGGAAGGCTTTCAGTAATGGACAAGAGCCAAATGGTGCCATTTATTGCAATTATCTGCCATCTGCCAAAGGAGAGGTGTTGGAAAAGACATAAGATATCTACATTTATAATAATGATAATAATGATGCCAGAGGTGCTCACCAGTGCTCCCTGTCCTTGTCTTTCGTCTTCTTCTTCTTCTTAGACTTTTTGTGTTTCTTCGCCCTTCTCTCCTCCGATTGTCTGTCCCAGTGGTGCTGCTTCCTGTCCGAGTCACCTCTGTGGGCGTGTCCCGGAGGGCGGTCCCGGCCGGTGGGGGACGTGACCGAGGGCGGCGTCGAGTGCCTGCGGTGTCCCCTCCCCCTGCCCTCCTCGGGCCTCCAGCGGCCGTGCTGCTCCTCCCTGCAATGCTGCTCGCCGGCCGGGCGCCTCCTGTCCCTGCCGTCTCCGCTCCTGTGGCGGCCGTCCCTGTGGCGGTGGGCGTGCCTGTCCCACCGCCGCTCGCCGTCCCGGTCGCGGTGGTGCCGGTCCCAGCTGCGCGACCTCTCGCGGTGCGTGCGGTGGTCTCTTTGGCGTCTGTGAGCGTGCCTGTCCCTGCTCCTCTCCCGCTCCCGGCGGGACCTGTGTCTCTCCGGGGTCTTGCCCCTGTCCTTCGCCGGGGATAAGGGCGGGCTCTCGCCGTCTCTGGAGGAGTATCTCTGCTTCTCCGCGGCGCTCTTCCCCTCCCTCCCGCCGCACTTGCTCGGGTTGTGCTCTCGGAGCTCCGCCTGCCCGTCTCGCTGCGTGACCCGCCCGTCGCTCTCAACGTCGTTCCCCCCGCCGTCCGCCGGGTCCTTCACCCTGGGGACGGCGGCGTGAGGGTCGGCTCTAACGGGAGCCGGCTCGGGGCCGAAAAACACTCCGTGGGCCGCGGCGGGGGAACTCGGGCTCTCCGTCGACGCGGAGCCGCGAGACGCGGCGCTCGCTTCTCCGCAGGGCTCGCTGACCTCCGACACGGAGCTGGCGGCTGCGTCGGGTGCGTTCGGGTCGGTCCGAGCGCTCGGGTCTTGGGCGGAGGGTTGCCTGCTAGGGACAGCGGAATGTTGGAAGGTGTCTTTGTGAGCAGAGGTCTGGTCCAGAGGACGATCCTCCTGGGAGGGTTGTGTAGGGGCTGGAGGCGTCTCTTTGCTGATAAATAAGAAAATGTGACAAGCAATTAAGCTCACCGAATAACATGCATTTAATTCATTCATTGAATCCTTGAGTGGCAGTTGATGGTGTTTGCCTACCTGGGCCTGCTGACGACAGACGGGTTTGTTCTGGGCAGGGTTTCTGCGGGTGAGCCGGCTGTGCTGCTCCCCGCAGTCTGAACTGTCGTGAGAAACGTTGTTTGAACGTTGCCCGTGCCAACAACTTTGGGAGGGGCCTACAAAATCACGACAAACTTGTTAACGACGACACAGAACAAGAAAGCGCATCTCTAAACAGTACATTTGGAACAGTTATTCACAGTCCATTTACCCACGTGGCCTACGCTCTTATCTTACTATCCAACATCGATAAATAAGACTGGCACCCTGGCAAAAGAAAACACTGATGTTTCCATTTCAGCAAGTATGTGTGTCCTGAAACTTGCAAATAACACTGTACAATCTGTGTATTAACACTGTACAATCTGTGTATTAGCAGAATTAAATGAGCAGTGCTTTGGGGAGTTACCGGCTCTGTGTGTTTGACGCCATTGGACTCGTGCACCCCGTTCTGGCTGGGTTTGGGAACGCCGTGGACAAGTCCGGACCTGGCCTCCTGTGGGTGCACCTCTGGGGCCACGGAGCCGTTGGTTCTGGGAGCTAGTTGGGGTCGGAGGGCGGGACCGTAGCAGGAGGCGCCGGGCCCGTTCTTCCCGATTACAGCAGCTGGGAGGCGGGTCTTGGCCAGACCGTTTTCCAGGACGCCGCCCTCCTGATCGGACTCTTCCGAGGACTCCTGGCCGTAGGGCACCAGGAAGGTGGCGCAGTGATTGAGTGGCGTGCCGTTTACACGGGGAGGCCTGGGGACGGGAGAGGCGTCGGGGCGAGACACCACGACTGCCCGGTTTTCTGAGGTAGACTTCAAGGAGGAGGAGGAGGAGGAGGAGGAGGACGGTGCGGAGGAGGACGAGGAAGGCTGGGGGTGCGAGAAGGAGGAAATGGACTGAGAGCAGCTGGGGTTGCTTTGAAGAGCAGGCTGGGCCTGTGAAGGTCGGACCGTCTTCCCCTGACCAATAGGGAAGGACAGCTTCTGTCTCTTAGCAGGCTCGGGAATGCCAGTGGGACGGCTGATCAGCTGCGGAACGCTGGAGCAGGAGGACAGACTGGGGCCGGTCCTGCTAACACTGCTACTGCTGGGCTTGGAGCCACAGGACAGCTCCTTTAAGGAGCCATTCCCATTGATGTGGGGGGGTTTCTGCAAAACACACACACACACACACACACAGGGGTTACAAACAAGCAAGGCAAACCATAAAACGCTCCTGCAACTACCCCTCCCCCCCTCCCCCCCCTCCCCCCCCTGACCAAAAAGCGATTTGTTTGTCTTTGTAGGTGGCACGCGACACGTGTTTGTACCTTGTTCATGTGAGCTGGAAGCTGTGGCCCAATGAAGCCAGTGGAGGCGTGTCGGGGTACGACCGGTCGCGGGCTGAGGATAGGCCGTGGGGAGGACTGGCCGGGAGTAGTGCGGCTGGAATGGTTGTAGTCCCACCCATTTTTCAGATCTGGCGACCTGTCATCCAACACCGCACATGTCTCAGCTCAAAACACTCTCAAGGGCACATTTCTGAGTATGTCCATCCTGTTCCTACTGTGCTATCCCCGGCAATTTACAATGATAATAACTAGTTAATGAATGAATTAAATGTATAGCCCCAGAGGGAATTTGTGTTGCACACAATGAGTACAACACATAACGTAATAAAGATGAAGCACACAAGGCAAATCTATGGCAAAATGCCACCTGCTGTGTTCCCTGCAAGGTTTCCTGTCGGTGCAGCCTCTCAATTTTTAACAACCTCTGGCATCGCCCCACTCCTTTTGTTTCTACGTCATATCCCAGGGTCCAGCTTTAATACATTTTAAAATTTACACACGTAATCATATTTATTATTAGTCAATGATATAGGTCTAGAAAATCTAGCATACTGGTAGACTATGTGATAACATTAGATAAATTTGCAGAATGGTCCTATACAGTACGTAGTTTTTTTCCTATATGTGACACGTAAATTTTGGGCTAATGGGCACGTTTGACACTGGTATTTTTGCATGGTGCAATTGTGGACGCTAAAAATTTGCTTATTCAATGTGGGGTATGACTGCTTTATAAATCCTAAAAACATGGTTGCAAACTATTGTAAATACGAGTAACTATAGTATTCTATTATTGTCTATGAGCTATCAGCAGTGCAGCGTAGGGTAGGCTATGTCGCAACAACAGTGGAGAGCGCATTTGTAACAATGTATTGCGCCTCAGAATGTAGTGCATCGCGATAAAGGCCTCGCTTCGAACAGGGTCTCGCATATCTCCCAGGTGGCCCTGTTCTATTCTGTTAATTCCCCATAGACCCCTCTATAAGGCAACTTCACAGAGCTTAGAAGGCATTTGCAACACCCACGGAATAAACAACTTTAAGAGGTAAAATGAAGATACGGAAAACTGCAGCTTCCCACCTGATGTAAAAGAGAACATAAGCTTGCTGGTTGAGAACTGATCGAACGTCACTGACGGACACAGACGCGTCGTTCATCTCGTACCACTGCCCATTGCTGGCCTGAGAGAGTGTGAGAGAGTTGGAGAGTGAGAGAGAATCACTGGGCTTAGTTCCAACACATAAATGCAGGTTACAAATTTAGCCAACACTTGGCATTACACAGGGATATTTAATGAAACAGTCTGAATACCGAGAATGACAGCCTCAGTTTACCTTAATGAAGCAGTAGTAGTGCCCAGCATGGCAGCTAAACCCAGAGTGAACCAGCACAGCATACAGGAGGTAGACTAGAGGCTCCCCGTGAGACTGGGACATAAATGGGCGCATGTCCAGGTACTCGGGATACCTCACATCCTGAAGGGAGGGGACAGCACATGGTCAATGGGACATGCAACTACTACTGCTTGCCGTAAAACATTCACACTTATAAACCTACCTCCTCCCACACAATGGAACCGCTACTCACCTTTTATAGCTGATAAGGTGAACCAGGATTGTTTAAAAGGGTAGCCACTGCAGGGCAATAAAATATGAGGGTGCTATTAATAGCCCAAAATACTTACGACCCTCGTCTTGCCACGGCCACAGACTGTAAAATGCACTGTTTATACATGCTAAGAAAATCATGTTCAGATATAGAAAAAATAATATTTTTTAAAAACGTACTATTAAGCATTCGCCGTTTTCCCTTGCTTACTATACTATATACAGTACCTGATACACTTTTCGGTTTAGAAGAAGATTTTTTTAATCCAAAATCTCTCAAAGAAATACGTTTATTAAACCCTGGAGAGTTTATCTGGTTACATTTTGCCAAAGTCCCACACAGTTGACATTTCAACAGCGACCACCTATCGCACTTAGGGCTGAAATACGTTGCTGTTATGTAAAAACACATGCATTTCAACGTTTAAAAAAAAAACATATTTAAATACATTAGGCTACTTATTTTATGCGCATTATGTACATACTGTATATGACTATTCTTAAATAAATGTATTCTGTTGCAAATTTCTGAATGATACAGCCTCTTTGTGAATTCGAACCATGGATGTGCAGTGAATATTATGAGATCAGATCAAAAACGTCTACGACGTAAAAAAAAGGCAAGTTACTCACGCATAGCCTACATAGCGCTGTCCATAAGTTCTTAATTCCAACTTGCAAAAACTAGACCTGCCTTTAAAAGTCTTGATATCAAAATGTGGCCAAGTTACAACTACCAATATTGCCTATCGTAGCTCACACTAAATAAACTAGTCTATTCCAAAGCAATGCTATCCAAACTTTCCTAAATTATTTAATGCAACTTGGCCCTGTGTTTCTTCATCTTTGCATGTGAAGAGATTGTGCCTCATGGAACAACATATGATTTCAATGAATGTTTTTAACAGTTCATGAATAATTACACTCCAGAAAGGATATGGTTGTACTTTGTTAGCAAGTTTACTTTAGAAAATGTACAGGTTTTAAAATGTTAACTGCTGCTACAGCATTCTTTACAATTCACAAACAGACATTTATATGAAGAAATATTATGTACAATAGAGAAAGGGGTGATGAATAAATAAATGCAGATAAAAATGATGATGATATTTGCAAACAGAATTTTGTGAACACAAGGATATCTATGCTCTGTAGGACCACACATGTTTTTATAGAAATCCAAATACATAAATCAATAAATACATAATAATAATAATAATAATAATACATTTCATTCATTCTGTGCTTTTCATAGACCCAAAGCAGTGGATGCAGACAATTGTTCAAACATGCCCTATAGTGTAGTTTTTTTCTGTTTAATTTCTAAGTGTAACACATCTGAATCAGAGTATTTCCACTATAAATTATTTTCATTTTGCAGTTTGATGTGGCACATACAGTTTCATTGACCACATTCTCTTGAGATGGTAAGATGAAGAAACACAGGGCCAAGTTGCATTAAATAATTTAGGAAAGTTTGGATAGCATTGCTTTGGAATAGAGCTAGTTTATTTAGTGTGAGCTACGATAGGCAATATTGGTAGTTGTAACTTGGCCACATTTTGATATCAAGACTTTTAAAGGCAGGCCTAGTTTTTGCAAGTTGGAATTAAGAACTTATGGACAGCGCTATGTAGGCTATGCGTGAGTAACTTGCCTTTTTTTTTACGTCGTAGACGTTTTTGATCTGATATCACTTATTTTTTATAGCTAACTAATGATGAATAATGCATGAAGATAAACACGGAGAGAGACATGCATTCCAAAGAAATGTATGCAGACATTCGCTTAACCATAACGCCCTCTATTGACAAGAATGAGAACAGTTATCCTATTACAGACAGCACACAATTACATTAAAAGAGTTTGTAGATGAGCAGTATTTAATGTGTAATGAAATACAATGAACAGCACCACCTGAGCTATGGATCATGAAGAAGCATGTAAATTAATGAACCAAGTCTACATGGAGACATACATGGACAATGGGCTATGCAAACACATTCTAGATGAAAGACATACAGCCTAAATAGCTAGTACAGCGTAAATAGTTTGCATCAGTAAAATATGGAAATACAGTTTTAAAATAGGGCAATTAGTATTCTATAGAAAATGAAATACATTTAACGTTAGGCTATTCAACACTGGATTGCCAGATGCGTAACTCCAACCTTCCATGTATGGGCTACGAGCTAGCGAGCGAGCTAGTGAGTTTCTGCAAAGCAGTTTTTTTTTTCCCGGTAGTGTAGAACGTTACCTGCGGGAAATGTTTTGGTACCGGACAGCTAGGTTTAGTTTCTTTTTCTGTAGTGCAATGAATGTAGGCTATAATGCATGTTGATTCGCTTCGTAGTAGCTTAGCTTGTTTCTGCTTCCTGACGAGAAGCAGGAAGTAACGTTGGCGAACAAGCTTAATTGGACAACGCATATTTCCCAGGAATCTTAGCCAGAAAGAAAACAGTAGATACTACTAAGAAAGTACATACCAGAGATGATTCTTCTTCTTATTATTATTATAATAATTAAAAGTGTTTGCAGTAAGCTACATTATCAGCAGAGTAGCGTAGACTACAGCCACATTCGGAGGCTATCTATTTATTTATAAGTGACTAACCATGAATCAGATATGTTTGGGGAATTGGCGGTTTATAAATCCGATCGCTTAAAGGCTTGCAGCTTAAAAGAGGCTATCCTCAATTAATGTTGGCTATTATTGTAAATTCTTAATTTTCCTAGTAGTTAATTTTATGGTGACCTTATGTTATATGTGAAAAGGATAAAGTGAACAGAGCTGAAGTGAAGAAATTAATGAATAAAGAAATGTTGGCCGAGGCAAGGGGTTTTCACAGTCAGTCAGTCATGACCGCAAGAGCAGAGCGTAACACCCTCCCCAAACTAGACAAAAGCGAGCGTCAGGTTTGGGGAGGGTGTGATATAATACAAGTGAAACATTGAACAGTTAATATTGTAAACCTGTTTTGCCTTTGCAATAAAAATACGTTAATGTGTCAATGTGAAAATAATAACAGTCTAAGAAATGAAAACAGTTGCACATTGTTTTTGTGGAAAATACACGTGCCCTGCTGGGCTCGAACCCACTATCCACTGTGTGACAGACTGCAGTATTAACCACTAAGCCACAGTAGCTTCTTGGAAAGCATGAAGCCATTAGCTACATTAACATTAAAAAACATTAGTATGAAGCGTTTTTATTGGACGATAAGTTTGATGAGCAGGTATACAGACCATACTCTCAAATAATAATTCTCCCCATTGGATAACATCGCGACAGAGGCAGGCAGTTTGGCAGGAAAATGGGAAAAGAAGAAGAAGCGGAAGAGGAAGGAGAAAAACGGCAAAATAACCCAAGTTTGGGGCTTTATTGTGTGGATGTGTGAAGTTGTATCTGAAAGCTGTGTGATTACATGAGGTCAGAACATACAGAAGTTAATGTTTTTAAGGGCTGAGAGTCTATGGTCATTGTGGTTACTTCTGTAGGAAACCCTGAAAAGTGCCAAACTCTCGGTGCTGTATAGGTAACTAATAGTCGTAACTTGACAGATGGCATACCAGCCATCCCAATATTGACACTTAGACTACTAGAAACTAGGTGGCAATTGCCTCTGGATGGCCCAAGTTAATAGGGTTAACAAGTTCATGCAATGTTTTAACAGAAGGTAGTATTGATGGTAGATTGTTGTTTCACCATCTTTACTGAAGGGATAAGCTCAGTGTTTCCCATTAATGTATTAAACTGTAGTGGCCCGCCACAATTTAATTTCTACCGCCTCAGTTTCAAATTGATCAAAAAAAGATATAAAAAATAAAAATTGTTGTATGTGCGTACTGTAGCCCTGTCGCTTCAAAAAACGCCTCTCTGGCTCTCATCACTCTACTCGCCGCCCCTCCCCCCTGCTTCACACAAACATGCATGCATATAGACAGTCGCACAAATACGCATTACGCAAGTGCACCTCCGAGACAGAGGCTGTATCTCCTCACGATTCTGAGGAGATTAGACGTGGTTAGTATGTTTGTGAAAGTTAAACCCTCTGGTAGCCTACACTATAATGGATACATTGTTCAAGCATTAAGGGAGCCAAGCTCTCGACTGTGTTACGATATTAATTTTGCATAAACTAATGTAGCAACTTTGTACAACTTTAGCTAGCAAGCTAGCGGCTATAAAACATTTTAGCCGCAACTAAGCTGATGTTATCTCGCTTGCTAACTTGAGAAGCAAAACAAAATAAAATATATACTAGTTTACATATATTGTAGTATCTCATGGAAGATAATACAGACGTTATTCAAGGGAGATATCAGCACAATGTAACGCAACCTGTTGTGTTCAGGACAGGGTTTCCCCATTTCCCTTCAGTGCAGTCTCTCAGTTTTTAACCATCTCTGGCGTTGCCCCACTCGTTTGGCTTCCATGTCATATAACAGGATCTACCCTTTGTTTACTAATAATAGCCAGCCAATCAGATTCCGATTCTTTCTTGTCAATAAACAAGTATTTATTGAACTTGTTTTTTTTATTTATTTCTTTTTATTGTAGGCTAGTTTTCAAGTTCACAAGGCTGCAGGTTTGGGGCAGAACAGGTTAACATGCATTGTGGTAGTTTCTGTATAGTCTTGTTAGCTGACCATAACTTTATGAACATTTTTCATCAGACTACGTTTCTGCACGTTAGCTAGGGGTGTAACGGTTCTGAAACCGAGACCAAAACCGTGATACAAACGTCCACGGTCTTGTGTCGCGGTTCTGGAAGACGGAACCGCGATACAACCCCTCCCCCAACCCGCTGCCACGACTGCAGGTGCAGCCTGTTCAGCTCTCATTACGTTACTACTGTAAGAAAACTAATTTTTCATTTCACAATTAACACTATAACACATGTAAAACACGAGATTATTATTCTATTTAAAGTTAGGGCAAGCTGCAGGGGTTTTCCTGGCAGAGAAATGGGAAATGGGCAGTGCATGAGGAGCAACATTTTTTACATTCATTTTACTGTAAATATAGTTTTTGGAGTACAAAGAGCCCACGTAAGCTTTGGCTGTAAAGTACCAGTAGGGTTGTGTTTAGGAGTTAGGTTTTAGAAATCAAAGGTCCTTGAAGCTTTTTGAATATTTGAATATTACATAATTTCAGCTACTTTGATAGCGCACAAATAGAAAAATAAATAAAAACACTCTAAAACAGAAATAATGTAGCTACACATTTAAAAAAAAAAATATATATTTTTAAACGTACAAAAACACAATTTGTGTTTTTACATGACAACAGCAACGAAGACTATTTCAGCCCTAAATGCGATAGGTCACTGTGGAAATGTCGACTGTACGGGACTTTGGCGAAACGTAACAAGATAAACTCCTCAGGGTTAATCATAACACAGTGGTAACCTACCTGCATATAGCCTACAGGTAAGATATTTGGTTTCATTAACATATTCATGGGCTAGCTACGAGAGATTTTGGAGGAAAAAAATGAGGTGTCTTCTAAACCGAAAGTGCATCATACTACTGTATAGTAGCCTACAGTAAGCAATGGAAAACGCCAAATGCGTAGGCCTATTTGTACAACGTTTTAAAAAGATATTATTGTTTCTAGCTATACTGAACATGATTTTCTTGTAAACGGTGCATTTTACAGTCTGTGGCAAGACGAGGGTCGTAAGCGCTTTGGGCTATTAACAGCACCCTCTGATTTCATTGCACTGTAGTACCAATCCTGGGGTTTTCTTAAAGCTGTAGCCTAGTTTATAATTTAAGACAGACATGAATAGGATACTGTAATTGAGACCGATAAGTCTAACACTATAGTTATGGGGCGCCAATGTGAATCGGGTTAAAGCTTTTACCTTTTCAGAAGTTAGGGCTTCAAAAGGTAGCCTAATTCAAAATTGGAGCGTGTTCCATCCAACTCGCTGCCCACGCTATGTCTTTCTACCGAGTCGCACTCTGCCACAGAATAGCTCAGCCTATAGGCTACAGTCTATGGTTCTATGCTTCTTCTACTCGTCTCCTAGTACTGACATATTGAAGGCGACTAGTACAATATATCTCGCCATCCGCTGGCCGAAAGACCATATTGCACCCAAAAAATTAAATTCATTCGGATATGATTTTATATGTCGTTTTGTCAATTATTGTCATTTTGGCGGTCTGTGAAATCATTTTGGCGGCCATCAAATAATTTACTATGAAGGAAAAACCCTGAGCTGTATATTTTGTAAATTATACACATTACACAAACAAAAAAAACCGAGGTATGAACCGAACCGTGGTTCAAAAATCGAGGTCTGAACCGAACCGTGGATTTGGAGAATCGTTACACCCCTAATGTTAGCCATCTGTCTATCCAAAAAAGTCAGCTAACCAAAATTGTATTTATTTTACCTGTTCCATTCCCCATGTTCCAATAACAAAAAACTGTGGATCTAGTCTTAAAATTTTAATCTCGAAGAGCACCAAATTGATACATTTAGCTGTTGAAATTAACAAAAATTTCTACCGGGGGGGGGGGGGGGGGGGCATGCCCCCGGACCCCACTAGACAGTTCAGGGTCCACCCACCACAGTTTCATAAAATCCTGTGGGAAACACTGAAGCTGTCTACTTACTATTTTACATAAGCAACACTATAGGCTACTATCTTACCTAATTTTATCTCAGTGCCATTCAATACTACTTCACCTCAGTAACATTTCGTAACATCATTTTACCTCAGTGACATTCAATACTACTTCACCTCAGTAACATTTCGTAACATCATTTTACCTCAGTGACATTAGTTGGAACACTAACAACAAGCACTCAGCTTAAATATAGGGTGCTCACATTGCTTCTCAGCAAATTATTTTGATTAGGTCAGTTCTGCATACTGACACATATAAACAGTTGTTTCATAGAAGTGGTAAATCTGAAAAGGAGCCACCCACTTTTATCAAACTGGTTGGGCTCAGCAGTGAATTTTTCAACTGAGCAAAGCCACTGCGCCCGTTTCAAACAGACAGCTGCTTTCTCAATGCACCGCTGAATGAGGGGCACCAACTGCCACCAGTTGTCCTTTGAAAATAATACCACAGTTATTCTACTGGCAAGCTGTGCATAACCACCTTTAAGATTTGAGAGCACACAAGAAGCACTATTTTATTACAAAGAAAGAGTCAACCAGAAAGATATAGCATTATTTTAAACTGGCAAAACTTTGTGTCAAAAACCCAACAAGTATGAATTTAATAACAAACCATTAGAATAATAATGTTTTACAATGTTCCATTGATTTGAAATCGCAGAATTCAATGTGCCTCTGTCACTCCAGCATCAGAAATCCAATGTGCTTCTTCAGACACAAGAACAGGATGGTCTAGGGAGGAACATTCTGTACTCAATTGTGTCAGATATGAGAAATTGTCCTGAAGTGCTCTTACAGGCTGTAGGGTGATTAAAAATGTTCACAGAGAGTATATAATGGCCTGACAACTGCAAGTGAGGAACACAGGCACTGTACATGTACCACAGAAGGATTTTCCAATAATGTGCATTGGGTGGTATTCAAATTGTGAAATTAACTGTGCCGGAGAACGACTGAGTGCAAGAATAGACATTTAGTTTTGAACAGTTGTTCAGTTAAAGCTGCAGTAGGCAAGTTTGAAAATATACAGGGCAAAAAGACTTCCCGCTTTTGCTCTCCTCCCTCCTATCTCTCTCCTAAGCCCCTCCCACCAAATGATGCTCCAGTGCACGTGCGGAGACAGACAGACAGGGAGGGGTTTATTCTACAGGGAGGATATTTTGTTTGTAGATAGTTGCCTTGATTGGTAGCTACATAGCTAGCCCAGATTGGTTGGTTTTTAGAAGACCGGGTTGAGATTTTTTGACAGCCTAATACAGAGCCAGGACACTCAAAGAAACCAGTTTGTTTCCCAGAACACTTGACTTATTGATAGCTGTTGGAATATAATGAGTAAATTGAATAATTTCACCAAAATTTTATTGAATAAATCTTGCCTACTGCACCTTTAATATGTATCTATCAGTTTTAACCTGTAGATCAGGAAACATTATGATTGAGTTTAAATATGGAAGCAGAGCCTACCTTTGCAATTTTTGCTCCATTGTAGTTTGCAAAACGACTGAGAGATAGAGTCAACACATTGGAGCTTCGGTGAATTGTAAATCTCTTTGAGGCTGGAACCATTTTCTTGCACCTTCACAGACATTAAACAGTATCAGTTAAATGAAACCAGAAGTAGAATAAGCAGCCAATGAAAAAACTATTCTCAGGGAATAACAAATCTGTGCTCGAAACCAAACAGTGAAACAGTGGTTAACAATTCTTTTTCATAAAATTTCACAAACCTTCCACAACAAAAAAAAAGGTGAAATGCTTATTTGGCCAATGCGCAATTAAAAATGATCATAGCAAATACCTGTACAGCTGGTACATACATGCTACTTTTTTTCAGTTCTTGTAATAATACAGTTTTGTAAATCGATTTATAAAGCAGTATCGTAAGAATACCAATTGCCCCTGGGATGACAATAGAAATGTTTATGACACTGAACATGAACAAACCAAAATTTATTTTAGCACAACTAAAGTGTGCTTCAATGTGCATGAACAGCCAAAAACCATACAAAATTCTTTTAGGATAGATTAATGGTTTAAGCTACTCCAGTCATGTGGGTGTGGCCAATACTTCTTCTCATTAACTTTAGCAGCTATTTTAATATATATATATATATATATAAAATATTTTAAGCCACTTTAATATTACTTATCCTACATGAAAAAAGAACCCCCCCTCCCCCAAAATGTTTTTTTAATTAAAATAATAATAAACATTCCTTACTTGGTACACTTGTAGGCATTCTCTCCATCTAGTTGTTCGGGTTTAACAAACTGTTCAAGAGCTTTGGTGATGTTCTGTGCAGTCTGAAAGTGTGCAAAACAGAAAACTCAAGCCACTCACTACAACTTGAATGGCATCTGCCAATTTTGTATAAAGGTATTCTATCTAAAAACAGAATGATGAAGTACCTCGCCATTCCATAATAAAGAAAAATGTGAGGGAGACATGAATTACCTTAATTTCCAAGGCAACATCCAAGTATGGGTCATACGTGTCAGAGACAGCTTTGCAGTTCAGACATTTTACTAGAAACAAAGCAAATTGAAGGATTAATTTGTCATGTGCAGAAGCAATGTGTTTATTTATTAAAAATAGTAATATCAAAAACTCTTAGCACCAATGCTATTAAAAGTCAAAATAACACCGAAGCAAATTTGACATATACACATTTCCTGTGCAATCTCAAACCTTTCAACACCTCCAACTGTTTAGAATGGTAAATCAGAAATGTTGGCAATCTGCTGCTGGGTGGCTCATTTGGATATGGCACCACGCTTTGGCGCATGGATGAGCTCCACAGTCTCGGATCGAATCCGGACCGTGCCAGTGTCGACCGTGGCCGGTAGCTCCATAGGGCAACATGCAATTGCCATTGCCCAGGGAATGGGAGGGAGGGTTCAGTCAGATCGGGGTCCACATTTCATCGCTCTCTAGTGCCCCCTGCTGGTCGATTGGGTGCCCACTGGACTACTTGTCATAGCCGCAAAGAAGCAGGTGGTGACACCACATGTTTCGAAGGAGAACCGTGGATGTCTACACTCTCCCGAATCGACAGTGGGGTTTGCTCATGAACACGGCTGCAGACAATTGGACATTCTAAATTGGAATGTTCAGCCACATGTTGGGAGCCAAATTTAAAAATTAAAAAAAAGAAATGTTGGCAATGTGGTCATTGTTCTAACCCATATGATTAGTCCAATAAATAAAAAAACATTAGCTGAATGTTCAAGTTAGCCTTCCAGGTTCAAAGAGTCCTGAAAGAGAGCCTACCTCTAGACCTCAGATAGCCTCCAAAGACTTGATGTATTAATGTTGTTGCCTGTGTATACCTGTCCAATCTATGAAAAAGACAGATGCTAAATGTTAGACTATGAACAAGAGAAGCATAATTCAGAATTATGAATACATAATTATTGAAAAATACAACTAAAAACAGAATAGTAAGGAGCATGTATTTATATATGTGTATATATAAAAAATAAATTTTTTCAGAAAGAATTTAACTGCATAATCTAGATAATTTAGACAATCGGACACAAGGACCTTTGGGTGCAAAACCCACTCCATAAACTTACTTGTTGCCAGACAGGCAAGACTTTTGCATAGCTTCCACCGTGTAGCGGAGGAACTCATGGGCATCCTCCTGGCTCCCAAAGCGAAAATGTGTCGCAATCCCTGTAAACAAATCCCAAATAAAATCCAGGATTAAAAAAAATATATGTATACGCATGGCTTAGAGGCCTTGACAAGAAATGACGGTAAAGAGAAACCTCCTTAATAATCTTGGCGACAAGATCCAGACAGCTCCTACTCACGTTTTAGCTCATTAAGAACGCCAATGGGTTTGATGACATTTCCAGAGTTAGCAAAGACCTGGGTGATGTGATTCTGCATGGTGCACATCATACAGAAACCGGGCTCGTGACCTGTGTGGACGGAGAAATACAAAATGAGTCCTGAAAACAGCATACAGTAAAACTATCAGATTGAGACCACACGTGCAAAACGTACATGTTTTTGAATGCTCCCGGGACAACAAGTAATTGGCAAGGGGAGGTGTGTAAGTGAGACACTGGAGAGCAGAGTTGAGGAAGCAAGTGTTGCCGAGGTTCTGGAGTCCTGCTCCTACGCGGTGGACCTGGTTCCATTTTAGATTGAGTCGCTCTGCCGGGAAAAGAACTTTCTGGGGGACAGCGATGCCATCTCCACTGGTCATCACCACTAGATAACACACAGACATTTAGGTCACCCACAAGAACAAAAATTTTCTCAGGAAGGTAACTTCAAAATGCTGGATAATCACTTCTCGTACCATTTGACAACCTCAAAATATCCAGTTTATACTTAAAAAATGCCAGCACTGCCAAATACTGTTTTGAGGTTCTAACCTAGGTGTGCAGATGCTAAAAAGGTATCATTACATGCAGCTTTTTAACATTTGATAAACTGTGGATTTTTCACACAGACAACCATTCAGTCTGTTGAGAGAGCTACTTACTTTGCTCCTTAGGCCTCTCTCCTGTGACAGATGCACTGTTGCTGTACACAGCAGCACCTGGAGTGGGTCCCACATAAGGGCTTTTGATTTTTGTTGTGTCAGAGGGCGAGGATCCAACACCCCAGCTGGTAGAGCTGCCATCCATATCTCCAGAGGTGAATGGGGTCAATGAACCAGAGCGCTTGGGCCGATCTGACTCAGGGTCAGACTTCTCTGATGGTTTGTCAACTATGGTCATCGTTCATTGCTGGTTACCAAAACAGCAGGGAGACTTTAGATGCACAAAGTCAGCAGCAGTATAAATCACATATTTATACACAATAGTGTTGTAAACTATTTTATATATTCCACTATAATAATAAGTGGCTAAACTGTCCAAAAATCATGACAAGCTTAAGCTATATTATCCGTAGCTATACAGATGTAAAGAGAAGTTTTGTGTTAAACAAAATTGACTAGCTAATTTTGTGTTGGCCAACGATCTATTATCTTTCTGATTACCATTTAAATTATAACAAAGTAACGACATAACAGGGTAGTAGCGAATATCCAATGTTTTAAAGCTAATGGACCAGTGGGCTTGCTGACACGTGACTTACGAAAAAAGGGCGTGTTGGTTTTCACCACACAAACCATGGGAACTCTAGGCGAATTGCCAATTGGTGTACACCCATCATGTGACAAATCTGGCCCAATCAGGGAATTGGGAGTAGTGAGCGACAAGGAAAGCAATAATAAAAAAATAAAAACACTGAATATAAAGTGAAAGCTATCTGTTAACTGTGTTAAGTGACTATTTCAATACTTGCACAATGACGACGCGTCAGTATTAATAATGAACATTATGAATATTTACATTGCAAATTTGGTAACGTTATACTAGCTAATAATGTGCGTAGTAAAGTGCACTAATAAGCTCACGTCTCCCCTGAGAGGTTTAGCTGGTCAGGGACACACAACGCTAGCTATCAAAAACCGCCCCCTCCTCCACAACTGCTAACTAGCTCAGCTCTCTACTACTGCTAGGCCTCTGGCTCAAAAGCAACAATATGTTAGCTAACGAGGAAAGGAAGTATTCAGCAAGCCAATTACAACTGTTAGCAAATATCCTATTTTTTCCTTGTAAACACAGGCGGAAGAGTTGACTTAAAGCGTGTTCCCAAGTCAACTGGAAACGCCATGGTAACAGCAAAACGTTATAGTAAACCCGATAGAACGACGTGCTAACAGCTATATATTGAACATTATGTTGAAGTAACAGTGAAGCTACATCGCATGAGAAGATGACTAACGTTAGATTTTCGACCTAGGCAACGTTAGGCAGTTAGCCAGCAAACGTTAGTTACTATCGATAGGTAGGAGCCGGTGCCGACGGCAAGCAAGTAGGAAACATCCAATTAGCAAGCTTTCCAGCTAGCTAAAGGAGTAAGTACAAATGTATTTTTTATATCAGTCCAATTGGAAAAGAGATAACTATATAAGATCCCAAAACACTTTTCATGATCTGGTTATCGCCTTTGGTTATGTTTCAGACGGGAGGGGTTGAAGATTTTAAATTCACCGGTGGTCGCGCACATTCGTCCCCGACACCACATTCACTGCAATATGAGGAACCGGTGGACTAGCAAGCTAACCAGCTAGCTAACTACACAAAGCTTTTATATGTACGGGAAAACCACATAGGTAGCAACAGTCGTTAACGCTATATTTACTTTGGACTTTGGAATATAAAGTAATTACTTGATAGGCATTCTTTTTTTAACAAGGCCCTTACCTGTTATTTTGCAAATCTATCAGTTATTGTAGCTGTTTCTGTCCATCCCCTTATCCAGCGGGCGTCCGGCGGTGAACAATGACGTACATTCCTTACGGTACATCCGGGTATTTACATGTTGTATCCTACACCAGGGGGAGCTAGTGGATAATATTATCCATTGCAATAGAGTTGGTTGTAGGAGAAATAGTAGTATCGAACATAAATATTTTTAAATGCATGATGCAAGGGTAGGTATACTTGGCAATACACGGCATTGAACGCCCGATACATGATTAAGTATTCAGTTAGACCAAGGCATAAATGAAAAAGCGTAAGAGTTAACATCGCTGGCGTAAGGTAATCTAGCATCCTAAACCTGAATTTTTTCAAAGAAATTTTGCAAGCGGAACCCAAAATCCTACTCTGCTCAATATATTGTGATGATTTTATATAGCCTACAATGTAAATCCAAAATCCTCCTAGTCGCATTAATTAACTATACATGAATTTCTCTTCAACAGTGTTGTGTGCACTGCAAGCTGTGTTTTTCAGTACCTCTTAAGAAGAATATATTCTTCTATACCAATGAATGGGTAGCATATCCATTTAATTATATATATATATATATATATATATATATATATAAATGAAAATAAAACGCTTTTTCACATTGAGCACTTTTCCGAGACTCTGTCGTGACAGCTAAGGAGACTCTGTTGTGACAGCTAAGGCAAATCTTTTCAAACTGTAGTGTAAAGTGGTCTTGCAACGTGATCATGACATCATCAGTATGTGACGAAGAAAAAAGGTCGGCCTTTGTGAAACGCTGCGAGTAGCACGTTCTCGGTTTGTAGAAGGTAATGGCACTTGAAGGCAACCGGCATCGGCGTGTTCATAATATTTAATTTGTTCTGCACAGTCGTATTTTAGCCCATTTATACGTCGTAGGCTTTGGAGATGTAAAGAACCGATTTATCAACTAGTATGTACGGATTATACGTTTATTCAGATCCAGAGACGTTTAATCAGACCTGGGCACATGCAGTGGCCTAATTTCACCGAGTTGGAACAGAAAGCTGTTGCCTGTGCAATCACAGCCGGTATTCTTTCCGACATGTCTATTAGTCTATTCGTGCAGTATACATATTTAAATATAGCACTCATGTAACAACTTGATAAAGAATAGCTAGTAACTGGATATATGAAAGGGTCATTTGAATTAATAAAAAAAAAAAAAGAATTTACATCTTCCATTTGTTAATTTCTGCTTAATAAATCAGCATGCTCCTATTTAAAATAGAGGTTGTATTGCATAAATTTAACATGTAGCGCTTATAGTTCTTGAATAAGCTATAAGGGGACTACATTCCTACTACTGCAGTACTGTTGTGACATTTTGATGCCTTAATTTATGCACAAAATATTAGAACTTATTTTCTTATCAAATGGGCATTCTTTTGAACACACTGAACTACCTTTTATTTTTCACATTTTGTCAATTTCTCAACTTTATCACCCATCACTACCCATACCTAACAAAGGCAAAACTATGTATAATGGTCTGCTTGCCTACTAATTTTATTACTGTGAGAAATGACTTGAACAATGATAGCTTTTTGCAAGTTTGATTTGTCTAAGGATGAGGAAGAACCAGCTTAAACTGCTTTAAAATCTTATACCAAAATTAAAACCTTAGTTTGTAAGCAAGTTTTTAAAATATGAAAATAAGATAATTTAATAGTATATGGTTGTAACTGTATGCAGCCTCTGAATGGTCCGAATAAATGATGGCATGCATTTGTATTTGTATTTTTATGCAGAGTGAATGTATTATTTACACTTCGTTCTCAGCTAGGCTAATTGATTCCATTATAAATTACATTCATGGAGAAAACCGAGCTACATTATAAAACCAAAGCACTTGACTTTTTTACCCAGAATGAGCACTTTCAGGAATTTCATTTAAAGATAATTTATAGTTGTTTTGTCGATGAATAACATTCTACACCTAAAAGCATTTAGAAACTAAAGTAGTCCAGTGAATGATTTTGTCCAGCAATACAAGATAGCTTACATATACTGTTAAGACATTCTCTGAACGTTACACTAAAATCGAACGCAACCCCCAAAAGATATCACACAGTGGTAAGGTTTATTTTACAGTAAAGCTTTTAGTAATCTTAAAATGGCAATTAAATGTAGAGAATGTGATTCTCATAAAAACTGCAATTTTCAATAAATTATTCACTTATTTTACACATATAAATTTAAGCCTGATCTATGCAGCTTCTTCCGTTGTGTAGTCAAGTCAGGTCCGTCTGTTGCGTCGCATTTTGTGAGCTTTGCAGTTCACTGATTTGTCTTTTCAGCTGAACAATTTCCTCTTCCTGCTCCTCGACTTTCCTCTGTAATCTGCAGATAACCTTTAAGGGGAGGTGGAGAAAGGCCATAAAAATCTTATTAAATTGTGTCCCCATTAAGAATTGAACAATTCCTGAAATTGTGAGGGATTTCCTTATTTGTAAATAAATTAAACAAAAAATTTCAAAGGGTTTCTCTTGGACTCTTGTGAAACGTGCATGATGTCTGATGAGACTGACAAGTTCTTCATTCTGAACAGATAAAGGCAGTCACTTCAACACCAGAAGCTGAAGGTGACATCCATTGGAAACAATGAGAACGCACCTTAAATATAACTTACGCCCCTGGTTTTACCCGTACATGAAATTGAATAAGCTTTTATTTTTTTTAAAATCAGTATTTATTAGCAAATAATCAGGTTGAGTCCTGTGCATACCCCGCCTGTGTTGTTGAAGAGTTCACTTTGCAGCAACTGGGCTGCGCTGGGCCGGAGTGACGGATCTGGGCTTGTCAGAAGGCCGATGTACTTGGCCAGGACCGGCCAGCGCTCGGACAAGGCTTCTGGCACCGTACCCTGCCGCAGTTTCCCTAATCTCTCCACACGCTCCATCTCCGTCCCAAATGGCTGGAAGAGCTCCAGTGCAACCATTCCAACGCTGTACATGTCTGACTGCAAAGAACAAGAAGGAACAGTCCTTAGGCCTGTGGGACTAACATCTTACCCAGCAATGCCACTGAATCTGACATGTCATCATCATGTTTTTTTACAGACGTGATCAGTTTTCTTCCCAGGTTTGGTTCGTATGGGTAAATTGCAGAGTCATACTAGTCATAGAGACTGGGTTTTCTTGTTTTTGTTCCACTCAAACTCTAATTTTGATCCAGATTAAAAGTTCTGAAAGACCAGTCCCTGAGAAGTATATGATAGGGTTCACACTAGTAAAAAAACAAATAGTGGGGGAAAATGAAAACCCTAAGGACTGTTGGACAGTTAAATTCTGAACCTGCCTTTTACCCTGCTGCATAAATACCTTTGAGTCATAATGAGAGCCTTCTAGTTGTTCAGGAGAAGCGTAGACAAATGTTCCAACCCCAGTGGTGTGTGAGGAGCCTGAAAAAAATAAAATTATGTAAATCTTGCCTTAGGAATACATTAGCTTGCTATATTTTAAGATTCTCACCACTGGTGTGTGAGCTGGTGGGTAGCTGCATATGGTCGTCTACTATTATATCCCTGCACGCGAGGCCAAAGTCTCCAATCTTCACGTGACAGTCAAGTCCATGAAGGAAAATATTTCTTGGCTGAAATTTAAAAAAAAATAGCATTGGGTCACACACACCTATTTAACATAAAAAGGGCAGCAGGCAACATTTCATATTTTAACATCCATTTGCAATGTGCAACATCTATAACAGCATAGAGTACCATAGCACAGTCTAAACATTTACAGTTCTCCAGTTTAACATGTGATTGTTTTGCTAAAATTGAAGTGATGTGTTTTACAAAGCTCACAAGACCCTTCAGTAAGTAGGCAGACTGCTGTGGTTTTTAAATGGGAAGCTAAATTTAAAAAAAGCTTGTAAAACTAGAAATTGACCACCAAAATCTAATCAGTTCATCCTTGAAGACTTGAGGACATTTAGGCCAAATGTGAAGAAATTCCCTCAAGGCGTTCCTGAGATATGGCGTTCACGAGAATGGCACGGACGAACAACCCCTATTAGACATTTATGTGAAAAGTTTGCATAATTAGCATAAGAATTCTTGAGTTATCCTTGAGTCCAAGTGGACGTTTAGGCCAAATGTGAAGAAATTCCATCAAGGCGTTCCTGAGATACGGCGTTCACGAGAATGGGACGGACAGACGGACGTACGGACAACCCGAAAACATAATGCCTCTGGCCACGGCTGACGCCGGCGCAGAGGCATAAAAAATAATAATAATACTAGCATAATACTACTGTCAGTCTGACTTTGGGCATAATCAAATCACAAGTTCTCAGTATCCCCAAAGATATGCTTGCTGCTTAAAATCAAAATTTGAGAAATTCCTTTCACACAAACAGTGATGTGTAAAAATATGTATTAGGCCACACAGTAAAACTTGCAACTGCAACTGGAATGCTGCGGTTCATTGTCGAGGAGTCGTACACGACACAAGAAAATTCAAGGGAGATTAATGGTTATGCTTAGTCTTTAATTATACATGTATTTTACTGTCAGTAGAATTTTTACCTATCACACAGTAATTGATTTAGAAGAAATATAGCCTAATCATTACCACATCTTAACCGTAACGTGTCATTTATTATGATAAAGAAAATTGACCAATTTCACAATTTTATAAGTACGGTTGAAACATGTAAATCATTATCCAACCCATGTCAAAATTAAAAGCAATGGGTGATTGTCCAAATTTTTGAGAAAAAAAAAAGTTAACAGAGTTCCATGCTTATTTCTTCTTAAAAGTCAAAGAATATATTACCAAATAAGTCCAAATAAATGTTGGCATTTATTTAAAAACATATTTCCCAAAAGGAAGGTCTAGCATTCAGACCATTAATTGGTTAAATTGAGGAATGTGAGAAATGTCAGACCATGTCAGATCATGCAGCATTACTCACAGGTAACTTAATGTATGCAAAACTTTGTCCTCATTCACTGGAGGAGATACAGCTGCTTTCATACCAGTTTGCCTGGTTTACAGTTTTTTAGGTTGAAAAATATATTACTGAAGATATAGCACTTGGTTTAATAATAAAAAAAAGGCCAGGAACAACAAACTGAAAATGACTGATTTGAGCACTGATCAAACTTGAAACTGAAACCTTCCTGTCATTTTAGTTTGTTAACACCCTCCAGTTATTCAGTTTAAAGGTGCAATACCTCAGACTTACACCAGTAGACACACCACGAGAAAAACAGGAACGTCAGCTGCAATGTGAAGACATAGGGCGTGTTGCTGCTTGCGATAGTAGCCCAAGTACAGGAGTTGCAAGCTTTAGTGTTGTGAAAGCTGGCAAAATCCAGATAAGAACTTTTCTTACTACATTTTCACATCATCAGCTGATATACAACAGCATGAACATTCTACAGAGCTTGGCTAATTATAATTGTGGCAACTCAAGGCAGGAAATGGCAGCAAATTCTGATGGCAAAGTGAATCAGCATTCACTTAACACGCTAAATAATGCCATTTTGACAGGAGATGCAATGGCCATTAGGAATATTCTGAAAACCTGCTCCGCTGATTCTCCACTCCACTCACCACTTGGATTTCTTGGGAACAGTCATTCACAGGTAGCAAAAATACCCCTGATCCTTTCATTTTATGTGATAAATGAAAAGCACTTTTATATATATTGTCTTCTTAATGTGTTTTACATATTAGTTTCATTTAACTAAACACATGCTAAACAATCTTCAAGGGAGACAGAAAGTTGGGTTTTTTGATTCTTTTCATTACTTGGATGTTTTTATGGTATGTCAATATCTAGCTTTCAGAAAAGATTTGCAAGACTAATTTCACAGAATATTTAGATTTTGATTAAAAACATTTTCGGATAATCTGCATATATCAGAGCACATACAGGAATGTTAATCCATGGGAGTAAATATAGTATAGACTGTCTTTCGTTTTTTTTGTTGTTGTACTACTTAGGGTTGACTGAGCTGTTGATTGAGATATGATCCGAGTCTGACCTCACTGAGCAGTTATCTGTGTTAAGCACTCTAAGGCATGACAAATTCCATAAAAATAACCAGAACAAAAATAACATGGTTAACAACAATGATCGGTAACATACGTACAGTGCAGTCCATAGGTATTTGGACAGTGACACAGTTTTTGTTGTTTTGGCTCTGTACTCCTGCACATTGGATTTGAAATTAAACAAATTATGGATATGAGGTTAAAGTGCAGACTGTCAGGTTTAATTTAAGAGTATTTGCATCCATATTGGATAAACCATAATACATCCATATCCAGTGATCCAAGTAGGAATTCATTTTTATAAATCTTTCACCGATTTTAGGGGACCAAAAGTAAGTAGACAATTTAACAATAGCTTAAAAAAAGGTTGCCATATTTAGTACTCGGCGCAAATCATTTGCATTCGATGACTGCCTGAAGTCTCCAGACATCACCAGATGATAGTTATCTTCCCTGGTGATGCTCTACCAGGCCTGTACTGCAGCCGTCTTCATTTAGTTTGTTTCAGGGGATTTTTGTCCTCAAGTCTTCACTTCAGCAAATTAAATGCATGTTCAATTGCATTCAGGTCGGTGATTGAACATTCAAGAACATTCCGCCCTGAAAAACTCATTGGTTGCTTATACAGTGTCTTTGGGGTCCTTGTACTGCTGCAAGGTGAAGCATCGTCCAATGAGTTTTTAGGAATTTGGTTGGATCTGAGCAGATAAGATGTTTCTGTACACTGCAGAATTCATCTGTCAGCAGTCACATGATCAATAAAGACAAGTGACCCAGTTCCAGTGGCACCTATACATGCCCATGCCATAACACTACCTCCACCATGTTTCACAGATGAGGGGAGGTGCTTTGGATCATGAACAGTTCCTCATGAGCAGCCAATTGTCCAATTACTGTATGGTTAAAAAGGGCTGCAATTCCTACATGGTTTATATCCAATATGGATGTAAATACCCACAAATTAAAGCTGACATTCTGCACTTGAACATCATGTTCATTGTTTCATTTCAATTCAATGCGTCTGCACTATAAAAAAAATTCGACTGCACTATAAATGTTTCCTGTCACATTAAAAACCAACATCCTGTGTGAAACTTCTCTGTTCAAAATCAAGTTCCTGAAACAGGTTCCTGTATGAAGTGCTTGCAGGGCACCAAATTTACATATTAACAGTTCAATCCAACATTTCAGAGCTCAGTTGGGCAAAAAACCAGCATGCTTCTCCACCAAAATGTATCTCTGTAGAGGGCAGCACTTTGAATGGAACAAAGTGAAGGTGGAGCACTTTACACTCCAGGGGCCACATGTATAAATAGTGCTGAGTGGAAAAATGCCCTCAGAAATTCAGATGTATAATATAACACGTGCTGTGAGAATCTGCGTAACTCTGCACGCGATGGATGTACGCAATGTCCGTGTGATATGGCGACACCGTGACAGAAAGGCAGAACGCAAAACGTTTCTTAAGCAGATTTCCGACTTTCACCCTGAGCATTCTTTTACTCAGAGTTTTATACATGTGGCCCCTGGACTGTTTTGTCCAATTTATGTTTTCACCTGTATCAATATGTTTGACTTTGTTTACCCACCTAGCATGTTACCATCTTGCCCATTCACCTGGCTGCAATTTACAGGGAAGTACAGAGCCTTGAAATCCTCTTGCACTGTGGTGCTGACCCAGAGAGAAGGTAAGGGCTAATGCCCCCTACTGACCTGCATAATGTTTCAGCAGATTTCAGAAAGAGCATATCATGCGTGAAATAACTGTCACTGATCGGGTGTACATGCACTCATCATTCTGATGTTATTCAGACTCAAGTATTGCGATACGATATAGCCCATATAAGCACCTTATTTCAAAAATCAAAACCGGGTTAAGACCTTAGTTCGAATATGCAAAATCTGAATTAGATAGGTTGCACTTGCCTCTAATAATCCGCTAATGAAAACCATGTAAACACATTTACAGCTCTTAAACACGGCCTGCGCATGGACACATTCGCAATGTGACTTGGTCATCCAGCTAGTTTACTTTAAAAATGTTGTGGCAAGCACAAAGTCCTCACTTCTGGACCAACGAGGAGTCTTAATTTCTGTATTACAAGAATTAAACATGCAGTACATGGACGGTAGAAAACATTGAAATAGCAATTTGCTTAAGGCTGTATCAGACAAAATAAAAGATGGTGAGTTCAGTCAAACCACAGAACAAATTAGACTCCCTGAAACAATGCATTTAAGCAGGGCTGTCAATGTTAACGTGTTAACTCACTCAATGAATATTAATTAGTATGATTAATTTCAACGATAAAAGACAGGATGGTAGATCGGAAATCTGGTCATAGATCTCCACTTATGGGGACTGCCACAGCCAAAATAAGAAAATGCGATTAATTGCCATAAAAACTTAAACGTGTTATTCATTAAAAATCAATCATTTTAATGTTACAGTCCTACTTTTAAAGCAAAGATCAATACTAGCGGTTCACACACAGTAAATTTTAAACACTTCATGCCCATGGAAGAATTACTAGGACGATGTCCATTAGCACTGCCTGAAGGACGTAAACAGGATGTTCAGCTAACCATGTATACAGGAATAAGATTGGGTTATTCCTGTCATGACACATATAAACAGCATCGGAATATGACATAACCAGAATAAGGATCATTATTCAGAATATGGTATGCATGTAAACGTAGTCAGTAGTCACTGTTGTTTTACTTTGGGGAATATTTTTAAAAAAAATTCAATTATATATATTTGTAGTAGCCAGTACCTGAGCACGAACACCACTTTGTGCTGAATAAATGTTTGCAGCTTGACTGAAAGTTTACAGACTTCGGTTTACTCGCACGTGCTCTTTTGTTTGCTTGTGAGAAAACTTGACAGGATTAGTCTTGTTTGGAAGAATTCTGCAGTAAGCCCATGCATTTTAATTACATTGGTTGTTTACACTAACATCCCATTTGAAATAAATACATTATAAGTCAGTGAAGTACTCAGATACTGGAGACCCTCGTGTAAAATGTATTATATTAAATACTTTAACCCTTAATTAAAGGATAACCAGTTATTATTGCCTATTTTAAAAGAAAGATACATTTTCAACAAGGACAATTCTTAGTAAAGCGTGTTATTAACCAAAAATGCAGTCAAAGGAAGAGTATTGGTCACACATATTCCGTTTAATTTTGGCAACCCTAAGTGATTCTTCAGATCCATCCATCTATCTAGAAGACCATTTGAGCACTACACTTGTCCCGCTTTACAATGCTGGCTTGCTTAACAGATGCATTCTAGCTGTGAATGCATTATGAACACAAGCTCGTCCACTGTCATTGTTTTTGGCAATCCAACATATTGTTGGTGGTCCTGTCTCAGTAAAAGAATGACAAATCAACATAAAAATTCATGCTGCGTTAATAATTGCTCATAACACATGTACCGCCTTTTTGTCTGCAAATTATACCTACTTTTTAATATCAATCTGCTTTTATAATTCATTACACGTATGTTTTTAAATACATGAACATGAACATTTTTGATGAACACGGATATATACACAGAATGACTCTGCAATGCAGCCTAACTATAATTCACTATGCAGGGACCACAATGGGTGCAATGCTCTACACCTAGTGATCACTCACTGGCCCAAAACCAATGGGACCTGGTCCGAACCACGGAGCAAGTTTGAGATCGCCATGGCAGCCGCCGAGCGACGCGCGGAGGCCTGCCTGAGGTTGCTGTGCGGCTTTGGGGTGGATGTGAACGCGCGGGTGGAGAGTGACGGCGGGCACACCGCCATGCACCTGGCCGTGCGGTACGGAGCCCTGCCGGCTGTGGGCGTCCTGGCCAGCCACGGAGCCCACGTCAACGCCGCCGACCGCTTTGGCACGCTGCCCCTGCACATGGCGGCCGGCACCCTCAACGCGGACGTGGCCGCCAGCCTCATTCGGCACGGAGCGGATGTCAATCGGGCCACGCGTGATTCCGGAGCGACCCCTCTGCACCTGGCCGTTCTGGCGGTGGCGTGTAAAGCCGGGAGGGTCCGGCCGGAGGACCTGAGCTGCGTCGTCGAGCTGCTGGCCCGCGGAGCCGCTCCCGACGTCCGGGACAAGGCGGGCCGGACGCCCCTGCACGAGGCCTGCCAGGACGGCCTGGAGGGGGCCGCCGACATGCTCCTGGGGCGCGGGGCCGACGCCAACATCCGAACCTCCTCGGGAGAGAACTGCCTGTTCCTGTTCCTAGATCGCACGGCCAACCTGCGGCGAGCGTCGCTCACGGCGAAACTGCTCAGGCTGTCGTATCCCCTAGCCATCACCAACAAGCAGGGAGCGCTTCCCAGGGCCCTGCAGCTACCCAAGCACCGCGCCCAGAAGGACATGCTCCTGGAGCTCTGCAAGCAGCCTCTGAGTCTCCAGGAAACATGCAGGGTCCATATACACAGGCAGTACGGGGAGAGGTCGAGACTGAAGCTCAAGGATACGCTGCCTGAAAGGTTACACAGTTTTGTTTACAGCAGCTGGGAGTGCTCCTTTGGAATATTATTTCCTGGTGCGCGCCAAATTGTGGACAATGAAACACCTGAGGATTTACCCAGAACACCCGGCGATATGAGCGGCAGTGTAGTATAATGGTTAAGGAACTGGGCTTGTAACCCAAAGGTTGCCGGTTAGATTCCCAGGTAGGACACTGCCGTTGTACCCTTGAGCAAGGTACTTCACCTGCATTGCTTCAGTATATATCCAGCTGTATAAATGGATATGTAAATGCTGTGTAAGTCGCTCTGGATAAGAGCGTCTGCTAAATGCCTGTAATATGAACACCGTGGCTTCCATTGGCTACATTTGATGTGTCGTTAGCAAATGAAATACATAAAACCGTAAAGAATAGGCATCAACATTATGGTCTTTGTTATCCATACAATACAAGTGTAAATGATGGCAAATGACATACCTTAAGGTCTCTGTGCATGATTCCCTTTGAGTGGATATATTCCACCCCTTCAAGTATTGTCCGAAGAATGCCGAATGTACGTTCTGTATCCACGCATTTGTAAGGATCTGTGGATTAATACGAAAAACATTCATTCAAAATGAAGATGCAGATACTATGGTCCAACATTATATTATTAAAAATTTAAAAATATATATTTTTTTAAATATTATTATTTTAAATTTTTTGTTCTTTGATTATGGTAGATTTTATAAATGGTATTAATACAGTCTGTACTGTAAAGCTGGAGACAGGCAAACAGATCATTATTTGCAAAGGGCAAGCTCATTTAAAAAAAGGGTTCAGGCCACACCCAATAAGAAATTAAGATTTGTTTAATTGAATTAAAAAAACGGTCTGGTTTGATTGAATTGAATATGCCCTTCAACTGGAAAGGTGAGTTAATTGAATGTAGTGGCTAATCTTGAACAGAAAGTGTTACACAGAAAAATTGGGAGTTTTATCAGCGAAAGGGAACGTTGTACCCATCAAAATCATTGATTTTCGTGGAATGGCTTAACAGCCTTGCATGCTTGCCAAAGAAATAAATAAAGCACAATGTGTGATCTCCTCACCCGAGTCCGTGAGGTCATCTTTGGGCCTGTTGTTCCGATCCAGGATCCAGTCTCTCAGGGAAAGTTCACACAGCTGCATCTGGATATACAGCATGAGGCAGAAATGTACCTGGGGCAGAGAGAGAGCGAGAGAGAGAGAGAGCGAGAGAGAGAGAGAGAGAGAGCGAGAGAGAGAGATAAATGGATGCAATAACTTGAATAAACCTTGTTGAATGTCTGTGTTGTAAATGTAAAGTTAAAGGAACATTGTACTGGGATGAACAACGTGTCTTCTAATTAAAGTGATTCATGAATGGCTTCTTGGTTGGGGTGGTTTCTTGAATGAATCAGGGAAACTCATTACTGCCCTGACAGTATAAACCTAGTGCGGAAGGCCACCTGCAAGCCCAACAGACAGTACAACAAAATCACCTCAGAGGATCTTCTTTAACCTGCTTGGGCAGCTATGACAGCAGAGTTACTCATGCACAAGCCTACTCTGCCACAGAAGGACATTAAAGAGAGAGAGAGAGAGAGAGAGAGAGAGAGAGAGAATGGATTGGAGTATGGATTAATGCTGCAATACTGCACATACTGAAAACCTTGACCTGTAGGCGTTAACACAATTAAAAGGCTATTCTAGTCATTAGTACACCAAAACTGACAGGAAAAGAAAAGTTGAATGCATTGTTGAAACGCTGTGCTCTGTTTGGTACAGGCCTAGCTGCGTTGTGAAAAAATATCAGTAGCTGCCAGAGTTGGATTAAATTCCTTTTCAGTTCAGCAAGTTGTGAAAATGATATGATCATAGATTTAAAAATGCAGATAATGTTGTACTGCTTGATGCATACTGCACATTGTAATGTGAAACTGCTGCTATGGATCATTGCTTGGCATCGCCTACATTGCAAGGCCATGTTGCATTTATGATTTAAGCACTATGTTCGCACGAAAAGCAGTTTGCGTGTTGGCACAATTTGTTCTTGATACTTTACTGATGTCACTGGCTGTTCTATACTAGTACTTGTTGCTCCTGTGACATGTGCTTGAATTAATTTGTTACGATGACCTTGAACGTCACCTGGACAAGACTACCTGACAAATAAATGATTATCAATAAATTGGATAATCGAAAATTATTTTAACTAAGCATCGACAACAAAATCTCCCATTTCTGCAACTCATGTTCTAAATGCAAATGCATTTATTGAACATGGCATTATTTTAAATATAGTCCTCACACATTTTATCAACTTTGCACAGTATACATTCCACAATGTTCTCAGAGTACTGACTATTTTTAACAAAGTTTTAATTCTGAGTAGCTATAAAAACAAAAGTAAAAAATACATTAGTTAATAAACCATTTACATCATTAGGTGCACACCTTCAAGCATGTAATGGAAACTGTAGACACTGCATTTCACAGTGAAATATACTGAAGTTAATGTTTTATTAAAAAGTGGGTAAACCACATACATAAATAGTAGATAATCGGGTGTGGCAGAGTTTTAAGGATGACTTCATTACTACTGCTGCTGCTAAAGATTAACTATTATCATCTATTTTGAGTGCTGCAGTTGACGTTAAGGGTTGCAGCCTGAAAAGGCTATGCAACCACTGATATTGAAGACTTACAGTGCCCTCCACTATTATTGGCACCCCGGTAAAGATGAGGAAAAGGCTTATACAAAATTCACCGTTTGGTGAATTAGCTTAATCTCACACTGAAAAAATTAGAAAAATCCAACCTTTAATTGAAGTAAATTTATTATGAGAAAAAAATCCCTCATCAAGAAATAATTATTTTTAACAAAACCACGTGTGCAACAATTATTGGCACCCCTGCATTTATATATAGAATAAAGTAATAATTTTTCATATTTGTTCACATATCCTTTGCATGACTTCCTGATGTCTGTGACCCAACAACATTAAAAGACTCTTGATATCTTATTTTCTGGTACTCTTACAAGCGATACTATAATATCTCTACATTTGAAGGGATTTTTTTTTCTCATAATAAATTTACTTCAATTAAAGGTTGGATTTTTCTCATTTTTTCAGTGTGAGATTAAGCTAATTCACCAAACGGTGAATTTTTTATAACCTTTTTTTACTCATCTTTACCAGGGGTCCCAGTAATAGTGGAGTGCACTGTATGTGTGAGCTCTTGTGTGTGAGCTATGCTGTACAGGCGGCTCTCACCTCCTGCGGGCAGTTCTCCTCCCACAGTTGGCTGTCCGTGTCCATGTAAGAGTTGTTATTTATCTCCAGCTTGTTCCTGCTGAGGTCCTCTTCTGTCAGAGCTGACCCATCCCTGCTGGCGGCGGGGCAGCTGCCTGCCACCGAGCGCTGCCGCCCCAGGAACACACAGGGGACAAAGTCCTCCTCGCTGTGCGCAGCTTTAGGACACACTGCCTGGCTCTGCTGGTCCTCCATCTGGACACACTGTGAATCCTTCACCTCTCTCTGTGCAGCCTTTGACTTTTCCTCCACACTTTCAGAGCTTTTGAACACAATGGAGGAGCCAATGCTACTTGTATCGCTTTCCTCTGCGCTGCTGCATAGAGTGACAAAAGCAAGTTAAATAAGGAAACGGGAAGGCAAACAAACAACAAAAAATTGATTCCCTCTTGCCCGAAATGTGATTTGGGCAACAAAGTGCTATTACTACAACAAAGTGCTATTACGACAACAAAGTTCTATTATTACAACAAAGTGCTATTACGACAAAAAAGTTCTATTATTACAACAAAGTGCTATTACTACAACTAAGTGCTATTACTACAACAAAGTGCTATTACGACAACAAAGTTCTATTATTACAACTAAGTGCTATTACTACAACAAAGTTCTATTATTACAACTAAGTGCTATTACTACAACAAAGTTCTATTATTACAACTAAGTGCTATTACTACAACAAAGTTCTATTATTACAACTAAGTGCTATTACTACAACAAAGTTCTATTATTACAACTAAGTGCTATTACTACAACTAAGTTCTATTATTACAACTAAGTGCTATTACTACAACAAAGTTCTATTATTACAACTAAGTGCTATTACTACAACTAAGTGCTATTAATGTGGTGTTCTTACTCGTCTCTCAATGAATGACTTCCCAGAGCTGGGAATTTGGAAGGGATGGATTTTGTACCTGAAAGAGAAACAAGTCACAACAGATCCTAACCCTGGAAAGGGTTCAACATGAACATTAACAACCAGTTCAAACGCATGAAACAAGCTGAGGTGAGCTAACTGTGTAAGCTTGTATTTAACCGCTTTAATTTACCAAGTCAGTGTGATAAACAGTCCATGACCCCTGCTCTAGCATGACTGCTAATGCTAAATCTATCTGAATCTTTTGGATATGACGTCAACATACATACAAAAGCCTACCATCTCAGAAACAGAACATGTCCTTCACATGTACAAACGTTGATAAAAATTGGCTGTGCAAAATGCCACTATTATTCTAAAATGTAATAAATAAATCAAGGCTGGAAAAAAAAAAAGCATCTAAATGATAATACTAAGTGTGAGGATTTCTTGAGAGGATCGTATATTAGCAATGCTGGGTCTTGCATAGTGACGATAGTCTTGATGGACTATATTTCAAATAGGTTTTACTGAATCATTATACAAACTACTGTGTACCTTGATATATGCCTCACAGATTATTTTCAAAAAACTAAACCTGAAACTTACTTTTCACTGCAGGCTGCACATGCTCCATCCACGCAGTGTGATAGCCCACTATGTTAGCATGCTGCAGACTGGATAATACTTTCACCTCCCGGAGCACCTGCAAATAAAATCTGTAAAACTTTGTTCAACCTGATTGACCACATGACCACACCCTCGATAAGTTTCCTTGAAGCAGGAATATCTCTTAGCAGCATAATGACGTGTCTGAAACACAGGCACTGGACGTCAGCCAGCTACGAACCTTCACACAGTCTTCCCTTGTGACGTTCCTGATATGAACCTTCTTCACAGCATAATTCTGACCGTCCAACTTGTTGTTCACCTGTTGAGTGCAAGAGATTGTATAGTAAACACACAAGCAAGCAACCACTGTGGAGAGATTCCAAGACCATTATACACTGCCTGGCCAAAAAAAAGGCGCCGTTGCACCCGTCATGCATAGTGCCCACTGTACAAGCCTCTGGAGGCAGTGTTATGATCTGGGGTTGCTTCAATTGGTCAGGTCTAGGCTCAGCAACATTATGCAGCAATAAAATGAAGTCAGCTGAGTACCTGAATGTACTGAATGACCAGGTTATCCCATCAATGGGCATATTCCAGGACGACAATGCCAAGATTCATCGGGCTCAAATTGTGAAAGAGTGGTTCAGGGAGCATGAGGAATCATTTTCACACATGAATTGGCCACCAGAGTCCTGACATTAACCCCATTGAAAGTCTTTGGGATGTGCTGGAGAAGACTTTACGGAGTGGTTCGACTCTCCCGTCGTCAATAAAAGATCTCGGCCAAAAATTAATGCAACTCTGGACGGAAATAAATGTTGTGACGTTGCATAAGGTTGTCGAAACAATGCCACAACGAATGCACGTCGTAATCAAAGCTAAAGGCGGTCCAACGAAATATTAGAGTGTGCGACTTTTTTTTTGGCCAGGCAGTGTATTTTGACTATCATATTGTTTTGGTTTTAGTTGCATTAAAGGCTGTTAAGAATGAACAGTGGTACCTTGAAGACTTTGCCATATGAGCCCTTGCCAAGTGTACTTATTTCCTCAAACTCACTGAGGTAACGAGATGTCTGTGCTTGAAAGAGACCATCCTTTGATCTAAGATAACAGAAAAAAAATATGTGTATGAAGCCACCTTAAAAACTTTAAATCCATACTACAGGTTACCACACTTGCACATGCAGTTGGATACCAAAAAAAAAAAGGATTTCAGGTCAGCTAATTGGAAAAATCTCTCACCATTACGTAAGGACTATAAAGTAAATAACTGTGCTGATTTCAATGTTCAAATTTTAGTGTGTGAGAAACCCTGATATCTACATTGTAGCAGAATATGACAGCTGAATTAATGAAATATTAAGACAAAAACATAAGTTTTGTTTTAACATAAGACAAAAACAGCTAGTAGTTTAAATAAACTAAACATAAGTGTATAACCAAAAATATATACATCACACACAAATTTCTTATTTTACCAACACAATAAATATTCATACCTTAGTGTAAAGCTCTGGGCATCAGAATTTAAATACTTATGATCCTAGAAGCAATAGAAACACAAATTCAGTTTTGTATACAGAAGGGATCATTGTGGCAACTGGGTCTGAGAAGCTATTTGGGTGCAAGTATAGCATGAACCTCAAAGAGTTACCTGGGGGAAGAGAGACATACTAGCCGCATGGAGAAGCTCAGTGAAGGCTCGGTTGTGTTGGAGCCTCACTGTGCTGAATTCATCACTGATTGCCAGTGGAGACAGCAGATTCATTGCAGCCAAGCGTTGACCAATCACTGAGGAGGCAGGCATAAAAGACACAAAAAAAGAGTATGTTAATCAGACACTCAAGAGCCAGATTAACCCTTTAATGGCCTCAACCGTTTGGTAGAGCACATTTTGAGTCTTGATATCTTGTTGAAAAATATGTTGGACTTAACTCCACCTGATTGAGCCATCTCTACCACGTAAACCAAATGGTAGAGATCCATCAGGTGGAGTTAAGTGCAACATATTTTTCAACAAGATATCAAGACTCAAAATGTGCTCTACCAAACGGTTGAGCTGGCCATTAAAGGGTTAATATGTGAATTTGAAACACAAACATAATTCTGAACAGAATTGAAACAACATTATTAAATAAATCCAATATAAAATGCAGGAAGCAATGACAGGCTTAGTAAGAGTCATTCAATTTCAGATGCGTATGCTGGTTTTTGTTATAGATATACAATCTCGTTTAAGTAAGGTTGTTCCTTTCAAAACTGTTTCCTTAAACCTATTTAACACAATGCAGGTTTGTCTTGCTGGCATTTGCTTGCACATTGAAATATTCATTTTCCACAAATTATGGTGTTACATTCAGCCATTGCAATTGCAAACTTGGTGAATTCACCTGTCAGTATATCAATAATAAATTAAGAAGTGTAACCCCTTTCTAAAGGAATCACAGAGCATGTTACAGAAAATTAAAGTATTAACTGACCTTACTCATTTAAAATCCTAGAATGTGAATGTGGGTTATTTATTTTTCAAAGTATGCATAGCTATTTCTGATATAATGTGCCCTTAAGAGGAGAAATCATTTATCAACAGACATAGGCAGAATATAATTATGAATAATTTGCAACATATAAGAATTCATAGGTTGCCGTTATCACTGGCATGAAAAAAACATCAAAAAAAGGTGGGTCCCAAGGACCATGTTTGGTAACCCCTGATCTAGTGCACTTCTCCAGGTCTAGAGCAAATACATTTGTTTTAATGAAAATTTCAGCCATTTGCATACCATGCAAAATACAGACCCTATTTCTTACCACATTAACGGTACATGTGATCATGTCACGGGCGCATCTTCCTGAGGCTGACAGAACAAAGTTGCAACGACAGACAGGGAACGCTCACCCTTGAAGAGCAGACGTGAGCGGTGTGGATTCTTCTCATACACAAAGCACAGGTGTTCCAGCAGTGAGCCCAGCAGCAGATGGTTTGGGATGGCGGAGGCAAACTCCTGGATGGAAGGGTACCGTTTGCCACCCATAAGAACCTCACTGTTCTCTACAGAATCGGAGGCTGCATCAATAACAAGGGGAAACAAAGTATTTTTTATACTGAGACACACTTCATTGTAGAAGATGGTTTAGTTGCTGTTTATTTATTTTCTTATCCAGCTTACATGTTTAAAATGTTTCCCACGCTGTTTCAAAATGCTTTTTTAATCCCCATAACACTGAACAATGAGACCACATTACAGCAGAAACATTAACAGGAAGGGTAAACTGCAAAAAAATACTAAACCTACTAGAACATTTGTTGGCTTAATTATTCACGCATCAACAAATGCAACACACTAACTGTTGTACTTACCTTCAGCAATAACTTTGGCAATCAGCTCTAAAATATCATTTTTCTCTGTATCCATTTTAATGAAATTAAAATAGCAATTTCACATTAAACCACACTTCAATATTTAAGAAGCCCTTTGCTGGTGTGTCTTGTTTATGCATGGGGTGTGTTCATTGGTAAGGCTTATCAGTTTCAAACACAACTAACGCCCCTTCCACCCGACCCACAGAGCAGCATGGGAAATTGTTGGGGAAAATGTACCTACAGGTAACTTAAATTGAGGATGCTTTTGTTATCTGTGTGGATTGTCATTCATTTTGAACTGCACATTCTATGGCATCGGTTTTCAAAATGTGCCCATTGACTCCCATTCATTTTTTTGGCAAGAAAAGGTCAATTATCTAAAAAAGTGTATATGGTATAAAGGTAAAAAGTAATAGCAACCTGGAGGGTGTATAAAGGTATAATATGAGGTATGAATGGTGTCGATGGTGTGAATGGTGTAGGAGATGGCAGAATAATAATAAGTATGGTGAACTAGATTAACAATTCCTAAGGAAATTGTATGTGTGGCTGTTTTGCAGTGGTATCAATTGCTGGAAATGGTATAGACAGATGGTAATATGGTATAGTGTGAGGTGGTAAATAAAAGGTGGAAATGGTATGAAGTGGTAATGCGGTATAAAGGGATCTCAAGAAGGTGAAAGTGTAAAAGATGGTGATGTATTTTGTGGTAAGTAGTCTAAAGAACTTGGAAGTGATACAAAGAAGTAATGAATTGTGATGAAAGCACAAAAAGGTAATGTCAAATCAACAGTGTTGCAGAGGAAGGCATTGTGATGTCATAAGCAGTGTAATATGTTACAGCATCCACATTCTATTGCATCGGTTTTCAAAATGTGCCCATTGACTCCCATTCATTTTTTTGGCGATAAAAGGTCAATTATCTGAAAAAGTGTATATGGTATAGAGGTAAAAAGTAATAGCAACCTGGAGGGTGTATAAAGGTATAATATGAGGGATGAATAGTATTGATGGTATGAATGGTGTAGGAGGAGATGGGTTCTCAAAAAGTGGCGGAATAATAATAAGTATGGTGGTGAATAACAATAACAAAAGGGAATGTTTATTTTCGTGCACTTGTGTGTTTTGGCTATTAATTATTCAATGTAACGTTAACAGACCCTTTAAAGGGACCCCTTTCACTTTCAAGTTCACTTTCTGGAATCTAAAATAAAATCTGTATGATTAGATGAAAAGTATTTTTTTATTTTTTATTATTTTATTAGGTAATAAAACCTCTTCTGGCGGTGATACTGTACAAGCTGCTTTGGAGTTTAATGCAACGTATTTTCTTGCTTTAAAGTTACCACAAACCCATTGATTACCCTAACGTTACACCAGCTGTTATGAAGCCAGCAGGTCATCAGAAACTTCTGTATGCACCTGAAATATCCTTCATCGCACACAAAACAACGCCTGGAATGATGCAAGGATAATAGTCATAGCCTAACGTTAGCCTTCTCAATAAATTCCTGTAGTTAGCTAACGTTAACACGAACAAGCATATGGAAGTAACGTAAAGCAGGTGGCTGGCATGTTAGCTGCTTAGCTACGTTAGCTTACGAGAATAAAACTGGTTTTGTTTCAATAGCTAGTTACGTCAGTTATGTTACTCACTGTCAAATTCAACGTCCTCGTCCTCCTCATGTGGAAATTTGAAGATAGTATTCGCATGTCTTCGGCTGCTGGTGACTAACGTTAAATTCCTCCGAATTGATAAAAGGTTGCCAATACTCGAATTTTCCTCCATTACAATTAACTTTAGCCTACTTTCCCACTGATCTAGATTAATTTAACTAGACTAGCTGTATCGATGTGATTGTGACTATTGAAATATAACGCTAGTTGGTTAATTAACGTGTTCGTCATTACTAGCTTAATCGCTTGATTATTATGTTGTTCGATCCATTTTCAATTTTCAGTGAGGCACAATATTTCATCAGGCCTCGTGACACTGTCAAAGCTAGAAACTAACGTTAACTTCAGCCTCAATAGACTGTAACGTTATGCTGTAGAGGGCCATGGTGAGCAGCCCATTCATCTAAAGTTCTAAGTTCTAGGAGAACACTGTGTAAAGATAATCCATATACACATCACCAGACGCACACAGTTTGTAAAATACAGAATAATATCTGAATATGACTCAACAGTACCCGCATAGTTCGTATTTACATTTGGGGTATAAATTGTTACACGGTCCCTAATGCAGCTGTCAGCACGTCATCTGTGTACGGTGAGCCAATTAGACCAAACCATTTTTAATGCTATTCCCTAGATCAGCGGTTCCCAACCTCTGGACCTGGGTATCCCTTGTGTATGCTGGTTTACGTTCCAAATAACCACAGATGCAATCCAAGAATTTGAACAACCTGTTAATTTTTCTTAATTAGGTGCTTTTCATGTTTTGAGGGATTATTGGGGGAATTACCATACTTTTTGTAGAACATGAAAAGGTCAAGTGACAGGAAGAGGAATATCCTAATTGTACAATAAAGTGGCCATTTAAAAAATATGAGTTATTTTAATAGCTACAGTTTACATTGAACTGGAAAATAAACTTCTCATTATTATATTTCATAGAAAACAAGAGCAATATTTTACATCACATTATAAATAGGATTTTAATATATATATGATAAGACACAATACAGGCAAATGCTAATGGTGAGGACAGTTGAGGTAGTAGATATAGGTGTAATATCCATCCTGAATCTCAGAACCAAGATATGTTCTGAAAAGTTATGGGACTAGTTGAATGTCATATGTCACTAAAATTTGATTGGCAGCCCACTAAATGGACACACTGCTGATTGTTAAAATGTAAATCTCCTTGTTGTTTGCATACACAACGTGGTTTCCAAAATAACAATGCCAAATCCTCCTATGATAGGCAGTATAAGGACGTCCCTGCTTTCAAAATAAAAAATATATAACTGCATAAAATCGGAATAATATCATATTATTGTTTTCTTGGTTGTTTTTATGGAACATACTATTAATATAATTGCACAGGGTTTTGAGGTGTTTGAGACGTTTTAGGCTATTTATTGTAGCTATGATGTCAGGGGCTCATTCTTGGATCTGAATTCTCCAAGGAGCGCTGCTCCTCTCCAACACAGTAGGTGGTGGTATACATCTTTCAGTTGCTTTAAATAAGAAATCAACAGAGGAAGAAGATCATTTCGGTGGTAACTGGTTATGGCGCGCTAAGTTTTTCAGAACGTGTTTTGTTCACAGAAATATATTCTGTGTGTAACGTTAGTCTGGAGCGAAGCGAACTGTGTGGATCCCAAGCGTCTACAATATTTGATTCAAGCGTATAATTAAATAAGTATCGAAGTAATTGAAGACATTTATGAATTTCAGTGAATAGGACAGAGAATGTTGCACGTGCAGTTGTGTTCTGCTTGCTTGCTTGTCTTTATATAATCGAAAGTTAGCTGCTTAAACAAACTAGGCATGTTATTGAACAGCTAAGAATGTAACTAACATTACTCGGCTTGCTGGGTGGTTAACAAACCAGCTCACCCCATGAATGTTTAAAGTGAGCAGCTAGCCCTCAACGCCCTTCACTGAATTCAAGACAAATCAAATGGCAGCCTGTCAAACAAAATGAATGACGCTTGGTGAGTTCATTAGCTAACGTTAGCTACTTTTTTTTGGGATTGAATTCACTAATATAATGGATATTTCAATATCATGTTAATAGATACGTTTGACCACTTAGTAGTTGGCTAGCTGGCTACAGTACGTTGCACAGTCTAACCAACGTAACGCAGTTACTGTTTCTAACTATGTTAGGTAACGTTAACTTATCAACATAAAACAATTTTAACTTGGCTAGCACTAAGTTAACTGTTAGCTAGCAAGTTCTAAGAACCGATATTCATTGCCTTATATCTGACGTAACGTTAGAATATGTGCCCTCCATAATGTTTGGGACAAAGACATTCTTTCTTGATTCCACAAGTTTAGATTTGTAATCTAACAATTCACGTGCGGTTAAAGTTCTGATTCAGATTGTATTAAAGTATTTTCATACATTTTGTTTTCACTATGTAGAAATTACAGCACTTTTTATACATAGCGCTCTACAGTTGATGACCAAAAAATTCTGACCGTAATGAAGAAAAACACTTGTCCGACAGATCAGATACACTTTTCAGGAGGCAGGTGTGGATGTGGCAGTGACTACTGTCCACAGAAGATTTCACGAACAGGACTACAGAAGCAACACTGCAAGATGCATCCAAGCCGCAAAAACAGTGGTCAGGTTACAGTTCGCTAAGAAGTACCTGCAGAGTTGTACTAAAAAGAGTCTGCAGAGTTCTGGATAAAGGTCTAGTGGACAAATGAGACCAAGATTCACTTGTACCAAAGGCAAAGTGTGGATACCAAAAGGAACTGCCCAAGATCCAAAGCATACCACCTCATCTGTGAAACGTGGGGGTGTTATGGTTTGGGCATGTATGACCGCCACAGGTACTGGCTCACTTGTCTTCATTGATGTAACTGCTGATCGCAGCAGCCAAATTAATTCTGAAGTCTCCAGAAACACCTGCTCAAAAGCAAATGCCTCCAAACTCATTGCATGGCGCTTCATCCTACAGCAAGACAATTATCCCAAGGTTTTCAAAGCCTAAAACTGGGAAATTCCTGATTGGCCAAGTCAGTCGGCTGATCTGAGTCCAATTGAACATCTTATTTCATATTCTGGAGAGAACCTAAGGCAACCAGCTCCGGAAACAAGCAGGTGCTGAATATTGCTGCAGTACAGGCCTGGCAGAGCATCACCAGAGAAGATACTCAGCACCTGGTAATGTCTATGGGTGACATACTTCAAGCAGTCATTGCATGCAAAGGATATGCAACAAAGTACTAAACATGACCACTTTAATTTACTTAACATTAATATGTTCCAAGCATTGTGATGCCCTGAAGTGGGGGGTGGAGGGATGTGTGTATAAATAGTACTGTCATTTCTACATGGTGAAACTAAAATGTATAAAAATACCTTCTAATAAAAGCTGAGAATCTGCACTTTAACGCGTGTGAATTGTTTGATTATAAATCTAAAATTGGAGTAAAATCCAAATCAAGAAAACATTGCCTGTTCCCAAACATTATGGAGTTCACTATATTGTATGTAATGTACTTGGCTACATATATTGTGTTTAGCTACAATGAAACCTTTCACAGTCAAGCAACAACAATAATTTATTAAAGTGTGTCCTGCAGTCCGGAACCAGCCCGTGCCATCAGGCCCATAGACCGTCACTCTGTGCATCAGATCTGCTCTGGACAGGTTGTCCTGACCTTGGCAACGGCTGTAAAAGAACTGGTGGAAAACAGCATAGACGCAGGAGCTACAATTGTCGGCAAGTAGCATTACTGGACTTGTCGACATTTTAAAAATTATGTCGTATTTTAACAAGTAAACATTTTGTGTATAATTATGGAGATGTATTGATACATAAGATGTGTCAATAGAACAATCTGGAATCTTAAGATATTTTGGATGTTACACTTAACCTCCATTGCTGAAGTGCCAATGGGTCACAGTTAGAGTATATTTGTAGAGATAAGGCTGAAGGAGTACGGAGCAGAGCAGGTGGAAGTGTCCGATAATGGAAAGGGAGTGGATGAGGACAACTTTGAAGGACTCAGTGAGTAGCACAAATTTAATTCCATCTTCCGAATGTTCTCCAAGTGTCATTTGTAATTCATGTTGTGCTAATGCTATGCTGCGTGCGTGTACTTGCTCACAGCCCTGAAGCACCACACTTCCAAACTGACCAACTTTTCGGACCTGATTCACGTGGAAACGTTTGGGTTCAGAGGTGAAGCCCTCAGCTCGCTCTGTGCGCTCAGGTATGGCTTGTGTGTTGGTTGTGCATTTACTGTCACATTTAAAGAAATGAAGGTCAAACATTTCCCATTTTTGATATTTTTCAGTTTAATTGTCCTGCTGCATTAATGTATGGTAGGCTATTGTAGAGTTGACTAGCCCGGCTTGTTTGAATTGTGCTTTCATTTAGAGATGCGTTGTGGCAGATTGCACTACTGACATATGAACTTTTGTGCTGTAAGTTATGCAGTAAGGTGCTATCTGGTGATGGGTCTGTGAGACAGTTCTTAGAGGAGATATCTCTGCTCTAGATTACTTGGAAATAAAATGTCCTCAAACTGCTTGTGCATAAATTACCATAATTTGGAGCTTTTTTTGTGTAATACAAGTTTCCAGATGGATTTATGAGTTTGTAAATTCTTGTTTGTTTTCTTTGCTATGCGTATTTGTTTGTGGTTTGAGAAGGAATTTGGTCCTTTTCTAGTAATTTCTGTCTTCTATTCTTGTCCGAATAAGGTGATAATTTAAATCAGGAGCCTTATTATAATCACTGTGGCAGTAGAACACAATGTCTGTGTAATTACACTGTTTTCTTGAATTGTGAATGATTGATATGAATTGGGTCATCTATCTGCAGTGACCTGAGCGTGGTGACGTGTCACGAGTCTGCTCAGGTGGGTACGCGCATGGTGTTTGATCACAATGGCAAGCCGACCCAGCGCTGCCCACACCCTCGCCAGCAGGGCACGACTGTCACTCTGCAGCAGCTCTTCTGTACTCTCCCTGTACGCCACAAAGAGTTCCAGCGCAACATCAAGAAGGTACTGTGATAGTTTTAGTTAAGACTTTTAGTCTAACATACAGTTTGTAATTCCAGTCACTACAGTTCAGTGTGCTCCTGGTAATCTTTGATATCCTAGAACATCAGGTGACTGGCTATTCCAAATACTGACTTTATAATTCATAGAGCCATCTCTGCATGAGAAGCCATCCTGGGACTTTTATATTTGTATTAAATTGAATTTGAATCTCAAATCTGATCCCACAGAGCATCTATGTCACAGGCTTTTGTTACAGCCAGGCAGGCTGGTAACCAACCCGTTGAAATTATGATGGTCTCAACTAAACCAATTTAGCTTCATTTTGGAGTGTTTTAAAGAGATGTAGGAACCGTGCTGGATTGTGGCCACTGAATGTATTCCTCCAGTCAACCGGTTGTCCTACTGCGTTGTCAACAGTCAGTTGAATTAATTATTACACCCGCACGTGCGTAGCGCAAGCAGGGGGTATTGTTTTCGCTCCTGTCTGTCTGTCTGTCTGTGTTTGTGTGCTTATCATCCATAACTCAAACAATTATACTCAACAATTCTACTATCTATTCAATCCAGCAGCCTGATCAGTCAGTTGAATTTTAAGTTGATGTTGGAAATCCCTGATTAAAATGGCTTGTTTGTTTGTTTGCAATGTGTTTTTACAGGAATACACCAAGATGGTACATGTCCTGCAGTCATACTGCATCATCTCCACTGGAGTGCGCATCACCTGTACTAATCAGGTGGGCCAGGGCAAGCGAAGCATTGTTCTCTGTACCAGTGGTAGCCACAGCATGAAAGACAATATTGGAGCAGTGTTTGGACCCAAACAGGTCAGTGACTAAATTATGTTTATTCAGCTTTCACAGTCAATTGAACTTTTAAAAAAAAAAAATTGTGGAAGTAGCACGTTAGCTTTCTGCATAGCATTGTATTTGATTCTCATGGAAGTTATTTGTCATGCTGTAGCAGAAGTTGTCCACTCCAAGCTTCAAATCTGTATGTCCTGTCATTGAACAACAAACAAGTGTAATTGTGTACAGACCTTGATAATTTTGTGGTAACACATTTAGTGGTGGCAGGTTAGTGGCATACAAGAACCAAATTTATGAAATTTAAAACCTGAATTTTTGCCTACCCTACACCATATGTGTACTCATTTTGCATAACCAAGTTTAGTTATTGGAGATTTACCAGACCAGATCCTGTGTGTTTTCTGTAGCTCCAGAGTTTGGTCCCCTTTCAGCAGCTGCCTCCATCAGAGGCGGTCAGGGAGGATTACGGTCTTGGAGGGGAGGAAGTGCCTGAGAATATCTTTACGTGAGTCAAGCTGCTGCTTCCCTCTGCAGTGGTCATGAACATTTCCTATTCTGTGTATCTTTGGCTCTAGTGCAGAATTACCAACCTTCAACTGTAAGTCTGTACACTGTTGAATGGTTTATGGAGGGAGAACAGATTAAAAAAGGACTCATTTTATTCAGTGATAACTACTGAGTAGCTGCTTTGGTTATATAATTCAAACATGAAATGTTTGATACTAAATAATAAATAATTTTTAAACCTTCCTGTGATTTTGGAAGAGCAGTTTGTATCTGAATCCATGTGTTTCAGGATTGCCGGGTTTGTGTCTCAAGGAGATCACGGTGTGGGCAGAAGTTCAACAGACAGACAGTTCTTCTTCATAAACAACAGGCCCTGTGATCCATCAAAGGTCCACAAACTATACACATACGTTGTTAAACTGTTTCCCAATTATATGTTCTGCAGTTGGTTTGCGTTCTCATCTGTTGAAGTAAAGCTTTTTTTAAATTCTAGGTCTCCAAACTTGTGAATGAAGTCTATCACATGTTTAACAGACATCAGTATCCATTTGTTGCCTTGAACATAACTGTTGCTTCAGGTAGGAGAATGCTAAACTACAGAACTAATAAGCAATTGATCACATTGAAGGTCTAAACTAATGTGTGTAGCTGTATTGTATGTGCGCTAGTCTAGTAAATCACATATTGAGATTGCAAATGTTTTGGCTGTGCTCGATGACATGGTGGTGTGTGCTGTGTTCCCAGGCTGCGTAGATGTTAATGTCACGCCAGATAAGCGTCAGGTCTTCCTCCAAGAAGAGAAGCTGCTGCTGGCCACCATGAAGAGCTCACTGGTCGCAATGTACGAGACTGGTGTTAACAAGATCAGCCTCAGCCACACGCCTCTACCCATGCCTTGTAAGCATTTAACTGAAACCTTTATTTTATATGCATCGCTGATAAAGTTGTTTGTTTACACATGCTTCCCTTTGTCTTCTAGATTTACGTAGGGCAGTCGATGCATCTGCTTCTGTAGCGAACCATGAAAACATACTGGATTCTGAAGCCGCTCTGGAAGCCAAAGATACCGTAAAACCTGGTCTCACGCACGCAAAGTCGTCGCCGAACTTAGCTGGGCTGAGGGCGGCGTTCTCGCTGCACCAGACGGCAGGTGTGGGCGCCAGGGATACGGGTAGTAAAGCCTCTCACCAAGGCCCGGCTCAGAAGAAGCTGCAGTGCTTTTTCAAGAGCGCCGAAAGCAGCAGCATCGGCAGCAGCGCCGGCGGTGGAACGGCTCTGCAGTCACTTTTCAAACATTCACCAGATGCAGCGAAACGGTCGCCTGCGAAGGAGCCGGGGTCACAGGAGAACAGGGGTGAGGGGAAAGCGGGGTAGCGACGTAGACTCGGGGAGAGGAAGCATCGTGTCGGAGCGCGACTCGGTCACGGGGACCCCAGAGAGTGCGCGCGGAACCGTGTCGGAGTTCAGCTCTCCAGACGCCGAGGAGGTGGAACCCGGTGTTAAAAGCGATAGCGCGGAGGGATGGTGGGACGACCATCACAGGCCTGGCGAACCCGCCGACCGGAAGAACTTTGAGGGTTCCCGTTCTGCCGAGGACAGCGGCTCAAGTCCCGGAACCAAGAGAGCGAGGCTGGATGAGCGCCTCTCTGCGTTCTGCGCAGCCCGGTCGCGTTCAGACGCTCAAGCCCCTCCCACCGGGCCGAAAATGGACACTCCTGTCCAACTACGGAAGAGGACCGTTCCGCTGCAGTTCTCCCTGCCTGAGCTCAAAGCCAGGCTGCAGAGGCTGCAGAGACAGGAAAGCGAGAGGGTAGAGGGGCTGAAATACAGGCGATTCAGGGCCAAGATCAGCCCTGGAGAGAGCCAGAGTGCTGAGGATGAGCTGAAGAAGGAGATCAGGTACTTTCAACCCTTGGGATGTTGCCACTGGTTATGTACACACAATTATTCAGTTCCTGGTTATTTCTTCTTTTTGCTTCGTTACATGGTATATTTACACATGTACCACCTGTATCATTAACTGGGGAAGGGTGAAACTTTACTAGCGTATTGAATTGTTAATATACTTTTGTAAAGGTGAGCATGAAATAAACAACACAGGTAATTGAGGTCTCAAAAATGTGAAAATTAGTCTTTCAGACTAGTCAAATTGCTGATTTATTATTTTTTTTTTTGTAGTTTTATTTCCCAAAGAGGTATTCAGAATCTTTCAAGATCCTTTGGTCTGTGCTTGTGCATTTCCCTCTTCAAGTCAAACCACAAATTATTGAGCGAGTTCAAGATTAGAGACTGAGATGGCCATTGTAAAATGGTAGTTTTGTAGTCTGTTCACCATTTCTTGGTTGATTATGAGGTATGCTTATTTTAAATGGCTTTTTCTTGCTCGCCGAGGGATCCTATATGTTTAGGCGCTGTATCTTCTTTCACTTCAGTAACAGAATACATATAGTGTCTATTTATGAGCAATTAGAAGTTGCTGTCAATTTTACCCACTTCACTACACCTCACACCTGTGGTGTGTATTTCTGGGATGTAACAAAATCATGCATGACTAACATAAAATACCATATTAAAGTTACTTTTTGCCTTTACAGAGTGTTTCATAGTTTTACCATGTGCCTCTATTACAGCAAGGATGTGTTTCGGGAGATGGAGATCATTGGACAATTCAACCTGGGCTTCATCATCACCAAGCTGAAGTCTGACATCTTCATGATTGACCAGCATGCCACAGATGAGAAGTACAACTTTGAGATGCTGCAACAGCACACTGTCTTACAAGGCCAGAGACTCATCGCGTGAGAACTCATGTTCTTTGTTTTTTATAGTAACAACGAAGGGTTGATCCATCTTTTTGTTTTTGTGGAGAATTTTTGTAACGGTGCTTCTTTTTAGTCCACAGAAACTGCAGCTTCCAGCAGTCAGCGAGACTGTACTGATTGAAAACTTGGAAATCTTTCAAAAGAATGGCTTTGAATTCATCATTGATGAAGAAGGTAGGGAACAACATAAACTTGTATAACTGAGCATTCAGAATACTAGAGTCCAGCGCTGCATTCTGGAACGTCTGGTCTTCCTGCTCATCCCTACTAGAAGGGGCTTTGCATTCTGTGTGCTTGTATGTGGAATTGTGGATAAAGTGTTGTGTTATGCTCCGCTTTGCAGCCCAAGTCATGGAAAGGGTGAAGCTGGTATCCTTGCCCACTAGCAAGAACTGGACCTTTGGCCCTAGTGACATCGAGGAAATGATCTTCATGCTGAGCGACAGTCCAGGAGTCATGTGCCGGCCCTCTCGTGTTAGGCAGATGTTTGCCTCCAGAGCGTGTCGCAAGTCGGTGAGAGTACCATTGCAAAGACCTCAAGACTAGGCGGACCAAGACCTTTATTTTCTGACATCTATTCACAGTTGAACCAAAATTACAGTTTGTTATAAAATGAATGCACAGCTGCTGGGTGACTCATTCTGTTAAGGCACAGTGCTGTGGTGCATGAACGTGACTACAAATAGTCAATTTGATATTCCAAATTAAGGTGGGAATTAGACATTCAGCCCACGGCATCAAACTTATGTGAGGAAAAAAACATTTATAAAGGTAAAAAATAAAAAATGTGTACAATTAGCCTTGAACTTTGTGTTAGTTAGTGTCTGTATTTAAGTATTGGCAGAACAAGCTAATCATCTTTTTTCCATGTGTACGGGAAATTTAATTAAACAAGATGTCTGCCTCCCTTTCAGGTGATGATAGGCACTGCTCTGAACACCAGTGAAATGAAAAAGCTAGTGGTGCATATGGGGGAGATTGAGCAGCCATGGAACTGCCCACACGGTCGACCCACCATGAGGCATCTGGCTAACCTTGACGTGATCTCACAAGATTAAAGCTCACGCTGGGCCTTGGCCAAGCCTAAATGACTGATTTGTCCTGACTGCTGTCAGTTTTGATATGTCTCTTAAAAACACACACTAACATCACATTTTCATTGATCATGTAACTGAACAATACTATTACTTAAACCATTTTACATTAACAACATGGAACTTGGGTTTGTACTTAACAAATACTGGCTTGTTGTAAAATCTGAAAACCATAGCAAGTTAAAGTTTTAGTTTTCAATGAAAAGTATATATTGTGTAGAGAACCTTTTTATTAAAATGTTAAGCTTTTTCCTGATTTTATGTCAATTTAGCAGTGTGTTGTTTGATTAGAATTCTATCAGTTCCATTTGTATTATAAACACTCTGTCCAGATTTTTAATAAAATGCTCAATAAAGTGTTTGCCTTAACATTTAAATTAAGCAAGAGACAACAGCCAACCAAAGCGAAATTGTGTTAAAATAGAACGATTTAGGGCTTAATTTATTCAGACCTTTAGCATGTGCAAAACTTTTTAGCATTTGCAAAACCAGTAACATGACCAATGATTGCTCATGGTATTTGTTTTGCACCAATTATTGGTTGTGTTATTAGTTTTGCGTCACTACTATGCTGGCAAATGTTAGTGCATGCACTGTATGTACCAATAATTCTGTCGTGGTCGTGCTATAACCTACTCAGGTTTCCAAAAGAAAATGTAAATAAGGAAGAAATGAGCTAAAGAGTAATGTTGCAATATTGGCTTTAAAAATATTGGACTTGCATGAAACGCAATAATACGTTTGGTATGACCACACATATTTGCCAAAATACCATAATTTTAGCCAGTGTTTGGACTGTTGACTGCGGGATACAACCCGGCTCTAGCGTAATAACGGGTGCCCCACTGCCCCGAAGTCCTGAACATGGCCTTTTTAATTTTGACACATATGAGGTTCCGTACATGTAGTGCCTTAACAACTGTATACAAACTGAACACTGGTTGCTATGTGATTGTGGTAGCCTACAGAAGAACACAAAGGACAGTAATGGCGAAAGGAGACAAAAAGAAAAAAGTTGAGAAGTCGACACCTGAAGAGTCTGTCTCTAAATCGGCGACTTGTTCCGCGACTAGTGTTGTGTCGGAGCCACCGCTAGACCAAGCATCACCTGAAGGAGACGATTCGGTTCGAATCAATAACTGCAGTTCAGCCTCCTTTTCTTCCCAACCACCACTCCATGAAAACCCAGCCTCAAGTAATGATGGGTTCTACGACGTACCTGTTCTCTCTAGCATCATTGTCCAAAAGTAAGGTTTGTCGAGGTGATTCCATGCAATGCGCTGATTTTTTATTAATGAACCCATTGAAAAGTTCAATCTGCTGGCTAAGATGACATAAAGATGAAAACTTGCAGGTACGAGGGAGAGAAGTATCGAGAGCTTTTTCACGGGGAAGGTGTCGCATATTTTGAGGGAGGTCATGTGTACAAGGTACAGTAAGCTAGGTATTGCCTTAGCTATCAATAACAGGACCTTGTCAACTACTGTCAGAAAACCACTGATAGGCTACTGCTTCTTTTTCTCCAAGGGTATGTTTTCAGAAGGATTCATGCATGGACGTGGCACATACACATGGGCAGATGGGGTGAAATATGAGGTAGCTTCTGGCAGACAGAATTAGTTTTCAATATGCTCCTTCAAACTATAACAGTACGACTCAGTAATGGATTTCCTGAATGCTTGGCATTTGCATGTTGCAGGGAGAGTTTGTTTTTAATATGCCAATGGGACATGGAACATACACTTGGGTCGACGGGAGCTGCTATGAAGGCGAGTTGCGCAATGGAATTCGCCACGGCGTGGGAACGTACAAATGTGCTGGAAAATCAGTCTCTTACAGAGGGGAGTGGAATCATGGCAAAAGACACGGAAAGGTATCAACATTCTAGATCTAGAACAGTAGTCTATCTTTATTCACAAGTTACTTAATTTTGTTCAGAAAATATTTCCCTAAAAAGCATTTAAACCTCTTTGACTCAACCTCTTGCCAGGATGGATTTTTTGTATGTGTATTATGAGCAAGGAAATGTGCGTTGAAATGCAGAGGTTCTGTTTAGTAACTGTATCTGTATTTTTGCATTTATAATTATTTAGGGCACAATATACTATAACCCTGAATTGACATCATGGTATGAAGGAGACTGGGTGAACAATATCAGAGAAGGATGGGGAATGCGATGGTATGTAGCTCAAATAAAACAAAAACATATAGAAAAGACAAAAGATAATGAAGAGCTATGTGTGGGTTTTGCATTTATATGTATAAGATGTGGCAATATATTTCATTAGGGGAATAAATCATATTAGGTGCAAATCTGGTATTCTCTTATATTTTCCACATCAGGTTTGCAAGTGAATTGTAAAAAATTAAAACAAGCAAAAAATCAAGAGCTCAAAAACACTATCATTCATGAACGTTATCGTACCTGTTACATAGAAATCATTAGAAATGATGGGGAGAATGTATGTAGCAGGATGTAACTGCTTCAGAAATATGAATTCAGTTTTGGCACTGTATAGCTTTCTGTTTTTTGGGGGGGATTTAGACACATCTCATATATTACTCATTTAATAATGATTTAACAAGCATTTTCTGAAAATGGAAAGAATGTAGGGCTGCACAATTATCAAATTTTAATTGTGATATCAACATTGGCTTTCCACGATTACTAAACAAGAATAATTGAGAATGACAATTTTGAAGGCACAGTCTGTTCACAACTGAAAGCTCTCACTTTACTGGACTTTCTCTGGTTTTCTATACCAAATAAAGCACTCCTATTCTACCTCCCTCACAGTAGAGGGTTAGGGTTAGAAACTGTGAAAATATAAGCATTATTCTGTTCATTCAAAATGTTAAAGTGCAATAAAAGTATTATGTTCCAAAAACCAATGAATTATCGTGTTAAATAATCGTGATCTCAATATTGACAAAAAAAATTGTGATTATAATTTTTGACATAATCGTGTGGTATTTGTCCAAAATAGCTCCAGTATCTAAGTGGCTGTAAGCACACAATCAGAGTGTTACAAGTAGGCTGGTATAGGTTTATAAGTGATGCATGCATGTGTTCTCCTTTTTTCTTCTTTTGAAGTTACCCCTCTGGAAATGTGTATGAAGGCCGATGGAAGAACAATGCTAGGCATGGAGATGGCAGGATGAAATGGACAGAGCTTGGTCAGCAGTATAGTGGCCAATGGGAAAATGGGCTTCAGGTAAATGAAACACTCAATGCCTGTCATCCATATATGTTACAGTGATAATGTATAGGTATAACCTGTGTCTCTCAAGGACAAGGACTTGATATTAGACTTTGCAGAACTGTTGCGATTTCACATCTTTACAGGTCTAACAATTAATGAGATGAAATAAATATAATTATAAGCTTATTCAGTTTCTTAAATGTTTTAAACATTTGAATTGTGTGAGTACATCCCGTCCATATTAATGTTCTGCTGCCTCTGCTGCACAAGTTACACAATAATGGCCTGGGTTCAATTAACATTGGTCCTTAACTTTGACTTACAAATAAGTGCAGATCTGCATTACTTTCCTCATAAACATAAGTGCAGATCTGCATTACTTTCTTCATAAACATAAGTGCAGATCTGCATTACTTTCTTCATAAACATAGCTTGCCGAGTTTAGTCATCTGTTGGACTTGCCAAGCTGCGTTTGCAAAAGAAAAGGCGTAATGCTGACAATTACTTGTAAATTAAAGTTAAAGACAAATTTTTATTAAATACAGGCCTATGTTTTTGCCCAATCACCTTAACCAAAGTGAAGATTTAAAAATTTGCATTTGTATGACATTTAATTCCACTGGAAATGTATTTAATTTATTTTAAAAAGTACGGAGGGTTCACACACTCAAATACATATAAGCAAAACAAACAATCAGGGAACGTTTATCATTTTTCTTCTGTGCTTTAATGCCACTGTGGTTTTGCAGCATGGACAGGGGACACACACCTGGTTCCTGAAGCGAGTCTCAGGTTCACAGTACCCCCTGAGGAACGAGTACATTGGGGAGTTTGTGGCGGGTTTGCGCCATGGACAGGGAAAGTTCCACTATGCTAGTGGTGCGCTCTATGACGGGGAATGGCTGTGCAACAAAAAACACGGCCAGGTAAAGTTTGAGCAGCTAGGCTTCTTACGTATGTCTATACTATAGTGTAGCCAGACACAACATGCACAAACTTTGCATCAATTTGATGAGATGTCTGTATAATTGCAGGGGAAGTTTACCTTTAAAAATGGGCGCATATTCGAGGGGGAGTTTCTTGACGATCGCATGGCCGAATTCCCAGATTTCTCAATGGACGGTACCCAGACACCGGACCTCAGTGGGATAAGAACTCAAACTCCATGTGGAAAAGGTAAGCACTATCACGGCTGGTTGTTGTTTTTAAGTACCTTAAGTACACACCTTACATTGTTACATGAAGAAGGGGCCTTCCCCTCTTACATATAGCCATTGGCTAAAAATGAGATACTCAGGGGCTCAGGTTCAAAAGTCTCATAAGTCTAGAAACATTTTATGGATGACATTGTTGTAACCAAACTCATGATGTCATAAATGGTCACCTTTGTCATCCTTTAATTTCATCATTTTCTTTTGATTGTGATATATCACTTTAGTATAATTCTATTATTGTTATGTTTTACTATTATAATGTTGTTTCGTTTTTTATTAAATTTAAGTTTTTAACAAAGTACTTGTTTATATAATTATTATATATTGTCTTGATTGATTTTAGTCTGGTGTGTTACTAAAGAACTTATGTAAAAAGATTCTGGGTGAGAGTGGGTGGGACGATATTAGTGGAACTTTGTTGGAGCATTGGTGGAAGAGGGCCAGTTTTGTGTACATTTAAAAAGTAAATGATAACAAAACCTTGTACTTGTATAAAATGTGAGAATTTTAAGATGTGTGGTATGCATCTTAGAAACGATATCATGCTAGCTAAAAATGTATAATTATGCATTGTCATATCACAAAAAAATCATATAATGTGTGTAATGCTTTTTTTTACTGGAAATGTTTTCTTTGTGTGTCTGTGCCCTTTAGGTGAACATCATAGAGGTGCCAAAAGTTTAGACAGTGGCTCGTCATTGCTGGGGCCTGACATAACTTTAGAAATCCAGTCTTTGCTTGAGACACTCCCTGAGGTGCTAAAAGATCTAGAACTCAGACAGGTCAGTGTGAATACAACTGTGGATGAGATTTCCTAACGATTGACACTGTGCTGGGTACTCTCCTGTCAGGAGACAAAATGGTGTACCTGGATGAGCTGAATGGCCTTTCCTCGTCAGACCTTCTTACCTTATTAGCTGAGTTTCATAAGTAAAGTCAGCAAAAACATTTTTTTAAATGGCAACAAACTCAACAAAAACTTTGCCAAAGGGGATGTTAATCAGACAAGAAAAAGGTTATGTTACACCTTAGGACTACACAGAGCAGAACTCCTCAGTTCTCCCTAAGAGGCAGATATATTAGAGATTATAGGAATGTAATAACAATTAATTAACACCCCTAATTCTGATTGTTCATGATTGTATTGAGCCATTGAGGCAGTGTACTGCTGATGTAAGTGGGCCCCATGCTGAACTCAAACCTGGGTAATATAGTGGCTGTGACTACAGATTTTTGTGTCCTGTGGCAGCTGGAGTTTGCTGTGCTTAGGCACATTGCCGAGCTGAGGACAGTCTACAGCTTCTACAGTAGTCTGGGTCACCAGCAGTCCCCGGACAACACCTTCCTGCTCACCCGCATGCAGTTCTGGCGCCTGCTAAAAGACTGCAATATCCATCACCACGGGATCACTCTGGCACAAGTGGACAGGCTCATCAGCGGCAAGTGCACTGAAAGTTAGCGTACTGAAAGAGCACTGATAGAGCAAGAGACTATAGAGAGACATGCTTCTCTAAAATAAATCACAGGCTCTAACTTAGCACTTACTCTCATTTCTCTGTTATATCATTGTATATTCTGACCTTTTTCATTGCAGAAGATCTCCCCCCAGAAGAAGTCCACTCTCCGTTCGGCACTATGCTGCTTAGAAAGTTTGTCAGCTGTGTTGTGGTCCTCGCCTATCACATCTATCACCAGAAGATTGAGTAAGCAAACCGTTTTTCCTTTAGGGGGAGACAAATGGAAACAGTTGACAAATTGCAATGGAGAGTAGGCTGTGGATCTTCATGTCTTGTCACTGTTGTTACAAAGCACATTTGTCTTCAATCTATAGGCACTTAAAATGTTTGAAGTGAAACCCTGTACAAGAAAAAACGTTTTAACATGCAGATACAATATCTTTGCATATTGAACCCTTTCTCTGATTATAGTATGTCTGATATGCATCCACTAGCATTATAGACTTGCCTAAATATTAGTAATGACAATACTTGCACTGGGCATATAATTGACATTAGTAAATTTAGTTTGGGCATTTTTTATTTTAAAATTAATGAACTTTTCCTTGTGATATGAACTGTATATTTTATTATAATCCATTGGAATTTGGGTGACTTCCCATTTCTTGCATCACTCCAAAAATGATATCCTTTTAGGTCATCTAATAATGTACTTGTGGCCTGCTTCACCAAGCTCATGAGAGAGAACATCATTCCAAATGCAAAAAATGTAAAAGGTACAGCCCACCACACAAACATGTTGCCATATTGTACATATTACACATAGTTAATGATAATCTTGAATTATTCTGTAAAGACCTGGCCTCTCATAGAACTTTGGAAAGGTTCCAACGTGGCCATTTATAACAGTGGACATTTATAACAGTGGACATTTATAACAGTGGACATTCACATAAATCACAAACGACCCCAAATATAGAATAAAACAATTTGAGATGCTCTTGCTTTTGAAAACTTTTGTTGTTTTTTTATGAATAGAGCATCCACTGTCCTTTTGAGTAACCATTCTTTTAGATTCTGAGATTTCAAAAACCTTCTCATTGCAATTTTTTGTCACCTGCTGCATGAAAACCAAATGTGATCGTAGGTGCTTTCCTCCGCAACTCCGTCTGTGCCATCATTTCTAAAAACTACATTGAGAAATGCTGGGAGATATACCAGAGCCTCTGCAGTGGCCTGAATGGCAGAACCATGACCATGAGGCAGCTCGTTTGGATGTTAAAGGTACCCGTGCACTTACCCGTGTCTAGTTTGCGCTGTGAACGTATTTGTACTTTCAAACTCTGTTTGTGTCAAATAAACACATTCTTACGGTTTGTGATACTCAATAATTAAATAAAAGGTGCATGCTATATAAGTTGCTTTGTATAAGAATGTCTGCTAAATGTGAATGTGTTGAAGCAGAATGTAGAAACTATAATTCAGGTCATTTTAAATGTCAACATTCACATGGAGAAATTATATTAATATATTAGCAATATACCATATCACAGTGTAGTCAGTCATTAATATAAAGTTTATGTGCTGGTATGGGCAGGACCTTGGTCTCTATGATGATGAGCTGACAACAGGGAAGGTTCTGGAGATCCTTTCTGCTGAGAATCCTGCCGGTTATGATGTCTCCTACACTAACCTGGATCTAGAGGTGAGCTCTGGCTGCCTCTGCAACTCTCTCACTGAGAACTCTGTATGGCACTGTTTCTGTAGGATAGCTAAACTGGTCCGGACCATGACCTCAGTACATCGAGGACATAAATGGGAGGAACGTGCGCTTCCGTCTCTTTGTAACTGCTTCAAGGAAACATGGGGAAGCTTCCATTGTGTGTAAAGAAGGGATTGGCATAAGAATAAAAGTAATGTGGAGAAAATGCTGACTGTTTTCTGCCTTCAGATGACATTCCTGGAGTTCTTTGAGGGTTTGCTGGGCTGTGCACAGGTGAAGAGCTCCCAGTCGGTCTGGTCCCGCTGCGAGAGCCTGCCAGAGGTCTGCAGGCCGGCGGACGGTGTTAGAATGTCACCGGGAGAGGAGTGTAGAGACAGCCCGGTAATGGCGCCGCAACGGACCTCTCCTGTGGTACATCCCATTGACCACCATGCTTCTCATCGAAAAGTTCCCAGACGGTTTTATTTGCTGGCTAATCAAACTGAAATGCTGGCTCCTATTCTGTCACTTGGCAGAATGCCACTAGAGATTTTATGTTCTAATATTTCCTCTCCACTAATTTAAAAAGCTCGATAAGGTTAATAGAATTTATGCAATTGATCCTCTGAAATGTACAGTGCAAGACCAGGATAGATTGTCTGAGTACTTTCTCCTCCTACGGACTTCACAGTCCACACCTTGTTTTAGATCTGAACCAGTATTCCGTTCACCACAATAACACAAAATTTTGTTTTAGCAGAAATATAACATAATAATTATTATGTGTTTAAATACAAACTAACACGAGGGAGCTGAGAAAAGTATGGAGCCGACAAATATGCAGAAAAAGGAACTATAGGCATTATGTTGTTTGATGAAGTTCTTTAAAAAATACCCTGTATGAGAAGAAAAGGTCATGAATATGTGAATGTATATTTTCAGTATGGACACATTTATTGTCCTGTCCAGTAGTGTAGTGGAGGGTATACGCGGATATATGCAGTATACCCACTTCTTTCCTGTCTAATATACTAAACAGGATCCTATAAGCAAACTGATGTGTGATGATGGTGTGATGCCATTTGGAAGTATATAATACAGTATGGAACATTAGTTTGTTGAGGCAGTAGAAATAGTTGCTTTTCTTTATAGATGGAAAAGTCTATGGAGACGCTGCAATCGTCCACAACTGAAGAGAAAACACTAAGACAAAGTGAGAAGTCAGCCGTTGATCTCAAAACTCAAATGGAAGGTATATTTACACTAGCTTTAGATATGAGGCTGTACGCTTGAAATGTAGCGTTTATATGTTTCAGGTGTGTACAGTGTATTTATACATCTTGCGTGGTGAACGTTACAGCCAAAGCCTGTTTCGTTATGTTCTGTGTTTGTACATTTATTGTTAAGTTGTGCTTTGTCGGCATTGTGTTTTTCTGTCATTCTCTCTGCATGTTTGTGTGATTTTCTACGTGTTGTGTTTGTGTTTAAGATATTGGCAGTGATTCTGTTCCCCCGTCAGTGGGCTCACCCTCAGTAAAGATGGAAGGCCGTGAGAGAGATTCTCACGGGGACACCATGGTGCACTCATTGCCAGCAGTGGATAAAGAAGCAGCCAACTCTCTGTACTCTCCCAGTATAGGTACAGCACCTATACAGCCCTTCACTGCCAGCACACTATGACACAAACGTCCCCAACATAGGTACAGTCCATACTCGTTATGGGCCAGCTGTTCTGGTGAGCTGGTGTTTTTATCTGCCCATGTTATATTCTCATCTGAATGTGAACTATTTCTCCACATTGTTGATTGAAATGATCTTTTGATTTAATTATTTTAGGAAAATAAGTGCAATTTACATATTGGTATGTTACATTTTACAATGTAATTTAAAACTGCTGAAACTAAGCAGGGCTGGAATGGATGGGAGACCTGTTCCTGTTGGAAGAGGTGTTGGTGGGACAGGGACAGTACGGGGGCCCCTTTCCTTATGGCCAAATTGAAATCCAACGCCCCAGCACAGTCACGTGAGCACAGAGCACAGTCACGTGAGCACTGCGCGATAGAAGATGCAGTCCTTTGGATGAGAAGTAAAACAGAGGTCCTGACTCACTGTGGTCATTATAGATCCCATGGTGCATTTCAAATGAGTTCTCAGTTGACTTACCTGGTTTAAAAGTGTTGCTCAGTAATTATCAGTAATACGTATCACAGAATGAAATAAAGAGGACTTCTCTATATTTGCAGACATTTTTTAGCAAAAGTAGCTTAAAAAACGGTGCTTTCTTAAATATTATTAAACTTAAGAATAATTTATCAAATTTGTAGAGTGTCACATGTAGCACATGTTCAGCCCACAACAAAGACAATGTGGAAAGCCCAACCCAAAACAGTGATGCTACCCAGGCATACCGCCTTCCCTTTCCCACAGTATGTGTAGAATAGAGGCAGGCTGAAGTTCATTTGAAACTAAAACGAGACTCCAGTCCTTCAGTTACATGTTAAATATTGCGATTGTGACTCCGGAAATATAGAGAAAACAATAGATTTGAAAATTCTCCAGTTCAAAAAGACCTCCCAATGGCATCCTGCTTGCGTACCTCCTTTATAGATACAGATGAAAGATTTAGTTTTGACACACGAAGTAGCTACAGGTCACAACAATCACTCTGAGAGTAAGTGAGAGCGTACTAAATTATGTTCCAATTTAACACTCCAATTTCAGTCAAAAAACAAATAGTACACTGCTACTGACATGTTGAGCATACATGTCCACTAGAGGCCAGCACAACACTACCTTTGAATGCCAAAGTCCCGGAAAGGATCAAATATCTGCTAGGTATATTGAAGTACATATCCGTAATAGGTATTTTGAGAGGGCAATATATCTGTGATAGGTATATTGGAGAAATACATATCCTTAATGGGTATTTTGAAAGGGTAATATATCTGTAATAGGTATATTGAAGGGTACCATTGCTGTGATAGGTATATTGGGTGAAACATCTTTAATAGCTATATTAATGATAACATATCTTGGTGACATACCTCGGGTGTATTGAGAGGTAACATATCTTTAAATTGGTCTGTTGGAGTGGTTACATATCTTTTAAAGGTATACTGAAGAGGTAGCATATTTTGAATGGGTTATATATCTTTAGATGGTATATTGAAGAGGTTACACATCTTTAATAAGAAGAGCAGGTTTTTATCCTGTATGCTTGTAGAACATAAACGTGTCTCCCTCCCTCTGTGTTCCCCAGACCCTGCTGGGGACGGAGGCGAGGAGGCCGAGAGCGAGCTGGAGCGCTGGATACGCACATCTCGGCGGTTCTTCAGCGAGGGCCTGTTCCCAGCTTATGAACACAGCCTGCTGCTGAGGAGGGAGGCGCAGGAGATGAGGCTCCAGAGAGCCGCGGAGGGCAGGATGGCCTTGGCCAAGGCTCAGAGCGCTGCCAGGTACACCACTGCTGCCGTCGCCGTGATCTCTCCATTACAGACGACAAGGATCAAAATACAACTAGGGACACAATGACAAATGAACGGAATCTTGTCACAGTTGGCTCGCTCATTTAAATGTAATTTGTCACTTAACCGTTGGATGTTTTCTTTCCAGGAATCCTCCATTAATAATATATGTGGGCATAGCTGACATAACAGTGAACAAGACTAAGACAAGCTCATCATACTATTCGTTGCATACGCTTGTTGCAGCGGCCTTTCTCGATGTCTGATGCCAGTGTAGAACCCAAGTGAGGAGGGTAAAGTTTTGCAAAAGGCTGAATGACTTCATTTTTGCACGTGCATACGAGGGAAAACATGGGATAAATGAGAGTAGTTTTAAAGGCCATTTTCCTTTCTGATATTAGAACAAATTGTTGACCCATAAGGTCAGTCAAGGAGTATTTTATTTCTTGCTTTCCTGCGCCACTGAGGCCATTTGAGATTTGACCAGGGAGCGTGATATCTGCACCCTGAAACACAGGGATCCAGAGGGCAGCGCCTGTGCTGTCAGCACACCTGAGACATCGTCCCTTTAACACCTCGTCTGCACTTTTTATTTGCTGAAGCTGTGGATTCCATGGGGAGGGGGGGGGAGCAGGGTGTGTGTGAGCGCTGTGCTGACTACAACCTGAGGAGGGGGGAGCAGGGTGTGTGTGAGCGCTGTGCTGACTACAACCTGAGGAGGGGGGAGCAGGGCGTGTGTGAGCGCGGTGCTGACTACAACCTGAGGAGGGCAGCAGGGCTTGTCTGTGCAGCTGCTGATCACCGTGTTCTCCCGCCAGACTGAGAGAAATGTCCGAGGCAGAGGAGGAGCGGCGGAGGGAGGAAGAGGAGGAGGAGGAGGCGGAAAAAGCTGACGCACAGGAGGACAACCCCAGCCTCACCAGGTCACCCGTGTTAACCACCCCCGTGGCCTCTGTCACAAGCCTCTCCAATCCCAAGCTGTCTCGCTCTGCCAGTGGGACCAAGAAGAAGAGGTAGAGAAGTGTGTACCATAACCCTGCGTCCACTTTTTAATATCTGTATATTGAATTACAATAAATAACCATATTTTAGGGTAGCAATTTTTGGGATTTTCTACGAACTCTTACTATGAAACCTTTAGTCACGGACTTACAGCTTTACCTTAGAATAATGGCTTTTAGTTTGAGATGTCAAAAATGATATGGATCAAATTAAGGACCTGACAAAGAACTCTTAATTGCAATGACTGACAAACTTTAAAAATAGCAAAAACAGCATGCAGTATGGTGAATTGTTACACAAGCTAAAAATTGGAATGTTTGGAACTGTACATGACCCAATTGCCCTTTGTGTTCATACTGAATCCACATTATAAGCAGTTTGTTTACACTAAATTATTACAAGAGAGATTATTGTACAGGAACATATAGTGACAGTCCTGCATTTGTAGGAATAATCTTGTAAATTTGCTTGTTTACTCTTTTTTGACTGTTGTAATTCAGTTTTAGCTGCAGCAGTTGGTTAGTTGAAAGTTAGCCGAAATTATTTTTTGAAGGATATTACGATGTGAAAGCCTTGTAGTGCGATACGGTGATATATAATATATGATTTCAATGCAAACGCTCTCCAGGAGATTTATTGACTTTGTTTATTCAGTGCATTTATGAGAAAACTCTACGAAGAATAAATGATTAATGTGCCTGACTGGGGTGCTAAGAGGACAACTGAACACATTTTTTGTTGTTGTTAAATTGTTTCATTTCTAAATGTCGGAAACAGACCACTGAATATATCCATCAATTCTTAGATGCGTATTATTAGCAGGACACCACCCTGCTTCAAAACAGAAAACAAAAGTACATATAGTCTCAGAAGAATGAGAAAAATATTTATATTTTCTTTTTATTGCAGTGTGAATTAGATTTTCTGAATTTTCAACAATGATTCAATTGAGTAGAAGTAACATGGCGACAGAGTCACACAAAGGAAAATTATAATACCTCAGTTTATTGAAGGGTTGTTTACAAACCAAACATTGTAGACATGATGGCATTCCAAAGAAACAGGACAGTTGAAGCCAAAAACAAAGAAATACAAAGTCTGTGCATGTCCATGTAAATGCTCTAAATGCCACTGTGATCTTAAATTAAAAAAAGCAAAACAAAAAAAAAGTTTGACGGTTGTCATTGTAACTTGAGACATTTATATACAATTGAAAATAAAAGTGAAGTTTAATTTACAGTAAAATTCTGATAGTACAGTTAATTACAAGGATGAAATACAATTTATTGGTTAATAAAAATCTAAAAAATTGCATGACGTGATTTTTTTTTTTTACAATGCAATTATTGCATTACAAATGATGCTGTTTTTGCTGTCAGCATAGTCGCCAGTTCTTAAATAGTGTTGTACAAACAGTTCGTAGCTCTTTCAAGTCATCGCATTCAATTCCAGTGTCCCCTTTTAATCCAAGAAGAAAATATTATTGAATTGTGTTGCACAGAGTCTCTTCACTTCTTCTGTGAGGCAGAAAGAAACAACGCACACTTAGGTTTGGTACTCAGATAAAAGAAACAACGCACACTTAGGTTTGGTACTCAGATAAAAGAAACTACACACACTTAGGTTTGGTACTCAGATAAAAAACAACACACACTTAGGTTTGGTACTCAGATAAAAAACAACGCACACTTAGGTTTGGTACTCAGATAAAAGAAACTACACACACTTAGGTTTGGCACTCATATATTTTTCTAATCAGTCACAGACCTATATTCAATCAACATTTGTCCTCAACTTTGACTTGTAATTAAATGCAAGCGTTACCCTTTTTATTCACAAACTCAGTTTGCAAGTTTTAACCAAAACTTTAAGTGCAGTTTTAGTGTATAAAATAAAATGTATTTTAATTGTTAGTCAAGATTTAGGAAAGATTCTGAGTGAATAACAGGCATAGCTTTCCAAGAGTAAAGTTTATGGTGTTCAGAACCAAACTGGGATCAATTCCACAAATTCAGTGAATTTTGCCTCCAAATCAAACCTATACCATATCAATTCTGCTTTACTTCAATGTACTGTAGTTTCCAATGTGTGTACCTTATGATTTCCCTTAAATTCAGATCAATACACTTGTATAAATTATTCAGTAAAATATTAACCGCTGACTAGGACGGCCAAAATGCGTTGTTCACTGGCTTTACATTGTTTCTGCCCTTTAAAATATGAATTACAATTAAAGATAATATTTGCATTAAGATTTACCCTTTGATTTTGGAGTTTGTGGTTACACTTAGCCAATTAATTTCTTACTTTTTTTTATCTGAGTTTTACTAGCTTTACTAGTTTATTCTGTGCTGCAACTAGCATCTCTTCATAGAAGAAACACGGTAGTGCACAAGACCTATTCTTTTAAAAAGGATTTAAATGTTTGAAGATATTTGATTAAAGGATATCGTCATATTTTTAAATCATGTCACTTAAGTGTCGAATGAAGTTCATTTCATTGCATGCAATTGACCACTTAATTGCAATTCAATTTGGACCTGCCCCAGCACTGCCATAGAGCCCTGTTGGGTAATGGGAATATCTGGTGGCTACAGCTGGACTGGAAGGGAAACTGAAACCTGGTGTAATTTGAAGGGGTGGTGTATCCCTCTAAATCATGTAGGACCAAAGGCCAGTGAAGGACATTTAACACAGCCTGCTACAATAATGACATGCTAGAATGTCAACACATTCTGGCTGAGAAGGCTCCATGATGTTAAGAGAGTCTCCATAGGAGAGCACCTCAATGATTAGTCATTCTTTACCTATTTACCTAGTTTAACAGCGTGCCGTTTGGTTTGTAAAATGGGACCTAGACACTAAGTAGAAGTGAAAGTGTGAGGGGAAAGGTTTTGTTTTTAAATAATCGGTAAGCAGTACTGTATGGAAGATAACGTTTATGCAAACGCATTTTCCCTTTTGTCTTGAAAATGCCGACTTACCGTTCACTTCGATCAAATTGGCATTCTTCTGATTCAAAATGACGTACAGTTCCCTCTGGTCAGACTTTTTGCCAACGACCCAGTAGTCTGTCATTGCCTTCACGATGATCTCCTCGTCTTCATCAACCCTGTAGATAAGCAGAGAGCGACACGGGGGCATGGACAAAATGGCCCGGAAGCTTCCTGTAGGATGTGCGTCTCATTCCCAGGGCTCACCTGGCAAAATCGCAGTTGATGTCCCCCAGGATCTTCATGAGGTCAGGGTGCACGGAGGTGAGGGACACGCTGGCCGTCTTGCGCATGTGGATGGTGCTCTTCTCCGCCAGGTTCATGTGATTGAAGTAGATGAACTTGAACTGGGGCTCCTTGTCTGGCCTGCGCACAGTGAGAAGGGACAGAAAGGCCTTCTGTAGTAAGGCTTCCCCAGCTCTGCATTTCACCAGCCACATCATCTCCTAGTCAGGGTTCAGCTGGGTTCACTTATCTGACGGGCTCTTCTCATTTGGTAAATGGCCCCGAAATCATCTGCGGCAGTGCATCTTTGCACATTTTCCGCACGCATCTTTGCTGCGTTCATCTTTACAATGCGGGACAGGGTGTGCATTCACATAGGTGCATTAAATATCTGCCATTATCCCATTATAAGCTCAAAATGTATTTTCCAATTCTACTTTAGTACATATGCATGCGCAGCATATCCAGATTAAGTCTATTTTAAGCTTACAAGTGCATTGTAATAAGTATTCCTGGTGACCTAATACATTCCTGAACCACAGGGGAGGCCGTGTGGAAATGAAAGTAAACTGAAATTAAACTGAGCACTGCGGTCTGCTTTACAGGACTGCATTATGGATGAGTTCCTGCCTCCACTGAATGATCGCTACCATTATTGTAGTGAAGCGGTTGAAAGTTTTATGACAGTCATCCCAACGCACGCTATCAAGTGACTTTCACATGGCGCGATCAAAGAGTAGCGCACAAGAACGAGTACGTTAAATCATCTCTCGTGGCAACGTATAGGTCACGTGATCAATCTACCTCCTTCGGGGTTCATCACTTCAATTTGTTATCAGTGGAGGATGGCACGTACATTAAATTTTCAGACAGACTTAATAAGTAAGGTGAGCCCGCTCTAAGTTGGAGCGTTAGTGACAATGAACCAAAGGCATCAATAATTGAGCCCCTGAAAGCCGCCAGGAGATACCCTCTGAACTGCTGTTTCCGCAACTCTCCGTGGCTATAGTGGATACTAATATCTTTAACTCGCGCAATCATTTTTGTCATAATTAGGGCTGGGCGATATACCGCAAAGATAATTATCGATTGCAATAACGTCCGTTACCACCATGCGGGGTATTGCCTTTTTTTCCGTCTTTTAAAAAAAAATTATACCCGATGCGGTAGTAATCTAAACTTCAAAGCCCGCGTGAAATTCTTCCAGGAAAGAAACGTCGTCACCGTCTACTGGGTGTTGACAAGACGGACAATCAGCAGAAAGGCGTTGCACCCTTTACGTGATTGACAAAAACACATCACATGAGCACGTGGAAGCTGTACGACCTTGCTGCTGATTGGCTGTTTTATCAACACGGTGACGACGGCCGTTATTGCATTTGACAATTATCGATGCTGTATATCACCCAGCCCTAGTCATAATTACTTATTTGGGTTATTTGTCACGTTTTGGATTACACACAACCGTCAAATCTTTGAGGCTAGACCTTGTGTTGCTCCCTGCTAATCCACAGTAATCTGGTGCTGCTGCCGAGAGTGCAGGCTCGATAGGTCACAGGTTTTTATTATATTTTGTATTAGTCTATATTTGCAGTGACACCATTTGGTCCTGTGAAGCACTCTATGTGTCATTATGAAAATCCGAGAGAGGTCATAGGATTAACACTAACCCTGATATTCGGCGATTGATGTTATACTGCTCACATATGTCTGAGGCCAGCAAGGTGAGCTGAGGGCCAACCAGGCTGTCCAGCTGCTCGCAGAACTCCCGACTCAGCTCCACCGAGGCTGTGGATGACAAGAGGGTGACCGCGGAGGAAACGAGACACTGCTCAGACCACAAATAGGCACGTCAATATTGTCCTCACAACTACACTGTAAAAACTGCCCAAATCAGGACAACAGCTCAGGAGAACATAATATTCAACAGGAGATAGAAATGTGTGTGTGTGTGTGTGTGTGTGTGCGTGCGTGCGTGCCCGTAGAGGGAGATTGCATGTAGTCACAATTACAGTACAAAAGAGACTTTTGAACACGTACCACTAATCATGAAACAAACAGCTGCACTCATAGCCTAAAAAGGAAAACAGTTAGACGCCAGTTAGAAACAGTAACCAAAGGGTCTATTTAAATTATTTACAGCTGATCTGCATTTAAAACAGTGTAAATAAAAGTCAAGGCATATGCAGGTTCAGAATTGTATTGTTGATAATACTCTACATTAGAATTCTTGTTCAAGAAACAGAATTAACACTTCAATATTTTCACCAACAAGTCTGCACTCATTTTCATTCATAGTGACTAAATGTATTTATAATAAAATTATATTCCTACTATTCATTACAAATGTATTAGTTGAAAATCTGTTGCCGTCATTAAGACGACGGTACTCATTTAAAAACTCTTTTTTTGTACCTTATAAACAATCAAGTGAAGTTCCTCATAGCCGTCTCCTGTGTTCACAAATATTCTGGGGAATCTGAATTTTGCTTCAGGATCTTTGAGGTTAGAGGGTCCCGTCAGAAACCTGTGAACACAGAACATAATGTCAATGGAGCGCACATCACAAACATCCTGGATGAGATGTTTAACAAACCCTTCCCAAAGGTTTTGAAATCTGTAAAGAGCATAAACCTACCAGCAGTAAAAAGTTATACTTCTTTTTTTGTTTTCCCCTAGAATCCACTAGATGGGTTTTTTGTCATACACATACAATTCTACTGAACGTGCAGCTCTACTTTTTGAATCGTTTCTTTTTCTATTTTGTACATTTTTCATTCAATTTTTCCAAATGTCATGCCTACCATACACTACACAAGACTTGCTATAATTCTGAAAAGTTTGATAATCGGAGAGATATCACAGTTTTAGCTTGATCGGGGCGCTGAAAGACCAGTGGTTTGGATGACGTGTTCAATTTTGAGTCGGCTGAAACTCATGTAACGTATGGGCGGCATAACAAAACTATTTTTTTTATAATTGCGGAATTACAAATTATTTCTGGAATTGTAAAAATGTTCCCTCTAGGCAAAGACATGTTGCCTCACAAGGGGGAACACACAAAATGTAATTATAAAAGTTAGCAATGAGTAGCAAACAAAAAACAGACACGCCATTGTAACCAATTGCAGTACCACTGCTAGTAGGGCTTGTTCCAGTCCCAGTTCCCTGTAGCATGTGCAGCAAAGAGTTCATTATTTCCGGCAAAGAGCAGCTTGTGCTTCAGCTATTTTTGGCCATTCTTTCCTAAAGCAAAGACAATCATGTCACACAGTTCATGTAGTCTCTGGCTTCATTACATTTCTTTTGCTTCCAAACATGGAGCTTGTGAACTGAACCATACTCTGATGTAGTATCGAAACTGACTGTTTTATTCAAAAGATTCTGAACCCACTGGTGAAAAGTATTGTGTAGCAAATTCTGGCAATGTGGTCTATGCTGCAGTAACATTATAAAAATATGAACTATAAGCTAATGTTTATGGTAGAAGATGGTGATGTATTTTAAGGAGGTACAGTAAGCAATATAAACCACCGTTCTACTAATAGAATCTTGACATGTTAAAAAAGGGTTTAAAATTGGAATATATAACGTTACTTCAACTTCTTAACACTTGCACAGCAAGTGCTCAGCAATACATCAAATTTTCAATAACCTTTCAATTTCGATAACTTTTCAACTAATGATTGATCAAAGTTGAATCAACTCTTCAATTGTGGTGTTTTGATTTTGTTGTTGCATTTTTTCCCTGCAAAGAATTCACCCAGCTAAAACAGGTCATGTGCATTTGCACTCCAACTCCCAGCTAGCACTGAAACATAAAAATCTGCAGTGCAGACTCGCTGTCTTCAGTTTTTATTAAAAGTATACCGTGTTTGAATATTAAACATTTTTATTTTTGTGCTTTTTGAAGTACAGATGGCAAACGAATTCTCATGCTACAAACTCTCCTTCTCTCCACGTAGCAGCAATAAGTCATGCTAGTAGATTCTTTCGATCCAATATCCAAAGAATCCGCCCCTTACCACTGACTACTCTTGCTCCTATTCCAGGCCTTGGTACTCTCACGTCTGGACTATTGTGATTTCCAACTCGCCCGTCTCCCCGATTGCACCACTAAACATAATCTCTACCAATAAAATGATGGTTCATCACTTGTATCTACTACAGACCAGGCTTACCCCATATGAGGGGGGAAAAATATTTTCACAGAAAAAGTGAGTTTCTAGCAATTTCTTGGGGTTCTAAGAGGTAACAGCTGAGGGGAGGGCAGAATGTGGGCCTAACAGTTTTCCTTTCCCTTACTGGTTCATAGTTCTAGTGGACCTGAAGTAATGTTGAATGTTTGCAGTCACAGCTTCTCTTGGTCCTCTGCCCTTGGGCCAGATAATCATCATGTTACACTATCCTGGGATATAGTCCTGGGAGTCAGCTCAGGTCTGCTGTGTCCAATTACCTTCCTGTCGTGAGTCACTTCTGAGCCTTCTGGGGTCACCTCTCATTTGTAGCAGTTACAAATGGGCTTCCCTGGCTCCCCTCATAGGATGTCATAGGGTCCTTTTTCAGTGTTGCCATCACTTACATTGATTAATAGTGAACACAATAAATAACCTGCAGAGCTCATTACTTCCAGTCAAGTAAGACTACAATGCGTTTGGACACACAGTGATAGATCTGTGTTTAAAAAGCTTCCAATGATTCAGGATCAGACAGGTTTTTCCCATGGCTTATTAGTTCAATTAATTTACAAGCCATTGTCACAATACAAAACTCTTAAATTATTTTCATTTTTCATTTGCTCAGTTCAAGGACTCAGAAAGGCCAATAAACCCATTTCAGAGAAGGGACAGATGTGCTCTTACCTCCCATAGTGCAACAGATTCCCAGCTACCTCTGGCCTCAATGGAGAATCTCTTCCTGCAAGCTGGCCCCAGAAACAGAACAGGAGTGTAAATACACCTTCCACTGCTGAAATCAACAGCACTATGACCATCATTTGGTTTATGTTCAAGTAATACAACTTCAAACTTAACAAAACACTTAATAGACCTTAATTTACAGAAGAGCCAGTCTCAGAACCCAGACGAGGTGATCTCAAGGCTTCTGTAATACTTGAAACAGCCCAGACTTGAGCTAGCAATTTCTAGGCTACCGTGCTCAGCTTGCACTTGGAGTAAATGCCTTTGTTGACTGAACCACTCCAGGGCCTGTTACGACCAAGGGGGCAAAACCAGGCTTCGCTGTTGAAGCTCACTTCCTGGTCTTGTTGAGACTAGTGCGGTTGGCTCCAGTATAGGGCTTTCAGGCCCGTTATTCAATACGTAAATGGTACCAAATGTGGTCAAAGTTAATACATTTTCCCCACAAGAACATGTAGTCGCAATCGATGCTTTTTCTTCGTCTAATGTCTCCCCATGTGCCAATTTGTTAAGTTATTGAATCGTTTGGGCACTATATTTAATATTTTGTGGACCAATCCGGGACAGTTTGAAGGACTTCCTAGTTGCTGCACGTCACCAATATCTCAGACGCTTAGTGGACGAACCATATAAGGGTCCCCCTGCTCCCTACTGTGCAGTCTCTGGCTCCAATTTCTGTACAACATGGCAGCACTTCCACAGCTTCAAAACACTTTTCACAAGCCCATGGAAAGTCGATGGGTGACGTCACAGTCACTTGGTCCATATTTTTCTAGTCTACGGTTACAATCCACATGCTGAAAGCATGATTTTCCTAAATAAATTCAAGTGGGGTTATCAAGACAAAAAAATGAGTCCCTTTTTGCATTTTGTACGGTGGTATTGGTGTGTGCACAGTGCAGCTGTAATGTACCCAGCGTTTGTCTCTCACCTCTGGTTCAGAATGCCTGGGAAACAAGGATGTTGTCAGGTACTTGTACAGAATCCGCATGTCCTCCTGCTCCAACCCACTCCTGGAACAGAAACAGAAGATGTAAAACCAAGACCAGCACCAAGTCACTCAGAATACAAAATCTACACTTGGCAAAAACAAACATGCTATTCATAGCACAAAATCTCTGAGTGACTCGAGTACACAGGATAGTCATCCACATTGTAGTTAATCAAAACCTGCACGGTTTTACTGAGATTATTAAAATGACCCAGAGCCGGAGCTTCTGGATTGTGTGAACCATATATATTTGTGCTTTGAACAAAGCATAATCCTCAGGATTTATCTGATCCTGGCATTTGGAAGAAATAAGCCTAGTGTGACAAATGGAAACTCACCATTGTTTCAATTATCAAAGGAATCAAAAACTAGATAGCATTTAAATCTGTATATTTTCAATTCCTATGGTGCATTCACTATGGCAACCTAGCATAAATAAAAATAAGCACGTTATTACGTTGACTAAGAGGCTTACATTGCTCCATGTGCCTGGGAGCAAGCAGACTGTACGGTTACACTCACAGCAGTGCCACAAACTTCACAAACCAAGAACAACGGTGAGTATCTGAGGACTTGTTCAAATGGAGAGGAAGCGGGAGGCCATTTTCACAGGATGGGCCTTTGTCCTATAGATGGTTCTTTGAGATGACTGCGTACGGCAGACACGTTTGCCATGTCTGGCATAACCGTCAGGGTGTCTGGAGCGCATGGGCCAAGCCAAATGTGAGAAATCTTTCAGCATTTTTCTAAATTTCCCAAAATCTATTTTTTAAAAGCTGAGTGACGTGCAAGTCAACTCAAGTAATGCTGTTTCAGTGATAAGAATGCTGTTAGCAGGACTGACACCATTGTGCCCAGATGAACCAGTCAATGCACTTATGTTCCTACATTGCAAGTTGTTCTGGGTAAGAGAGTCTGTTAAATTAATGTCATGTAATGCAATCATTGCAAATTTCTTCCCCCAATACAGTACATTAAATCCAGATCGAGTCTTCCCTTTATGCACTCATACTTGGGAGCTTTGTTTCCGCTGTGAAAAGATGACAGTTGAAGGTAAGCAACCGTACCAGATGAGCTGGTCGTTGTAGAGGAACGCGGTGTACTTAATCAGCCGGAGACTCTCCTCCACTCTGTTGACAAAGGACTGGATCTTGAGGTAAGTCATCTTGTCCAAGGGGAAGAAGCTGATTCCGCCAAACACATCCAGCAAGTCGCAGGAATGAAGGTGCAGTGTCTGGAGATACTGCGGAGAGGTCAAGAAGCAATTGGCACATTGACCCATGACATTTCTTCCTGGGTTCAACGTTACAAAATTTCAGTGTTTATTTTGCAACATCCTTTCATTCCCCGTTTTACTTTTTATAATAAAAATAAAAATCACAGCGCCCAATCAAAATTGTGAGCCCGTTCCTTCACAGCAACATTCTCGGTCGCCTTGTGAGCGTGCCGACCAGCACGCACCCTCAGACAGTCTCGCAACCAGATGATTTTTCCTTGTTACTCTGCAGTCTACCCGTACCCGCTAGGCTGTGTAGCTATTGCAATGGAGGACTGCACTTCTGACAAGCAGCAGGTCAACATCCAGAAAGGTCACTGAGAACAAGTTGACTAAAACAACACCTCTCTCTGCAACGCTATGGCCGGCGATGTGTCATAACCCAACTCGAAGCCACTCGCATAGTCAGGGTGATATATCATCGGACATACTACCCTGGGCGCCCCGAAATAGCATAACAAAAACCATTCATTTTCCTTGTAACATCAATCTTTCAGCTGGCGTTGCATGAGGGGAAAGGGCAGTGCGGCTATCGCACGTCCACCCGGACCCAGGCTGCTTTCCTCTAGATTTAGGGAACCAAGGGCTTTCCCTCAGCTGGACATGAATAATTCAGACCTGTAAGTAAGCAAACGTCTGAGAGAGAATGATTAATACTGACACACCTGACACAGCTTTCCACATGAGGGAAACTGAAGCCAGAAGACAAATACCATACGTCTGCTGTGAACAGGTGAGCAAGACACATGTACCTGCCTTTTAACAAGTCCAAGTATAACATTACACAGTAGGCTGTGCCTTGCCTTCGTATGTTAAAAAAGGAAACCTAGTTTTCCTCCTCCCATGCACAAAGACCAACTGTTAAAGTGTCTGACGCGTTACTATAATGTGACTATAAGGACACCTATAAGGTCACCTCTCAACTGCAGGACACACATTGGGCTTATAAGGTAATTAAATCAATTTTTGACCTTTGATTAGTTTTTCACAGCATGTTACAGCTACTGTTTTTTTAAGCTGTTTGAGTTGCAGAGATAAGTCTACTCAGTCACATGGCAGGTGCAGTGATAAGATTGTATTTCTAATTTTCATCATTTTCTTGAGCACATATCCCCATATCAGAGTCTAGTGATGTTACTTCTCCACTGAAAGCTAGGCAGACACGTATGGTTCACTGCCAGTTTTACAGATGAAATCCATTTTACCCTGTAGAAGAACTTTTCAAGTTTCTGAATGAGCAGCTCCACTCCACCAGCCTCCATGGCCCTGCCAAAGGTCCCATTGAAGAGCTGAAAACAAGGGGGGGGGGGGGGGGGGGCATTAACAGCTGCAACTAAACACAGTTCATTCAAAATAAATTCTAAATATTCCTTTAATCTAATGCGAAATAGCTGTATGTTGAAAGAATGAATACTTAATCACATCAGATGTTGTTACTCGGAAGATAAACTGTTGGCAATGAGCCCAAAAAGCAATGTTAGCTTATCATGCAGGTTGTCAGAATTTTCTTCACGTTGCCAGAAGTGCCAGGCAGTGTAAAATACTCGATGCTCACCTTGTACATACTATAGCACTGTTGTAATACTGCTCCGTAAACTGTGTCCTACAAAACAGCACAGAGAAAAATTATTATCTGCTGTAGAACCTCAGAAATTCTCAAACTCTGAATACAGCACCTTCCAATCTTGCATCTTAGCAGTCATGATGGTTTACGTGCAGATATGACAAAAGAAATCGACGAATGAGTTTTTAAACATCATTAATTCCTCTGACAGTTTACATACAGCCGCGTCTTCAATACTTCACTGTCCATTTTTACTGACTGTTCTATAAACAGTCCAGCTTTAACAGGGGACTTCTGAGATATAGTTGACGAACTCGATAACCAATAGCACGCAAAATCCGTGTACCTTAAATGCACTTCAAACAGCAAAGGAAATCTAAAAATATGCACCGGTATTCTAAACCAATGGTTGTACACGCAGTAAATGAAAGAGAAATGACATACGAGAATTTCTTCTTCCTGATATTCTACAGTAGGTGGTTTCCCTTCCTTATTGGGTTTTTCTACCATTGGGTTCCGTACCACCTGCAGGGGATTCGATGAAGGACTTTAGAAATACATTTTCTGACATGTCAAGCAGGACATTTCCTATGCTGCCAGACAAAATATTCACAACTAAATACAGAGCAGCGTGGCATGCTACCTAGTGTGTATTTTCCAGCATTTTATTTTAATGGGCTACGCCTTAATGGAATGTGGAGCTGGTTATTGCACAATTATAATTACACACACCGTCACCAGTAAAGAGATTAGGCTAATCTTTTATCAAGACTGCAAACCGAATAATGCCAGAGAAGTGTCGGAAGACCCATGGACAGACATTCCTTCCTCAGGATTCAAAATGGTTCGCTCAAAAAAAAAAAGTGCCACTTTTTCACCCATAACAAGCTTTGGGTTTGTAGTCGCAGGTTCATAATACAAAATTTCCAAGACTGCATTCACATTTGCAAGCCATTATACTGCATAAGGTGTGTGGCGGATAACAAGGGCTTTTCATGTCTGAGCTTTGAATTGTTTGAGGAAATGTGGAGCACAAAATGATTGTTTACCATTCATTTGTGAATATTCTTTCTTGAGATAATATGGGAACCAAATTAATTTGCTCAATAAGCAATGTCTCTCGGTTACTGTGAATGGAAGTATGACGTATTTTACTCATAAAGACCGCTATGTTTATGATTGGTCAAAAAACATACATGCTCATATGCAGTACTATTTTTCAGCACTCTTAAATGTAGTTCTGGAACTACTGTATGATCTTACTGATAAACTGAAAAATATTCAAAGTACATTGCAATGACATCCATGTAAGGTTCTGTTCCATCAAATTAATGAATAAAAGTACCATGACGATCCAGAAGTTTTCTTCTGGCTCAAAGAAAAATTGTCTGTTCTTCTGTGTGTGCAGGGATTTCGCAGGCTTTGATGGACAGAAGGTTCTACAAAATGTAATAAAGGAAGGTTAATGAATAATTAATTTATAGCACATTCAAAATCACATATGGTTGCAATCCCGAAAGTCAGTAGGCTACATTCCCTAAGCATATGGTATCATATCCACACTTTGCCCTGAAACACTATTTTAAAAAAAACTTTACAAGCTGCTTTGGAGTTACTTGAAGTTTTTGAAATCACAAATTATTAAAGTTTTAATCCATCTGGCTTGGAGCATCATTAAACGATCAGATCTCAAGTCGCAGTGAGTATACTGACATTTGCTCCCAGCGTATTCAACAGCAGTTCAACAGCCTTTGCAAATCGGCCAAATTAGAATTTGTTTGAAGTACACGGAGGCCTTTACTCGCTCCGCAGTAACAGCAAGGGACAGCAGTGGCACTCTCATCTCGTCAAGTTTCACAGGAAATGTGACTCGCGTTTAGGAACAGCTCCACGCAGAGGTTCCCCAAGCGCAAATGGTTATTTATTTCCAAATTATTTTGCATTATTTTTGGCATCAATAAAATTATTTTGTTGGCCTGAATATCTCTGATATTGCCCATGCACTGCCTCATACATACATACCCAGTAATTTATAATTGTAAAAATACAGAGTCATGAAGTTGTGCCATTTGGGCTGCAGATATCGATTACTTTGCTACTGATTACCCTGTCAACTTAGAATAATCAAATAATCTATAAAAAACATTCAGCCTTTTGAAAGATTTTACAATTTATTGAAGGAACCAGCCTCGCAAACAATTTCTTAGATTGCCTTTGATTAAAGTAAATTCCATTATACGCCAACCCACCCCCAAAACATCCAAACAAATAATTACGTTCAGAGAAGGCGTCCGATTTATGTGCAATCGCCACACAATCCCAATCATTTCCCCAAAGCAATCAGCAGCATATGTTAATTAACACGCTTTTAGGAAAATGATGAGGTTCTTCAATTATTATAGTGATTAATCACCGTGTCAAAATTAAAATGGATTATTTTTTTGTAATCAATTAAACTGATTAGTTAGATTAATTGCTGCAGCCCAAAATGCCTACAATTGAACTGACATCCCTCCATCCATCCATTATCTAACCCGCTTATTCCTGGTCAGGGTCGCAGGGCGGGGGGGGGCGGGGGTGCTGGAGCCTATCCCAGCATGCATTGGGCGAGAGGCAGAAATACACCCTGGACAGGCCGCCAATCCATCACAGGGCACACACACCATTCACTCACACGCTCATACCTATGGGCAATTTTGAGCCTCCAATTAGCCTAACCTGCATGTCTTTGGACTGTGGGAGGAAACCGGAGTACCCGGAGGAAACCCACGCGGACACGGGGAGAACACGATTGAACTGACACCAAAGCCTAATTATTTCTTGTGTTGTAGAAACTAATACCATTCTAAATGTACAGCAAAATGGTAAAATATGATTACCTGGTAAACTGTACAATGGCTTCGCATAGACCAACGTTGCGGATTTTCTCATTTTTCTCCACTTCACTAGGGTGGTAAAAGAGGATTTTCTTCTCTTCCTGTAAAAAGCACACATTTTGTAAACTTCAGTATGGTGTCAATTAACAAAAATCTTTATGGAGGGATTTTTCTTAAGCATAGGCCCATCTCAAGTATGAAATCCCCCATGCTTCCACACAACCAAAATGCATTATGGCTACAAATTCAAGGGATTAATGTTCATGCTAAATGCTTCCAAATAAACGTGGAAAAGTAAAAAAGATGTACCTCGCCTTCCCGTGGCCCAAATTTGGGATTATAGATGAAAAAATTCAGCAAAGATGGAGTGTACTGTTTATCTTGCATCCCTGCAGCCATTCTTGGACTACAAATTAAGAAAGCAGAACGTTTAGCCATCTAAAGGTTAATCATTGTACATTACTGTTGGGGGTTCTTCATACACATTTAAAATGACTGACCTGTTATAAGCTCACCTGATCATTAGCATTAGTGTACTTTTGTTCTGGAATTCTTTTCAATGGTGGTGAGCCTGGTGAGCATGCCTTGGGCCTGTGAAGGCAAAGAGCAAACCATCTTAAATGACAGTAAAAATATGAGACTGAGAACTAAAGAACTAAAATAATGTTTACTGGAGTAGCATGAGAACAGTAAGGTTGATGCTGGTTCCAATTTAAATTGCCATTCATAGGACAATTCCAATTCAAATCTCTTGCAGTGGGGAAGTGAGCATAAAGTGGGATTACAAGGATGGAAATGGAAGCAATGGAATTATGACACGCTTCCAGTTGGAACTCAATTACTAGTACAACCCCTGGCAAAAATTATGGAATCACCACACTTAGAGGATGTTCACCCAGCTTTTATTTTTACTTTGTAGCAAATAAACAGATCACAGATATGACACAAAACTATTTTTGTTTAATAGCTGAACATTCTGGCTTCGTGAAACATACCTCAAACAAATTAAATAAAATTATTTTAATTAATGGCATTTTTTTTTTCCCCCCCCAGATCAAGTAGAGGAAAAAATTATGGAATCACTCAATGTTGAGAAAAACATTTATGGAATCACATTGTAATTTGCATTTCTAAAACAAATACTGGTCTAAAGTCTAAAAATGAAAATTAGTCTGAAGTTAAAAGAGTGCTTACAGACCTTAACGAGCTGTTGGACTTGGCTAATTGAAAGGAAACATGGCCCCAACAAGAGAGTTGTCAATAGAAACAATGGAAAGGATTATAAAACTCCTTGGAAATCTAACACGGAGTGTGGCAAAAGATGTTGGTTGTTCCCAGTCAGCTGTGTCTAAAATTTGGTGCAAGTATAAGCAAAATATGAAGGTTATAAAAGGAAAACATACGGGTAGACCAATGAAGACGTCAAAGCGTCAGGATAGAAAACTCAAAGCAATATGCCTTGAAAATAGAAAATTCACAACAAAACAAATGAAAAACAAATGGGCGGAAACAGGAGTCAATGTTTGTGACAGAACTGTAAGAAATAGGCTGAATGAGCAATTCTAATTTCATTTTAATTGATTTAATAGATTCGATTTTAAGGGAGAGGGAAGTAAATAGCAAATTCCAATTGAATTAATGGAATTAGCCAAGCCCTGGATAACAGTAAGCTAAGCCGTGTACATTCAGTCAATGATGAAATCAATAGATGAACAATCACATTCTAGTTTACATATGTGCGATACAATCCATGCATCACCCACAAAAACAGATTTTGTTGAAGAGGGAAGTCACTGTCAGTCTCTGGCCACTGTTTTTAACTTTGGTACACATGTTAAATTAGGTGATATTTTTCACGAAAAATAGCCCTTTGAACAAGGCAGAGTGAAATACTGTGAGCATGCATTATTGAGATTTTGATTTGGCTTGTTTGGCACTTCATATTATCATCTATTTAAATGGCATACCAATTCTGTTTTTCATTTAATAAAAAAATGGGAGATAGGATAAGATATCCATATAAATAATTCATCATGGGGCTAGCAATATGAAAACACACAATGCATTTTTATCACTCCGCAAAAAAAGGGGGCGTTATCTAGAGAGCTCACCGTTTTTGGTATCCACTATCCAGCATGTTGCTGGAATCAAGTTGCTGGGACAGTGTCGTAGTCACCCAAGTTACGGTGTAGCAATACACTCAGTGTTATTAGCGATAATTATTATTTCTAGACAAGCACCATAACTCATCTAATATTGGCTCATTTGCTTCAAGTACGCGGTTCAAACCAATGATCAGCAGAAAACGCCCATATGCAATCCAAATCGCAGGTGTCAGAAGAATCGACACGCAGCTGGGAATCAGTCAGTCTAATGTTAGCTAGTCAGCTAAATTTGCTGTCGTTAGTAAATGTTAGCCAGTGTACACGAATTAAGTAACGTAGCATTTTGTATACTTTCATGTTAGTCGAAGCAGATAGCTACTGTAACGTTAGTTCTGAATCACCCTGCGATTTGTTTCCCTAACGAACATGTGTTCATAAAGTTATTATTATTATTATAATTTAACACTACCCAATAAGTCAACTAAACTGCAAAGTTCATGTCAGCATACGTCCAATGTAGTTACGTGCATAGCTAGCTAATTAGTTGGCTAGTTACGTTCTTTAGCGAACGTAGCTAGTAAAATATCTAACTAATGTTAACTTACCGGCTAGCGTTCGCCAGGGAGCATAAGCCGGAAGTCATGCGTTTCAGAAGCAGTGAGGAGCATGATGTGATAGCAATATAAAGCAGGCTAATGTTAAATGACATCTTTTCAACATATGTAATCTGGTCGCGATTGTTTATCAAAATGCAAAAGTGTGTGAATTAAATTGATCTCACAGTTAGTTATTGTGTCATTAGGTAGCGAAAGAGCTAAACGAAGTAATATCGTTTCTGCGAGCCAGATTAGCCACATTAGCAAACTGTACGATTTCCGCAGTAGCACGAGTATTGTGTTCTCACAATAACGTAGCTGTTCCAATACGACGTTTAAAGCTGGGTACTACATTGCAAGAAAGAAACTTACCTTTTAACGCATATCAAGTAATCAAACTGGGTAGCTAGCGTCTTTTAAAAATAAGTAACGTTAGCTAGCAAGTCAAGTGACAAAAACAATTCCTTCCTGTTCTTATGACAGTTGTCTGTGTTCCACAAGAGGAAATAGTCGTGTGGGATCAACATATTCCGATAACATGGTTCCTACTCAGTGAAATGTCATGTATGAATAATTTAATCCCGATAGAAAACTTCAGAATTATCTAAATGTAGTCATTTGGAAGATCTGATATTTGATATCTGATAAACACTTTAAATAACACTGTTAATTTATCCCTGGAAGGTTAATAGGCCTATATATGGCCAAGTTGGCGCATTTGAATGAGGTAAAATCTAGGTAGACTGTACACTACTGCTGTTACCAATGCATAACATTATTTTTTTTATCAGTTGAAGGGTTTCTTCTCCTGACTTATTTTTCCATAGAGTTCAAGAGGAAAATTTGTCAGGAGAAACAACCCTTAAAGTGATCCATCCATATCTACTGCATATCTAGCAGCAGAGTGATGGTTTGAGGCTCGTTTGATACCTCAGACCGTTGATGACTTACAGCCATTTTACCAACCATGTATTCCATACTGTTCCAGCATCATTTACAGCTAAATCTAGTCCCACCAATTCCCATAGAGATCCATTCAAATGCAGAGACGTTATAGTATCGCTTGTAAGAGTACCCGGAAATAAGATATCAAGAGTCTTTTGATGTTGTTGGGTCACAGACATCAAGAAGTCATGGCATGCAAAGGATATGCGACCAAATATAAAAAATTTAAAGGCACAGTCAACTTAGTGTATGTAAACTTCTGACCTCCTGGAATTGTGATATAGTGAATTAAAAGTGAAATAATCTGTCTGTAAACAACTGTTGGAAAAATTACTTGTGTCATGCACAAAGTAGATGTCCTAACTGACTTGCCAACACTATAGTTTGCTAACATGAAATCTGTGGAATGGTTAAAAATGAGTTTTAATGACTTCAACCTAAGTGTATGTAAACTTCCGACTTCAACTGTATATATAGCGGTCCATAAGTATTTGGACAGGAATGCAATTTTTGTTGTTTTGGCTCTGTATACCAGCACATTGAATTTGAAATTAAACAATGAATAATATGAGGTTAAAGAGCAGACTGTAAACTCTAATTTGAGGGCGACAAATCAGAATATAAGGGAATACAATGTAGGTACTAAACCTAGATATTAAATTAATCTGAAACTATGAAACTATTAAGTATTTATGGTCCTTAGTATTTCGTAAATATTATAGATAATATCTAGAATAATATAGATAATATCTAGAATATCTGATTTATGGTTAAAGCTTTGGGGTTTAAAAATGGATGCCTAATCTAAGGCCCTGTGTAGTATGACCTTTCGGATGACTTATAGTGACTGCCGTACTCTCCATCACTTAATTTCAATAGACCAAATTCATAACATATAAGTTTCTGAATGAGCTGATCAAAGGAGTATGTATTTTGCCTGATTTATCTAAGAAAACAAAAGCCCTGTAGCTGAGTAATTTTTTTTTTTTCAATTATATTCCCCTCTAATACCTTCGACCCTCTTGCTACGTAACTTTATAATTCCATTAAGAAATATGTTATGTCTGCAATAGCAATACTATAGCAAGTTAAATGAATATATGGGGAGGGATTGGTAGTTTTGCATGTGTGGATGTTTGACATTAATAAACAAGAGGAGACAGGTGCAGATATGGGAGTTGGGAAACCAGCATTAAGCCTGTGCTTTCAGTCCCATCACTCTAATTGACTCAATGGAAACCTGAGTAGGAATGTTTTGCCACCAGGCATTGAGTGGCCCATTGCACTGTAACTTTAACCTGCACTCTCTGTCACTTGCTTTTGTGCCACCCCAATTTGCTTTAAATCTTTAACGTTGTTTATTCTCAAACCTATTTCTAAATTTGCAATGCTTAGTCCAATATTGAATTATTTATTTTTATGTCAGTCATCTTAGGATGACAATTTGCTGTCTGTTTATTTGAATAGAAATGCTGTGTAATGGTAGGTTTATGTACCAGTGGTAAGCAAGCCTGTGCATTGTGTTAACTGAATGCAGGCTTGACATAAAAGCACATTTTCTTTCAATGATTAATGGCTTCCCATTCAAGAACCTAAACAACTCAGACTCAAAATCAGTCCCATATGACCTCAATTATAAGGTACATCAGGAAATACCTGGAACTGGGGTGACATACAGACTGTCGCAGTGGCAGGACTGAGTGGTACAAGAAAACGTTGTCACTCATGATACTGTAAACGTTACGTTTTTTCTTCAAAAGATTTCCTGAGTTTTAAACAATTCCTACACATTGCATTCTGTAATGGTTTTGGTTGATATACTGAAACATATTAAATGCAAGAGAAATGTTAGTTTCTTTTTTCTTCTCGGTTTGCATATATTCTGCATAAATTTATTTTTTTGAAGTGCAGGTCGTGACACAGACTCCAAAGGTGAGGAGAAAACACAAAATTGCCTTATTTTATTGCATCGACAGTGATCTTGAATGTCAGACCTCAAATGTCACAAACTCGGTATACCCCTTTGAAGCTGTGTTTCTTTTATTTAGAAAGAGTGTTTGGAGACTTCAGACTGTCTGAGGAAAAATAGGTGCTGAAACTAATGATGCATCAATTTTGGTGTGTACGGTGTTGATTTAATGACACTAGCAGTTTATGCAATGTACATGTCAGGTGTCAGACAAGGTCATGACCTGAGCTTCCCCCGCTACTTACACTAATTACAGCGAAATCCTTCCCTTTGTAACTACACTTGATGAAAGTTATCTTACTATAACTTTAATCCCTGAATGTTTAGTTTCTTTGGTTATAGTCTTAAGTGAACAGACACTCTTTGACTATGATAAAAAAGATTTTTCACTCCAAACAAGCTATAAAATTCAAATAGGCAAAATGCTATTTATAGGGAAAAGGACCCATTTTTAATTATAAAAGTATCTCTGGATTTAACTTTTAAAAAGTTATGAGGATGCTCTGTATTTAATTTTAAATGTACAATATGTCACATACATTTAAAGACTGTCTCATTAATCATAAAGGGGAAGGTTATCATCAAATCGTTACCTCTGTCAGGAATTCTACATTGGGGGCCATTAATAATTTTAAAAATAACAATATAGAATATTTGGACAGCAACCAAATAATAAGTCAGAGTCTGTGATGAAGGTGAATTAAAATATAAATACATACACTGACATAAAATTGATTCAATAAATCATGTTGGTATACCTATTGTAAGTGCTGTGGTATGATAAGCAATACATTTTCACATTACTTGGAGTACTTTGTTTCACCACACCTTAAACCTTTAAGGGATAAACACATTTCCACTCCTTATTAGTAGCATATACAGAATTTATTGACGAGATTCACAGATTTCAAAAAGTGACTCTTAAAGACTTCTTTTTTTTTATACAGAAGAGCTTTCTGTTAGTTTCTGTTGGAGGTGTTTGTTTGTATATGCCCCTTACAGTACTTATGTCTTTCTCTGTGGTGTTTGTCCTCATCTATGTTTTATTTATTTATTTTATTTTTGAATGCACTCTTGTAAATAGCACTTGGGATTGTTTCTTACAATGAAAATCGCTTTATAAATAAAATGTATTATTATTTTATTGTTATTTCTTCCTTTTTCCTGGATTTGATAGGTCCAAATTCAACATGGGCTACGTGCTTTGCTTAACGGAATCCTGGATTGAGTACATTTTAAATAAGTTTCACTTATTCACTTAATTTACAATATTTATGTAACCATGTGGTACAGCAGATTCAGGGCAGACACAAGGCTTATTTGACAGTATTCAACATTTTCTTGGAAAGTAGCATCTTGAAATGCAAAAGATCAAAAGATTTGCAATAATAATTTAAGATTGGGAAACCGTCTTCATTTACAAATGGGGTGATTTTTTCAAATGCAAAGTAACACCAGAAGCCAGAGTTAAAATGTATTTGTTTATTTGTTTAGCAATGTGGTTATAGGGACATCTGCATTACACTACTGCATAATTGGAAAATGTACTGGAAAGGCAAATATAAACATAAAAGCATTTCTGAAAGAAGGGCTTTAGAAACCCACAAGGTACAAAGTGGAAGAAAAGAAAAAACTAATAAAATTCCTGGAACTGGTGCGGATGAGGAAGGAACCTGCTTTTTTTTTTGGGAGTTTTCAAGATAGAACCATGGTCTGGAACTCTAAAGGAGAGAAATACAACAGGATTACCACCAAGATGGCTTGAAACTGAAGTACAGACACAGCTGACCTACATTGTGATCTGATCTGAATATATTCAGTATTTTCTGTGCTGTCTTGTGTCACATATTACTAAATAGTGAGCAAGTATATTGCTTTCCTTGTTAATTTCATAACAAACATTTCTGTGAATAGTGTTTTCTCTGTGAGTTTCATAATAACAAAATTTTTTGTTTTTTTTCGTTTTACTTTACTAATTATACTGTACTATTTTATGTTGAAGTGCTGGCAAATATGCTATACTTTGAACAATGGGCCAGAATACTCCTGATATTTTGAACATGTCTTATCCAGGCACCATTTTGGGCAGATTCAATCAAACACTGAAGTAAAATTCTACTAATGTAATTTAACATAATGAAAAATCTTATTTTAAGATCATACAACATTATGTAACATTATATACTAAATCAGGGAGAAGTTAAAGAGTTATATGTATCATGACATTATATCAGCCCCTCAGAATTATTTTGGCTGACTGTTTTAATTAATAGCATAATCTTGGGTAACTTCCAAAAACCTTTCATAGATAAAGCAATATTACATCTATTTTGCTAAAGAATTGTGCAAATGTCACCTTCTGCTCCAATTCTGCCATCATTGTCATCATCAGCATCTGAGAGGAATGACTTTGTCTCCTTATCAGTCAACACCCGAGCCCCTGGGGAGAACCGCTGGAGGAAGAATCTAATACACAAATGCCCACACACACACACTACTTTTAACTCAGGTTCACTTCCTGTGTGATCTGCTGGGACAAATAGATATGGTACAAGGTGCTTTGCACACATATGATATTTCTGGACTGAAGGTTATTTAAAAAAATCAGTGGTTAAGAATGCCATTTCATTGTGTGTAATGATTTAAATAGCATAGATTTTTAAAAACATTTTTAAAGTCGTGGGTTTTGCATTTCAAGCTTTGCTACTGTGCATAGTTTATAATTGTGGAAACTTGAGGAACACTAGAGGAAACTCACTGAAAGAGTACACAAGTACAAGCAAGAGAGTAATATTTAAGATTAGCAGCAAACCCAGCCATTTCCAAGAATGATAAACAGATTTGACCTGAATTACAAAAGACCAACCTGTTGATAATGATAACAGTTACACACTCTCAAAAAGGATCTGTTGATATCCTATGCACTTTTTGTGATACTACTTTTGCGTTACTTTCATTGTGTCAAAGTTACTTTCAAATCATTTTGTGTTAAATGACACAATTTGTGTGTTAAAAAGGGAGACTTTTTAACACAGACTGTTGAAAAGTAACACAAAATGTGTTATCCTTAAAACCTTAACTAGACACGGTGGTGTGTTAAGACAAATGATACGGTATGTGTTGAACCCATCTGTTTTGCGAGTGCAGTGATGCGGATGAGCATAATGAGGGACTAACTTCAGCTCTTCTTCTTCAATGAAGCCACTTCCGTCGTTATCCAGGATACGGAAGACATCCTTAATTTCTTGAGGACTTTTTTTGGTAAGGCCACACAACTGGAAAAACTTTTTGTAACTGAAGGAGTCTGGAGCTTATGGACAAGCAGAAAATACACAGATTGTTTTTTCTATCCTAGGAACGATTGATTGAAATACAGCATGACCATATTCCACCCAGAAAATCTCAAACTTAGATTATTTATTTACCTCTCCTCTCTAATATCTGGTCACCAAACATTGAGCCTCCTGTTAGAATTAAGTCATACATGATTTATGAACATAATTTGCCTCAGCCTTTATATTATTACCCTGACAGCACAGGTACATCGGGCCGACGTAGGTGCTTTGTCTGAGGGAGGTAGTCGCGACGTGGTGTGGAGGTAGGCTAGTTTGCCCATTGGGAAGGTGCTGCACGGAATCAGATTTGTGTCAAAAGTATCAAAGAAAACATCATACTTTTGACGCAGATTTGTGTCATAATTAATTAGTAAAATATTTCAGATTGAGAGCAAATAAATAAATATTGCAAAGAAAAATGTTGATTTCAAGAGGACTTTTTCGTTTGGAACAAAAGGGGAAAATATAGCAAGTAATTTATTTCCATGCCTGTGCAAACTATCTGTTTTGTTTCATACTTGATACGATGTTTTGTTTGATACATTTGACACAAATCTGATTCTATTGCAGAGCAGCGGTATGCAACGCGGCCGCGACATCTTCCCAATGGGAAAACTACCTCCATGCGGCCCACTGACGGAAAGCAACAGAGCGCCTACGTCAGCCCTATGTAGGCTACCAGTACTGTCTGGGTGTGCAGTCTGCGAAAGTAGCCAATTCCATACAGTTCTTGACAATATTTTCTGGGGTAAGAAAAATAACTCAAAATACCTTAATTTGGATTTTGAACATGGAAATAAAGTAGGCTACACCTACATAAATCAATCACCGATTGCCACAGATGAAATTGCAACAAATAGCTAGCTATAATGCATCATTGTTGTATTAGTGTAGTAGCTCAAAGTAAAATGCGTGATTTATTTCGTCTACGGTATTTTGTAACCTAGGCCAGCTCTTAATCGCTTTATTCAGAAATTCTATTTTGACGAAACAGTACAGCAAAGTGAAAGACTACCTTGGCAATCCTTGACAGCCTTCTCGATGGCATCAGAGGCAAGGATTGAAGGTGAGCGACATATTAACCCTGTCAAAATAATAAAGAAACAATTAACAGAAATAAAATTATAAATAAGACTTTTACAGCACATAAACGATCGACGAATTTTCCAACGAGACGATAAAAAATAGATTAAAAAAACCCCAGCTGAATGGTTTCGACACATACCTGCATACCTGCAGGCGATTGATATCTCACCTAACGTTATGTTCGGCAGATCTCACACGGCTCTCGATAAATAGGCCTATGCTATTGTAATAACTGAGCCTCAAGTTAATTTCCCCACCGGAGCAGAACTGCCACCACTTCACAATTCAGTAGCAACACTTGCAAAACTTAGGCTAGCCTACATCTAGGCTGATTTACAGCAAAATATCAATAAATTCTATCTGATATCAATAGGTAGGCTATCATATAATTTTTCAACGTAGATTTTCTGCCAAATGACTTTCCAACTGTCTAAAGCGATGTTAAAAATTAAGATAACTTTTAATTTCAAACATTTACAAACCAATGCCCATGCTGCTTTCGTGGCAGCTTTTACTGTATTGTCTACGCATCCAATTGTTATAGTTGCAATTCACGAGTAGGGCTACTTCCCTTTCCGCGCACCACGCAAAACCATCCGTGTATTCCAGGTAAGCTATGCATTAAACCCGTATAACGCTGTGTTTGTATTCCCACACAGCTGTGTAGCCTACTTACCGTTTATATGATTTCACCCAGGTGGTGCTCCAATACAGAGAAGTAGTAAGGCTATGTGGTATCTCCTGCCTGAAAAGGCGGATTTATATATGGTCTGATTGCACTGACAATGAGCAACGCTTGAGTTACCTGTCTGTATATCAAATTATTACTGCCACCCCCCTTCTCAAATTTCTTGCCTAACTAATTAACCTTTACTATTTATATCCGCCTGCAGCTGAATGCAGCTAGCCTATGGGCATCTGCACCGCCCTGGAAGATGGTAATTTAACAAATTCCAAATGTCTTTATTCTCTCTCTCTCTCTCTCCTCTCTCTCTCTCTCTCCTCTCTCTCTCTCTCTCTCTCTCTCATCTCTCTCTCTCTCTCTCTCTCCTCCTCTCTCTCTCTCTCTCTCTCTCTCTCTCTCTCTCTCTCTCTCACACACGCACACACTGTAGATATATAATTAATAAAATATACAAGCAATTTAAGTTTTGGTAACATCTAACATTGACTGTTTAATTTTTATTTCAAGAAATCTGTGTTATATGAAGTTTAATTGTAGACAGCTCTGTGGGGGGAAAAAATAAATTTATTTATAAATAAAAGAATATATATATTATATATATTATATAAAATTATAAATAAAATTATATATATATATATATATATATATATATATAATGTATGTGTGTCTGTGTGTGTATGTGCAATGCAAAGGTAAGCAGATTATATCCATGAAGTAATTCCCGAAATAATAATTCTCTGTCTACTCTTTCGGAAACATCATACAACAGATGGACTGCGATTATCCACATCATCTCTAAACTCATCTAATGTAAGAGACATAGTTGTAGGCTATTCATTCATCACAAACCAGGGAACACCATAATTTTCTTTTTAAATAAAATTAAAAGATAGTTTTTGTGCATGGATAGTGTAGAACACGGTGGGAGTCTTCCCATTATTTAATGAAAACAGCAGTTATCTGAAAGGCTTTAAAAACCAGCATTGCGTGCTGCACCCAAAGAGCTGAGAATGAACAGTTTCCAGTTACTTTGTCGGAGACGTAGAAGCACTCATGGCTGAACCCGCTCTGGACACACCAGTGGTGAGGCACGGATTTCACACAGAGAAAACCAGGAAGCAATATTAATGAGTATCCTAAAATAAAACAAATTACATGCAATAATTAAAATGTTTAAAATTGGCCTCCCAAGTGACTCAGTTGGCAAATACTGTAACTCTGAGCTCAGGGTGAACCCCATAGCCTAGAGTTGCTATAGCCTGAAAACTATTTATTTAGCGCATTTCACAACCAATTGTGAGAGTAGTGGTTCATGCTTGGTTTTTGTCCCTCTGGGGTAGAATAGGTTCAAGTTGATCAGGGTCCTTCAGGTTGATAAAATTTATGCAAATAAAAATCAGGTAAATGGTTTAAATGACAAGGTATTACCACCTCAGACCAAGGTTATTGATCTCATTGCAGGTTGTGGGAATTCTACTGGAATGTTTGGCTAAATTATGAGAGTTACAATAAAGCTGGAGCACACACACACAAGCGATAGGTTTGCACATAGCCTTTACAGTGATATAAAACAATTTTTACCATAGTGTTCTTGCTTTGGGTCCACATGTAAACCACACTAGCAGTGTTATAAACCCCATACTGCATAATAGTCTCTTTTGTTCAGTAACTTTTTTTCTGTTTGGTTTCACTATGGAAGTCAATGGAGAAATCTGATGGAAAAAAGTTACTGAACTTGCACCTTCTACATTTTCGCACTCAGTGATGGAGAGGTGATGATTTATATTTACTTTGAACCCCCAGGGACTGGTAACAAATGCCATCCATGAGTGAACAATATATACTGTGTTTGAGTATTGTGATGTAATTGTAACGTTCCGTTCCCGTCCTGTCCGTTTTCCATGTTTTCCTTGTTTCCTTCCGTGTCATGTTGGATCCCTTGTCCGTGTTTCCCTCCTGGCTGTGGACTGGGGCGTCTCCCTCGGGGTACTTTGGTTTCATTTTCCACTTTAGCTTCCGCCTATCACTCGCCCCCTCTCGTTACTCACATTCCTCACTGCTGTGCTTCGGCAATCACTCCTGATTTAACATCACACCTGTTTCTCGTTTTCTCCTTCACTTCCTGCACCATTTAAACCCCCTGGCTGGCTGCTATTCAGCGCCAGTTCGTTGACTAACCTACCGTGTTTGTTTCGTATCCCGTTTCTGGTCCAGTGTTTGTGAACCTGCTGGTTCATACCTGTTCGCCTGGTTTCCTGACTGGTAGCTATCTCTGCTAATCTTTCGCTGCTGCATGCATTTACCTGTTTCCCTTCAAAACCTCCAGACGCCGCAGTTCCAGTCTTCCCGCAGCTGTGTTTGTCCTCCCCGTGTTACGTACCTCCCGTACTCGTGTTGCAGTACCAGGACCTCTGCATGCCAGCCGGCTTACGCCAGTATTGCCCGAGCTACGCCGCACCTTCCAACTCGGCGGTGCATTCACCAGCTACAGTCCTGTCACAACACCCTGCCTTTAACCTCTGCTTTCTGCCCGGTTACTCAAGCTACCCGGTCCAGTTTCCAGTCCTGTTCCAGCCCAGTTCCGATCCAGTTTCCAGTCCAGCTCCAGTCCAGTTTCCAGTCCAGTTCCAGTCCAGTTCCGGTGTTTTAGACACCTCCGTTCTAGTCCAGTTCCGGCTTGGAACAAGTTCCGTGCCGTCCCCTGTGTTCCTGAGTGGACCTTCCGGTCCAGCTTCCAGTCCAGTTCCAGTCCAGTTCCGGTGTTTCATACACCTCCGTTCAAGTCCAGTTCCGGCTTGGAACAAGTTCCGTGCCATTCCCGTTTCCTGAGTGGATCTCCCGGTCCAGTTTCCAGTCCAGTTCCCAGTCCCAGTTCCAGTCCAGTTCCGGTGTTTTATACACCTCCGTTCAAGTCCAGTTCCGGCTTGGAACAAGTTCCGTGCCGTTCCCGTTTCCTGAGTGGACCTTCCGGTCCAGTTTCCAGTCCAGTTCCGATCCAGTTTCCAGTCCAGTTCCAGTCCAGTTCCAGTCCAGTTCCGGTGTTTTAGACACCTCCGTTCAAGTCCAGTTCCGGCTTGGAACAGTTCCGTGTTTCCTCAAGTCCAGCTCCGGCTTGGAGCAGTCCTCAGTTGGACGCTATCCTGTGTTAACTAACTAACCTGTTTTGCTCCCGTGTACAGCTTTGGGACCACCCCAACGCTTAATAAAGTTCCACTTTCTGTAATCTGTCTCCTGGTCGTTGCAACTTGGGTTCGTCCCGTATCAGGATCGTAACAGTAATGTTCATTGTGCTTCCTAAAATCCCATTAACAGCCATTAAAATGCATGTTACCAAGAAAGACGCATTGTAAAAGGAAGTATTGTTCAAAGTCCTTAAATACAATCTAAACATATTGTCAGGGCAACTTTTGATGTGCAATTCTGAACCAAGTTTTCCCTGTATGGCTGTTAAAGGTACAATGAAGCAAGAGGGCTGAATACTTAAGGAATTGATTGTTTTCTGTTTTATATTTGTAAATAATTTGGAATAAATTGTAGGTTTTACTTTTCACATTGACATTGTAGTATTGTTTGTGTTGAATAACAGCATAAAAAACCTGATTAAATCAATTTTTACCAAATGTTCATACACAAAAAAATAAGAAAACTTTGACGGGGGCTGAATATTTGTTCAACCCACTGTATAGACCAATTGATTCCATTGAAGGATGATGGATGCCACCAATTAGGGATGGGAGGTACTGTTTATTTTGGTTGGATATGGTACCAAATATTTTGTGTCTTATTATTGGTGGTATTTATTACAATTTCAAAAATGTTTTCAAACCAAGTATTATTAATTTTACAAGCTATTTATTTATTAATTTTTTTGTTAATTTATTTAGCTTTTTATACCCTACTGGAGCTTGAACTGCACTTCGACAGTTTGAGATGGATCCATTCACTTACATGCATGTGGGGAAGGCCTGTGATGGAGGGGGCAATATGCAACCTGCAACCTGTAGCAGAGCTGAAATAACTTACAACACTGTTATTACTACATCTATATGAACTTAACAATTAAGAATATAGATTTTATATCTTTCAGTTTTTGACAAAACTGCAATGAACTGCATCAGTGGGATTTTTGCATACCCCATTTATAGTATTGTTCAGAGAAACTGTACAGGCACTTTGAAATGTAAAAGTTAGAAAGACAAAATACTTTATCAAAAGGATAAAGGGGTATATAGGCTTTTCAATTAATTAAAGGGATTAACAATATGAACTACAAAAGATGTTTCCAGTTGAGTCCGGTCAGCAAAACGAGGGAGCATAGGTGGAGAGTTTCCAGGGCATGGAACAGCTGGCAGGTAATGTAGTATAGAGGCCAAAGGTGTTCAAGTCCAGGCTTGATACAGTGCAGGATACTCCAGATGGGTGAATTGGCTTTCACACTGTATAACACACTCATCATTCTTATCCCCTCTCGTAAGCCTTCATTTTGTGAAGAAAAATTATTATTGGCAAACTCTTTTATATTGCTTTATCTTCTGTTTATTACACTTTGTAGTTCAACAACTCAAAGTAATCCCAAAATTACATCAACACAACTGGAACAACACATACCTGTCCTGTATTGGAGTGTACAACTGCACGTGCCGCATGTACATTTGGAAAATTATTTTTAACTGGCGTCTCTGTCTCAGGATTATTAATATTATTAAATATATTTCATTAAATAGATTGTTAAATATATTTCCATATGATGTCCTTCAGATTTTTTTATTGTCTTTCACAATATCATGTGTCTATGAATGATTAGGAATCAGCTCATTTAACTAATCTTAGAACAACACGTACCAAATTTATGTAAAACATTCATTCAGATATTTTATGTATGTAATTCTATTGGGCAGATGCTCTTAACTCTCAGCCCGGCATCTGGACACAGCTGGTTTAAGAGAGACACCAAGTGAGAGGGAAGGCCAGGCGTTAGCGAAAGAGAGATGGGAGGACGCAGACACCGGATCCAGAGTTGCAGCTTACCCAGTGAAGTCGATGTCACTGAGCATACTGATACTTCACGTCCGATACTGTTACTGTGAAATAATTCATTCATTTTGCATTTGCTAATTTCTTTTCAAGGGTCTTATCCTTTTTTCCTCTTCATTGTTTAGCAGCTAAAACAGGCGCGTCCTGTGGTACGGGTTAATAGTCAACATCGGTGTAGCAGGATTTTGAAATACTGACATTGTGAGAGCATCTAGTGGACTAGCCGTCATGGTTTTGCAGCTTGCCTGCTCTACTCTGCAATGTTTTCTTTCGGAGCCATGGGACAGCTCTCCTGCCGTGTTTGTCCACCATCCGGGACTCATTACCCTCATTTTATTCAGGTGTTTAGCGGGCTACTTAAGGTGAGCTCGCTCATTGTTCCGGGCTTTTGTGTCATACTTTGCCACATCAAGCCAGGTAAACGGTTAGCCGGAGGACTGCATTTCTTTTGTGTTGAAAGAAACGCAGGAACCTTCTTAGTTTAGAGAGCTTAGGTTTAGATCCGTAGGATCAGTCTTTCCTTCAACTTCCTCCGCCACCCGTGAACCTCTGAGTAGGGACGAGCCGATGCAGGTTGATAGCTCGTCTCTACGCAACACTCAGCAATCTCGATCACGTGGAAATTGGTGTCGTTATTGCAGGCGGCGGGGACACACTAAAGCGGAGTATCCGAAGTTGACGGGAAACGGAGGGTCTCACTAGTGGGGCAAAAGGCACTATTGAGACAGAATAATACAATCTTTCGCACCCTCCTGTCCCCTGCTTATCCTCTTGTCTTAGGGCACTCCTGGTTGGTCCAGCATAATCCGCAGGTCAACTGGGGTGAGAGTAAAAACACCATCCTTAAATGGGGTCCCCAATGTGCACCGTATTGTCTGCTGACGTCATCGCCCGCTCCGGGCGGTCTGTCTCTGAATCCTGGACCCCCTTGAAAACGAGATGATTCATCTCAAGGGGCTATCCTTCAATAAATTTCATATTAGTTCGGTCAGCGAGTATGAGGAAACAAGTTTTCCGGCTAATCAGACTTGGCCTTTCTCAGAGGATAAGGAGGAGCTTTTAGCCTGGGATTCGCTAGCTGATTGGAATCCTCCTATGGACGATCTATCCATGGAGGAATTCTCTGATTCAGAACTCATTTTTAATTCTCTGCTTCATTCTCACTCTGGTCTGGATAATACTGGAGTGATGGGAGCGCTCGAGTTTCCTATCCTAACGTTCCTTTCCTAACTTGCCTACCAATTATGCGGACCTCGCTGAGGTATTTAGCAAGCAGCGAGCCACTCCTTGCCACCTCACAGGCCATATGACTGTGCCATTGATCTACATCCAGGCAGAGTACCTCCTAGGGGCTCTCTTTATTCTTTGTCGGCCCCAGAAAGTGCTGCTATGAGGAGATACATTGAGGAGGCCCTGGCTAATGGCTTTATCAGACCCTCTACATCTTCTTCTGGTGCCGGTTTCATTTTTATTGAAAAGAAAAATGGGAGTTTGAGGCCCTGTATTGATTATTGAGGCCTCAATAATATTACTATTAAGAATCGCTACCCGCTGCCACACATGAATTCTGCATTTGAACATCTCCGGGGGGCATCGGTGTTCACGAAACTCGACCTTCGGAACGCTTACAACTTGGTACGTGTGTGTAAGGGGGATGAGTGTAAAACTGCGTTTATTACCCACAGCGGGCACTACGAATATCGGATCATGCCATTCGGGCTTACTTGGGCACCGTTTTCAAATGCTAGTGAACGACGTGCTCAGGAAGATGTTGGAGAGATTTCTATATGTCTATTTGGACGATATTTTAATTTTCTCCGCCAATCTCTCAGAACACATTGGCCACGTCAGGCAGGTGTTACAGGCACTTCTCAAAGCTCAGTTATTTGTCAAGGATGAGAAGTGTTTCTTCCACACTAATTCTGTTATAACGGAAGGGAAGATCCAGATGGACCCCAATAAAGTGTCGGCAGTCAGGAACTGGCCTACCCCTGAATCAGTGAAACAGATGCAGTGCTTTTTGGGGTTTACAAATTTTTACCGCCGATTTATTCACAATTTTAGCGCTGTAGTCGCCCCCCATCACTGCATTGACTAAGAAAATGGCACCTTCGCGGCTGCTTTCGCTGAATTAAAGAAAAGGTTCAGCTCCGAGCCTATCCTCATCACTCCCAACCCTTCACTTCCCTTTGTGGTAGAGGTTGATGCCTCTGAGTTGGGAGCAGGGGCTATATTGTCCCAGTGCTCACCCCAAGACCAAAAGCTACATCTGTGTGCCTATTTTTCTCGTGGCCTAACCCTGGCTGAGAGAAATTACGACATAGGGGATCCGTAGGATCAGTCTTTCCTTTTATTTCGCTCTTTTCTAGGTTCTCTCCTCTGTTGCCTTTCTGACCTCTTTGAGGCAGTAACTTCTGTTTACCTATCCAATATTTCCTCTTCGCTGAGCTCGTTGGTTTATTTTCGAGCAAGAGGTCTTTTCTTTTCTTTTCCTGCTCAAGTCTCGAGCCTGTTTTCGCCCTCTTTTCTGGGTTGTTATTATTGGAATTTGCTGGGGGTTATTTCCCCTTTTTCCTTTCATTTTGTCCCTGTTCAATTGGGCCTTTCTGTTTTTTTGTCCCTATTAGTGGCTCCCACATTTGTGGGTTGCTTTTGGATTCCTCTCCGGTCACGTCTGGTCCTCTGACCCCTTCCTCTCCCTGATACTAGCGGCTTTGGAGAGACAATAAGGTCCTGTTTCTTGATTGGCTGTTTATTTGCACCAAGGGGAAAACACAAAGGAAAGAGTTATGAGTATTTTGACCAAAAAAAATTAGGAAATGTAATTGAATACATGCGATATAGGCGGCAGAGTTACCACATTCACACAGTAACAATGCATTCTGTGCTGAACATCCTTCACAGAAGAGTTTACCAAATATCAGACTTCATGCATGTATACTTATAATGTGGTCTTCAGAAGTCAGTGAAATAACATAAGTCAACCTTAAAATGACATAACTGTAAACCTGCAGGGCCATGCAATTGGCAAATTTTCTGAATCAAACGACGCACTGAAAAAGGTCAATCGGAGGCTATTGGTTATATATGTTTCTAGCTTCCTTGTGGTTATGATTAAGTGACATGAGGGTGCCATACATGTAAGTTTTAAGCTTAGTTGCTTTATCCACTACTTAAAATTGACCGCAATTTGTGTTCATAAAACAAACTCATGGGGCTTATACCTTATAAATATATTTGATTATGTATTTGGTTATCATTCAAACAATAACATTCCATCTGTTTTCATCATTCATTCTCGAAAACTCACTTTGGCTTTTATCTCAATCTAGAGGTGTCAGAACTGAGAACCCCTGTGTTGGTGAGGCAACATTTCAGGCTTTTTGTGTAAACCAATCAGGAGTGGGTTTACAGGCCTGCTTTTCACAATTTGCTATCCCTTGGCCCATGTATGCAAACCACTTTGAAGAATAATGTATTTCTGATCATCATTGCTCTGTATTACCCATATCCGTGCTTGTTGACATATCTCTTCTTGTATTTATCTGACCTCCTGCCCATGTGACATAAATATGACACAATTCTTTCTCATAAACAACCAAACTGAATTATAAAATGCAAAAATGGATTACAGTTGATATTTTAGAAGTCTCAGTTTCTGTGAATGACTTGAAATGCATTCTTTATTCTTATTTCTTACCTTTACCTTATCAGGTAGCCTACTGTAATTCTGCCAAGCCATTTGTCTTCTTGTTTGTGATCTGTATGAAATTCTTAAAAAACACCTCAAGTCTAAATGATTTTCCAAATGGTCAAATACTTACAAAGGTTTTAAAAACATATTCAAAATTTTAGCTGTACTGATAATTTAGTGTCACAATTTGAGTGTATTTCTGTACATTATCAGTACATTTTAAATGGACAGTAACATTTTAGTTATGAACTGTCAAAAATATTAGCAGTCCTGCAGGAGTGCCTGGAGTTATTAGTCCCCCCAATTGATTTGGCAAAATGAGACTTCACAGGCTTCCAGATTGGCATTGTTTGATTCAAACCCCATCTAGTGGTGTCTTAATGCTATAACAGTCTGCTTAATTTTAAGCCAGCGGTCCCCAACCCTGTTCCTGGAGATCTACTGTCCTGTAGGTTTTTATTTCAACCCTAATTTGGCACACTAGATTCTACTAATTAGCAGGCAGCTAAACAAAATATTTAGCTGTTGAATGAGGTGCGCTTTGTTAGAGTTGGAGTGATAACCTACTGGAAGGTGGGGGGGGGGGGGGGGGGGGGGGGGGGGGGGGGGGGGCGGGGGGGGGGGGTTGTCTACAACAGGCCGGACAACAGCTGGACACTATTCTATCTTTGAGCAATGTGCTTTACCTCAATTGCCGTTGTAACAATCCATCTGTGATTAGGTGTAATTATTGTTGGTTACTCAGGATAGGTTTTTGGATTATATTATCGCAGATTTCATTCGCCCTTGTTAATATACATGGGAACAATAAACAAACATAAATTTTATTGTATTCCAACTGTAATTTTGAACACTGTTGCTTTCCTGGAGATGTTGTTCCTGGTGTACAATGATGGATTGTTTTTTATTATACATTCAAAAAAATTAAGGAATCTTAAATATAAGCATTAAATACACTGCCCGGCCAAAAAAAAAGTCGCACTCTAATATTTTGTTGGACCGCCTTTAGCTTTGATTATGGCGCGCATTCGTCGTGGCATTGTTTTGACAACCTTATGCAACGTCACAACATTTATTTCCGTCCAGACTTGCATTAATTTTTGGCCGAGATCTTGTATTGACAACGGGAGAGTCAAACCACTCCGTGAAGTCTTCTCCAGCACATCCCAAAGACTTTCAATGGGGTTAAGGTCAGGACTCTGGTGGCCAATTCATGTGTGAAAATGATTCCTCATGCTCCCTGAACCACTCTTTCACAATTTGAGCCCGATGAATCTTGGCATTGTCGTCCTGGAATATGCCCATTGACGGGATAACCTGGTCATTCAGTACATTCAGGTACTCAGCTGACTTCATTTTATTGCTGCATAACGTTGCTGAGCCTAGACCTGACTAATTTAAGCAACCCCAGATCATAACACTGCCTCCAGAGGCTTGTACAGTGGGCACTATGCATGACTGGTGCAACTGCGACTTTTTTTTTTGGCCGGCAGTGTATATTCAATATAAGCATATCAGCAGAGCCAATAATCTTGAAATTAATAAATAACGTGATTTTTCCCTAATCAGAAATACTGAATTTGTAAACAAGAATGTGAGAAATCTGGCAGTTCATAGAAACCTGTTCAGCTTAAAAATGTTTAAAGTTAAACATCTGAATTGTGAATGCCAAAGGCTACCATTCGAGAACACATTAGAAAGGATGATAATAAAAAAGACTTTCTATTGCAAAAGAATATTTATTCTTTTCTTTTTTTGTTCTTGAAAAGTGCATCAGATTTTACAGTAAGCAAAATTCATATTCAAGACATGAAACACAACTGCACTACATTTACAATCATCACTTTGGACAGAGTGCTACAAGAGAGGAAACATTCTGCAGGCATGTCACAGGAAAATGTATAAAAATTATTTATATCCAGATGAAAAGGGGAGGTCTTGGGAAATGTTGTTCCATCAAGGCAAGAGATGTTGATCTGCTGATATTTATGCCTTAAGTAGGGTAGTGAACTCTACAGAAGTGAAGAAAATAAGAAACAGATTATTATCTTAACATACAAAGGTTTTTGTGTTCATTTATGCAACACTACTATATTCTAGGTCTGTAGTTTGTAACAATAGCCATATTGAACAGTTTCTGCTATGAATGTTATGTATTTTATAAACTTTCTCTCACCATCAACTCCAATCTTGCCATCACCATCAGTGTCCCCAGCTTTAAGGAAGGCTGCGGTTTCAGTGGCAGTCAATGCTCTGGCAGAAGCAGAGAAGTTCTGCAGGAACAGTCTGGAAGCGGGAAGAGCAAACAGTTATTTGGGAGAAATGCACTTTCCGTTTAAATTATGTTTTCTATAAAACAAAACAGGAAAGATTGGTTGCAATATCTATGTGAAACTAACATATTTCTAATATATTTGAATGCCAAATGATGTGACGGATATTGTCTTTCTTTGTACTGTGACTATGTATTGTGGGCTGTCCTGCCTGCTTAACCTGATATACAGAGACAATCCTTACTTAAGCTCATCCTCCTCAATGTAGCCACTCTGGTCCTGGTCAATGATGCCAAAAACCTTTGCGATGACATCAGCAGATTTGCCTGCAAGGCCGACCTTGGCAAAGAAGGCCTTGAAGTTGAAACTATCAGCAGCTATAAAACAAAAGCGTTATTATTATTATTGTATTCTGATTCATTTGATATGTCAAATTTGGAAGTTAGAAAGGATTTATTATTATGTAAATTTAATAAATAAATAACTAAATTATTTTTTTATAACTAAACTACATTTTTTCCCAATGATCATGGAAGTAATGAATGGGCATTCATAACAGTAGAGCACCATGACTTTCAACGAACTTATTATAGCTATTTTTGTAGTCTTTGTGTCGTTAAGAATTAGGCTATATAGACAAAAAGCATAGGCTTGTCAAAACATGTAGGTACATAATCGCTAGCTCGTATGAAGTGCAGCCTATGCACGGATCATAAGCGGGTCAAATTACCTTGGCATGCCTGCAGGGCTGCAGTGATGTCAGCGTCTTTCAGAACACCGGCGAATGCCATTTTTAGCTAAAGGAGAAAAAAAATGTACATTTCTGAATTGAACCGTATAAAAAATAATGCATTGCATAATACCATTGCTTTTAGACCGCTGCATGTTGCTTTGGATTAAGAGCATTGTTATGAGAAGGCTAGTTCTATAATCGTTGGCTTATCTTTCCAAAGATGCATGACCTTACTTAAACGGTGCAGATTATAACATGTAGGCTAGTTTACATAGGCGAATAACAGTTTTAGTGATCTTCGACATAAGTTTTTTATAAATACATTGCCACAACTACACCATAGTATAGGCTAGTGAGAATACAGCTAGTTTACGAATCAAATCTTGTTTAATTCTTTTCAAATCAAGTATAATCATTTGTCCGCGTCTCTTGGAAAGACTGGCAATTGTGAAGGCCAAATTCCAGACTTGCTGCAAAAATCTTTCATTTGGGTCCATTGTAGGCGCTGTAAAGTTTGTACATGTCCATCCATTCTCTCCGAGTTTCAAAGCCAAATTTCAATATAAACAATACAAAGTCGTTTGTAACTTTGTAGATACTTCGTTCACCCGCTGTCTTGCCGTTCCATCACAACGTTGAAAAGGAAAAGGTGCAGGTAAAATCACAGCAAAAACAGAAGAGTGCACACTTGTCTCGGGGCTTATCCTCTCTAAAGCGAGACTCACCTCAGCTGGGTTTGGGCTAGAGTGGGTTCGGGGTTCGGTGCGATGAATCGAGCGACTGCAGTGATCTCCCGTGTAGAGCTCTCAACCTTATATACTTTCACTCACCCGAAATATGAGGCATAATGTAACAGACACCAGATGCGAAGCGGTTGGTTGGAAAAAAAAAGTGTCCAGTAGTCAGACCGTTCTATTTTTATCTACATAAATGAAGATACTTAAAATGTGCGTGTTTGCAAAAGTCCTTAATATTCTGCAATGCAATGCTAATAATATATGCTGCTGATATAGATGAAACGCCAGTTGCTGGCAATACAGATTTTGACCCTACATAACGCAATCTCACATAGCCTGTGTTGGTTGTAAGGTCATTTGCATTGACAGTGCATTCAGGAACGGAACACGAAGGCATCACATAGCCTCGACCTAATGGTTTCGTTCATTTCTTTCCGCTCAATCTTTTTAACGTAGATTCATTGTACGAATCTTGGTTAATTGTACGACTGTATTATTTACTTATTCACTCACCTATATTTTTTCCACTGTTCACTGAGAGATTTTGAAGAAGCCTTTAGCTTTGATTTTCTTTTTCATTTTCTGCGCACGTGCATTTTATTTTTTGCTTTTATCGTTAAATCTACAGTGACCAGCAGAGGGGGCGATACAATCTAACCGCAGTGGTTTCCAGTTAACTTTCGCCAACAATTTTAAGGCAATGTTACTACTTTACGCCATAAGTGAAGCAAGATGATTTTATTTTTGCTTTAACATTATTATTTACAATTCTCTCAATTAACTCCTGGCAGTTGAGGCTAGATTATTTTGCTGTTGAAGTTCTTTTAGTAACTGGGCACCATGTGTCCTGCGTGAGGTTTTAAAACGTGATACTAATATTGTCTATTGAAATTTATGATTAAGGAATCAGATAATCTGTTCAGCCTGTTTTTTTTTACTGTACACATTTTACTGCGTGGAAGAATTGTGCCTGCAAAAATGAGAATTTCACGATCATATTCATTTTAACATTTCAAATTACTACACATTATAATATTAAATATTGACATTAGGATATCATTATATCTCAATATATTATTATGTTTGGTTCCATTCTGATCAAATTTGACAGAATTTGGCTATTTTCATGTATTAATCTTGTCAAGATTCTACATAAAAACAAGTTACAGCAATCTTCATCCATGTAAAATCATATTGAGAGGATAAGTCTATCACAATGAAAAGATAAACCAGTCACCCTTTGCAAATATTCACTTTTTTTCTATAGTATGGTGTTGATCTTTTACATTCAAAATCTTTGACAGGGACCAACGCATAACAAATTCAAGAAAATATGATACTATAACAAGGCCATTCATATAAAAAAGTAAACAGTGTTAGACAGCACATGCCCCCTGACAGGAAGGTGCATACACAAATGTTTGAAATACAAGGCACAGAGAGGGAGGGGGGAAGGGAGCGCCAAAGTCAATCATTAGTCTCACCACTGGAGGGTCAGTGGTTTTAGTCAGGCTTTCACATGTCAGTAATTTTTAGTTCTGTACAAAGCATTTTTTCATTCAGTTGCTCTGGTAGTATATGCAATTGAGCTAAATTATAGTCATATTGAATATGACATACACAATGAAATAGAAAATGATGAAAAATTAATTTTCCATTATCATGAAAACATTTTGAATCAGATACTTTGAGGTTATTGTGTTCACATACAGTACACATAATAATAATTTAGCCCATGTCTGGCCTAGCTACATTACTGGATGCGATTTAAGCCGGCAATAAATTCAGGAATTTGAAGGGGAATATAGCTTGAAAGACTGTTCACTTTGAAAAAAATGCAGTCCCCATTCTTAGAAAAAGAGATCAATGCAATTCATACTACACAATATATCCTGCATTATGCATGTCCTTAATGAAGTATTTCACACAGTAGCACACTTTCAATTTAGAGTCGTTCATTCATCAAATTTAATTTCTTGCCCTTTACAGATTGTTTTAAATCATTTATATTTGCAATTATATTGAAAAAAGTTGACAAAGGTAATATTACAATTGGCCAGCAGATAGCAGCACTGCCATTCACCTGCTCCTTTGACTGCATATAGTGTGATACAGCTAGTCATCAAAACTGAATGGTTTCAAAGAACATGCACTCTAAAAGAAAAAGTTCACGTTTCTTAAATGGTTTGAGGCAACTGATTGCTGTGAACCACTTGAGAAGGGCAACTTAATCTGCTCAGAAAAAACATGTTACACTTTTTGAAATTGGAACCGAGGAGGGCACTTACTTGTCTGCACTCTTTCTAATTGAGGACATAGAAGCTATAAACACAAACACGCAGAAAGCTGGAGAAAATAGGCGTAAATATAAAAGATATAACATTTAAATGAGCTGATCCTCATCAGCCAACAGATATAAACCATAGTTGAGCATGCTGTATGTATCACCCTTGACACATTGTGGTCCTGGGATTCCCTACGTAAGTGTTTGTGCCAAAACTGAGACAATCTCCCATGCCCCCCCCCCCCATCCTGCCACGATATGATGATAACAGTGTAAATGTTGGCATGGTCAATGTACATGTCTATATGAATCTGGGGTGAAACTGGTATTACTGTTAATGGAACTGGGATTATGACAATTGCCGCTGTGAGAAACTGCTGCAACACTGTGGCCTTCTCCAAGATATTTTGCATTAATTACTTCTTACAACCTATGTAAATACATGGCATGTAAATTATTGAAGGCATTCAAACTAAACCATGTGGTTCTTTTGTCTTAAATTTGAGAGATAAATATAAACAAAAATTGTGCATTTTGTTGATTGTTCCATATCATCTGATGTTCAGCTGTTACTGATACCAATGAAAATTGGTTTGAAAATATGTTTGCTACTTCCCAAAATTTGTTTTTCAAAGTTAAGGTGTTTGTATATTTTACATAGTATGAATATATTATATCTTTACAGTAATGATACAAGACTAGGGCAGCATTAGGGAACTGGGCTTTTAACTGGAGCTGGAGCTGAAGTTCAATCCCCAGCTAATGCACTGCTGTTGTACCCTTCAGCAAGGTACTTGACCTGAATTGTATATTCAGAAAAAAATATTCTGATATAATATAACTGTATAAATGGATCGCATGTAAAAATGTAATCTGTGTAAGTTGCTCTGGATAAGAGTGTCTGCTAAATGGTGAAATGTAAATGAGGAAAGAGCTAAAATGTCTGATTGCCCCACTAAAGTAACTGAATTTGTAACCTTATCACCAAGAAGGTTTTCTGTGCCTTCTTTGCCATTATACACCTTTATATTCCTGAGACTTACACTGATATTTGCCAAGTCAGTAAGTCGCTCTGAATAAGAACATCTGCTAAGTGATTGTACAGTAATGTAATGATTAAAATGGTGTAGAGCCACACCATTACAAATGAATGTGGGACTAAAGTTTCTGGTTTTAATGTGGCCAAACGGACTTTTCCAGATACATTGCACTATTTTCAGATGTTGTTTCATGTCACTCCAGTATAACGCACCACAATGTTAGATACAAATAAAAACGCTATTGACTGAAATTCATGGTTGTTATTCATGTCACCCCCTTTACCATTTACAGCATTGTTCTTTCAAATATGAAACAAGCCTCAAAACAGAAAGCTCTATTTTACATGGATCTGGTAATGCTAAATCATGCATTCCGTAATATACTGTAACTTCCCATTTCTTTCTACTCTTTTATTCTAATTATGTGTTTTTTCTTTTATTATGATGATGCAATATCATAATCATTAATAATGTTACAACTGGTATTTCTCACAAATAATGAGAATTGTTAATGACCCTAAAGTTAAAGTTAAGTTAAGTGGGATTCCATAAAAATGGTACTTGAAGTGCAGGGTGTTTAGCAGTGCAGCCAGCCTAAGCACATGGTTTCTGGTACTCTGGTACTTACTTGGTCGCTGTCATCTTGACTCCTCTGGTCCACTAGCATTACAGTTGGCAATAGCCTGTGCCAACTGTATAAGTAGCGCAGAAGTTGTACAGCGCAACCGGTGGACTGTGCGTCTACATGTGTGCTAGCTAGCCCTCCTCCAAATAGGCAAGCAAATGCAGCGATGGATGTGAGCCTCCATAGCCTTAAGCTTTCCCATTAAAAAAAAAGAACGATACTGCAATGCAGCGATGGATGTGAGCCTCCATAGCCTTAAGCTTTCCCATTAAAAAAAAAGAACGATACTGCAATGCAGCGATGGATGTGAGCCTCCATAGCCTTAAGCTTTCCCATTAAAAAAAAAGAACGATACTGTTGTTTCAACAACAGTATCAATTGCAGATGGCATGCATTCATTGGTTAACTAGATTCTAAAATAAAAGGTGATTTTAAGAATAATTTCCATGAGACTACTGGATCAACAAGTTCTACAAAGAAGGCAACACCCGTTAAAACAAAGTGTAAAGTATTGGCTAATGTGTCACATTGTAAAATATGTCTAATAATTTAATTTCTAACAAAATAATTCATGATTGAATGGAAGATAATATGTTTTTTCCATTTTTAAATAAACAATATTAGTTTGACTCTTATAATGGTGAATTTTCATGTTAGTTTTCTTTTTTTGTTTTTTACTCATACATCATAAAACTTTGTCAAATTCATATTTCACAAATGAATATAATAAACAAAATGAGTCAATCAATGAGTTAATTAATTTATACATTTTGTTTATTTGCCTTTTAATAAATGTAGACTTATTAAACAATAAATCTACATTAGGAATTGTCAACAGAGTGATTATATCTGAAGAAAATATGTACGTACTCTCATCTCTCATGAAGAAACACAGGTGATAACCTCACTTTTTCCAAAGACTTATTTATTGCTTTATCACATTAGTAGCAAACTCCATATTACAGATCAATATCCATATAAGGCATGACATATCCAAGTCTAGAACATATGTGTGGAATGTAATGCAGCACATCCATAACTAAATATAAATGTAGTAAGACAGTTAGAAAACAGAATCCAGTGCACACTCTTATGCTAAATGAGATGAGTTTTATCTTGGTTTTATGAAGCCTTGACAAGGGCTGAGAACTCTGAAAATGACAGAAAAAAAGATTTCAGTACCTTTGAACGTAATCACATAAATGTATTTAAATGATAAATAATATTGCGTGAAGGTAGCTGGTGTATGGTATAACTTCGGTAAACTGGTAGAACCTCATCCATTTCATTTAGAATTTTAATTCTTTATCATTGGGATTTTTCCCTCTCTTGTAAACAGGATTGCTGCTGTCTGGTTACCAACCTTCCAGTCCGATCTTCCCGTCCCCATCCATGTCCCCTGCCTGGAGGAATGCCTTGGTCTCTGCAGCCGTCAGAGTCCGTGCTCCCTTAGAGAAGTTCTGAAGGAACAGCCTACAGGTAAAACAACATCAACGCTGTGGTGAGACTCAAGCACCTTGTCTCCTATAAAACATGAACCAGCAAATTGACACAAAATGCCTGTGAGGAGATCAAACTCGAGCTTAATGTTCTACAGCCATGGTATTTACCAAGCAAATAGAGTGCAGCAAAACAAACAATGGTCACTCCACTCACTGTAGCATGTCAGTGATTCTTGATGCACAGTTAACAGAAACTGTTACAGAAACAGGGCATATGTTAAGGTTTAGTGCAACACATTTTACACATAACTGTCCCACGATTGAATAAAGTGATTGAGATAAAAAAAGAAATTTGGTATATTAAAATTGTTTTGAATCAAACCTTCATTATATGAACTCTCAATCCATGAGTTTGTGTGTTTATGACAAATGAGAATGTTTTCTGGAATGCATATATTTTACAGTACATTATAGATGTACTCATCAGAAATCAAACCAAGACCATGGATGGTTTGCTCTATGTTGGCCTGCCCTTTTACAATCACTCAACTGAAGCTCATCGTGCTCAATAAAGCCACTCTTGTCCTGGTCCAGGATTTTAAAGACTTTCTCAATCTCCAATGGTGACTTCTTAGACAAACCCACATCTCTGAAAAAGGCCTTGTAGTTGAAAGAATCAGCATCTGTAAGCAAAATTGAGGTACCAAGGTAATATCATCCAGGCACTGGAACATATACTCTTTACAATTTATTCAATGTGAAAAGATGTATATCTGCATCTTTTCTAATTTATTGTCTTGCTTCTTAATTATTATGTTACAATCACATAGTAGAACACATTACCATCACAGTTAATTTTAGTTTCATTCCATGCAGACAGGAAGAATAAGAAAATATCTACATACTATATATACATCTATACATCTTATGGTATGATTTTTACAAAGCATTAATTAATAATAAAAAAACAATGCTACTATAGTGCCACCAAGAAGGGCAATCAATGTCATGCTGTATGCCTGAGATACTGTTAAACTTTTCTCGAGGCCTGCCAAGTTTGGTGAGTTTCGTAGTTTTAAACTATACAGACTTTAAACCCATGTTGGTGGAAGAAATAATAATAATAATAATAATACGAAGAAGAAGAAGAAGAAGAAGAAGAAGAAGAATGATAATAATTATACATAGTTTTTACTTTTATACTTATTAATTAGTAATTATTTATTTTTTCATTGAGAAAGTGTGACCACTGGTCCTCAAGACTTTGCGGCTTCATATAAAATATTCAGATGATTGCATTATTTTTGGATACATGTAGACAAAACACTCAGCACAGAATATTTAGCTCCTTGAAGAGTTTATATAAGTTACAGGTCTATAAGTTACCTTGGCAAGCAGTGATAGCAGAGGTTATGTCAGACACAGCAAGCAGGTCAGTCATGGCCATTTTAAAGAGACTGAAGGGAATCCTGAGCGTAATGAGGGTTGTGTTCTGGCTGGAGGCAAAGAGAAATCTGCTGTTGAGCGTGACCTCCTTCCCCAGTTTCAAAAACTACAAGTGTATTCCTGTCAAGCACAGCTGTTTATTCTGCCCACTTGACTTGCAACTAAACAGTACCTTCTGTGCACAGATTCATATTCCCTCATTTGATCCCAAAAGTGTTAGTCTCTTGTTTAAAACTAAAATCTTATCTAAAAAGAAAAGAAAAAGAAGCCAAATATGAAGCCAGTTTGATTTTATATTAATCTTGCTGAATGTGGCATTTTCTAAAAGTTTTTTTTTCACATGATGAATATAAAGTGGGACAATTATATTATTTCATATGAATACTACTGAGAGAAAAAGTGTTTTTAAAAAAAAAGTAAGATTGGTGATGAAAATGTCTTGGCCATTACTGGAGTTCATGATTCCATTGAACTTGGCAAAAGCCCAGTCGGCTATATGTTAGGCAACCCATAACATCAAAAATCCACCACCATATCACCGTAGGTGTGACATTCTTTTTAAAATAAGGAACCTTCTTGCAACACCAAACCCACCACCAGTATGCATGGCTAAACAGCTCAATTTTGGAGTTGTTCGACCATAACACTCAGTTCCAATGCTGAACTTTGATTTGAACTGGAAGACGGACTGAGATTAAAACCACTCCTTCCTGATTTAGCTCGCTCAACAAGCAGTGATACTTACAAAGCCTACTGCGAATGAAGCACAAAAACTATATCTCACAGGGCTAAAACAATTAAAATAAAATATCTGATATATTTTCAGGATTATGTGAAAGAATGAAATTGCGCACATTTTTTAAATTGTCATACAAGTATTAATATTATCTATCTTTGTTGTATAGTGCAGTTTGAAGTTTATTCCAATACCAGGGAACACAATATCACAATATCTTGGAAATGAGTGCTGTAGTCTTGACAAAGATTGCATACATGAAAGTGCACAGATATTGATGACATGAAAATCAGAAGGTCTTAACGGTTTCTTTCTTGTTAGGCTCACATACATGCATGCATTTGAGTCACAATTAACGTTCATGTTACTTTTCTCTACACACACAATGTACACTATCATGTAATTGGTGTAGATAGCCCACTAGACGGGTCGTTTTGTAGAAGAAAAAGACTATTTGGCTTGGTGATAATGTGGCCCAAATGGTGTCGCTTGACAATAGTTATGTGGTGGCACCTCATAAGCTGTTGTTGGTGTCGCCCTGATGTGGCCACACCTCACCACAAAGAACTTTGTCCCTCCTCCTTTGCAAATGACGTAGTCACAACATGGCGCTGTCAGGGAATGGTGCTATTTGATTGTCTTAAACTTGTTAGCTAGCTAAATGAAATCCATGATTTAATTGTCAGGTTTTACACACCAGGCCATGCCTGTAAAGCATACCAATATAAACATGGTAGTCCACGTAAGGCAGATAGTCAATTAGCCTTTCTTTTTTTGTATTGGCGATGAATCACGGCAGTGAGTGAGACCGATAGCTAACTTGGCTAGCAAGCTATCTTGGTTAGCTAACCAAGGAGCAAGCCTAGCTAACTATTTGGTTAGCTAGCTAGTTAGCAATACGGTTGGCTAGGATAACATAACGCGCCACCTAGATTTTTTTGTAGATAGCTTGTTATATTGAATTAAAAGCTAACCATCGGCAGACGTTAAAGAGAAACGCAAAGAATGCGGTCACCTTTACCCGTCTGATGATAGGTAGCGAGTGCTCGCTGGTACTACATTACGAGGATATTGCTGGCTAGCATGGTACAAGGATAGCTAGCGTCACATTTGTAGCTGACTGTTAGGTAGACTAGCATATGTTCGGGTCTATGTTTTCAGGCGACGAATTGATGTAGCTGATGTTAACTAGCTGGAAAGCTAGCTAGCTAACTTGGCTAAACACAATGGAGAACGGTTTTAGATGTGTTTTCATGCTGGCAGCTGGGATACCACCGTTGTTACTGGTTGATGGCGCACCGCTTCCGTATCCACATTCAGGTATGTTGACTGTTTACGTGAGACCCTAGCATAACTAGCTAACATTCGCTAGTTTCAGGCTTAGTTTGCAGTTTGCTCGTCTTGTTACTTTCGCAGATAGCTAGCTATATAAATTAACCGGTTAGCAATTTTTTGCCAGTAGCGCCGAGGAAACCGGTGTCTACGTTAAGTAACGTTAACGCTAACTTAGCTATCTATCGTAAGTTAGCTAGCTAACGTTGACATTAGGTTGTTTGTATTCTATACCAACCATCTGGGTAGTTGTAGCCTAACGTTACACTAGCTGTGCAGCATTTTAAAAGGGAAAATGCTAAGTAACACGAACTTTATCATTTAAACTTAGCCTGCCTGTTAGTATTATTAAGTAGCCTAGCAGGGTAGTGGTCAAGGAAACGCAATCAACTGTCATGGAGATATCGATAACATGCTTAACTCATTAGCTAGACGAAATCCAATGTTTTTGTCACCATTGACACTTGCCTGGTCCATTTTTCCATCGCCACGCATCTTGGTAGCTTGCCGGTGTTTTTGGAGGCCAAAGAATTGATGCTTTGCTGACTTAGTGCTTCATGAAAAATGTATTCTCTAAATTATCAATATTAAGAAGCCCAGAAGTGACAAATTTAGTTCAAATCGAACTGTTCCACTGCTTCCATAACACCACCGTAGTTATTAAGTTTATGATGAACGTTATACGTTTGGATTTTTCTTGGGAAGAAATTTACAAATTAATGGGAGCAAAACTGGTTAGCCCAATCAATTCATGTAATATATTCCTACATTATGCAGACATAAATTGCCATGTTTATACCTTTAACTTACCCTAAACTTATCCATAGCTTGTGCGACTAAATTGGAGTGTTATATTAACAACGTGTTTTCTAATGCTAAATATGTTGATCCTTCAAAGATACCATCAACCGAAATAAACAATAAAATAATAGAAGAATACATATTCCTTGCACCCAACAACCAGTCTTTTACAGCCTGAAAAAAAAGTTTCAGCCTCTTGAGTATATTCATCAGGACAAGTCATGTTTATCTCATTAGGTGTACATTTGTATTAAAGAAAAGACTTTATGTCAAGCTCTTCACTGATACTGAGTTAATTAAATCCTGTGTTTTCCCTTCTAACTGAGTGTTATCACTCCTCTATTGAATGCTTTTCACATTGGCATATCTTCTAGGCAGTGAAAACCTAACAGGTAAACCTAAAATCTACTGTAGTCTTGTAGTTATTAATAACAATTAAAAGTAGGCTACTCAGTTGGCATGTGTACCAAATCTAAATGTAGATTTCTAGGTTATTGTTTCTTGTAGCAACAAAGATATTTTTGCGGATTTATTTTAGTTTGTTAAACATGTTGCTCTTTTATAACCTTTATTGTAACTGAAGAGTTGCTGCAATAATGTTTATTCATTTTTATTGTCTACAGTTTGTCTTGATACAGCCAGTTGAAATTAGAAGAAAGTAGGCCTGCATTTAAAAAGAAATGGGCAGCTTGATCTGTGTAGTATCTCTAGAACACATCTGATGACAAGTTTACTACTCAACTACTGAAGTTGTTTTCATATTAAACACTGTCTGCCTGGCATTGATGAGAGGTCATTGAGTAATGTGGGTTAGGACTGTGTTGAAAACAAATGAGTGAGACTGTGTCGAATTTACAGTGAAGTAATTTTATTTACTGTGAATGCATAGATCTGAAGTGCAGGAACATCCCACTATCTCTCTGCTGTTCTGCTAATGAATGTGTTTCATTTGGGAATACTCTGTTTGAATGTAATCGCTGTAATTGCTGTCACACAGAGAACAGTTAATCACAGACGGGTGCAGGTGATGAATGCAGTTTTATTTGGTGTTCAACACAAGCTTTCACAGCACGTTAGAGCAGCAGCTATGTCCTGCTTGAGAAATTAAAAGGAAAGGAATTCCATCATGTGGTTTTCCATAACGTGGAAAGTTTTCTGTCCTTATCAGCATTGGGTGTTATGTTGATGTTTGCTTTATTTTAGCTCACAGTTTTAGCAAAGTCCCTCATCCTGAATGTGCTTACTGGATATATTACACATGCGCAATGGGTATAGAAAGACAATGTAGTTCACTTGTGCGGTGCAAGTGCAACTTCTGCATTATCGTATAGAATTTGAAAAGAGTGTACCATGTCGGCAGTGCATTATCATGTTGAAACCTCCTGTAATTGTGAAATACTGCAGCATGTTAACGGCAGTATTGACATAATGGCAGCGCATATTGAAGAAAATGTAAATAAATTGCCTTTTAGTCAAAGATGTAGGCCTATTTTTCTTGGGTCAGGGTTTTGTTTGAAATATCTAGTTGTTGACTACAAGTTAAAAAAAATCTCTAGGATTTGGCTGTACAGTGGGATATATTTGAGGTATTTTCCTGTATTGATCACTGTAAATGGTTAGGTAATACAAGAACTATGGATTGGAAATAGTGGGTTTCGTGAGCACTTGCATTCGAGAGGTGTGAATATCAGGATGTCATTTCACCATTGAGAGTGGTTCCTTGGGCAAGCAGCCAAGTGATCATCTGACTGAAACCATAACAAGCGTGCGACCCATTCTTCGTTCATTGCAGTGTCACTATATCTCTTTACATACAAATCTGAATTTGAAGTAAAACTCATAAAATTCACGTTATAATAGGCGGATATGCTTTTGTTGTGTGCGTCCTTGGTTAACTTCCTGTGCTCGGTGGGCTTTTAACAATGGTGAGAAGTAGGCGCTGCAAAGATTCCAGTTTTGCGTTTTTGGACTCTCAGCCTGTTCTTTGACAAAAACTGTTTCTGTTTGACCGTCTTGCACACACAGGGAGCTAGGGTAGGAACTGAAGAACTGTACGGTAGTGCGGTGCTGGAGAGCTGGCCTACGTTACTGTGATTCAGCTAGTTTTGTCGGAAGTCGTCTCTCGAGCCGCCTTATGGGAACCGTACTCGGTGTTAATCTTTAATGAGTGTTTTAATGACTTTCCTCTTATAAGGGGTTTCAAACCAGCATCAGTGTTATAAAATGGTCGTTCACCTTCACTCATTTTTTTACCTCGGGAAATGTCTTTTGACCCAATAATGACAGCCGTGCAACATTCCTGAGCCGTTCAGTGAGTTGGGGAATGCGTGATGAGATGCATTATCCCTGGTGACTTGCACGGCTTACAAGCATTTATTCAGCTGGATATTAACCGAAGCAATTTAGGTTGCTTGTCAAGGGTAGAATGGCAGTGACCACCTGGGAATCGAACCTACAAGTTTGGCTGCACTGCCGCAACCATAAACTAGATATAAAAACAGTTCCTACCATTTTGAAATGCCTATTTGATTGTTGTATAAACTCGGTGGGAGGGCCCATTGGGATTGTTTGTGTGTGTGTCCATCCTGAATGATACAAAATGCTAATTCTTCCTGATGAATATGTAGTATGTTGCATTTGAACAAATAAAGTTGAAATAACAGCTCAAATTTAAGCAGAATCCCCAATTTAAACGGAACTCATGCTGACTGTCACTGTAGTTCACATCGGGTGGAGTGTAGGTCCGCATTTTGCATTACAATCACTGTGCGTCTGAAGTTAATTCCATGTCTAATGAGCAGTGGGCCATATTGAATTCCTGTCAATATGCAGCACATATGGAATATGAAAAAAAATAAATAAGCACAGGTAAATATGGTTACCGGTCATGACCACTGTAAGAGAGCATCTAATCAGTATGACGGTATTTGACAGTAAAAAAAAAATGTTTGAAACTTCAGGTTTTGTTTTTTTTAAATAAAATGGTGCGAATTGCATTCAGAACAGACAATTCACCTCAAGTTTACGTCGCAAATTCTTTGTCATAGTGTCGCGAGGTGCCATTTTTAATATTCATCGAAGGAAAAACTAAAACATATCTTTGACGTTGGTATTGCAAAACCATTGCGTGAATTCAAACCTGTATATCGCCCAGCCCTATGTCTAATATAACTATTGCAGAAAAGTGAAAATTTAGGTTTGCAGCATAGAAAATGCAGAAGCAGAATGAAGGCGAAGCTGGTAAAAGTTTAACTTTTAAAGGATCTTCAGCCAAGATGAATGACTATAGCTTACTAAGATAAGAAGTTAATATTTGCAGGTTAAAAGCCATTGAATTCAAAAGCAAAGACAACAATCAATACATATAGGCTACCTTTTTACATTGTTAACAGAGCCAATATAATTATTACATATTAACTACAGCTTAATTATGTTCCACAAAAGATGCCGTGCCCTTAAAATATAAAGTACAAGTTGTCCAGAATGTCAGTGAACAATTTCAAAAGTATATCATTAGATTTTAATGTTAATGTGTAAAACAGATACAGACAAGTTCAGTGCTGTTTTTAGGGAAGTTACGAGTGGCATTCATTGCCCACCTTTGAATGTTTGCTGTCCCCTCAATGAAGCTTCAAATCTTCGAGTTATCATTATTACGTCATTGTATTTGTTCAGGACCATATCTTTGCCATATCAAAAACATTCGCCAAAAAAAATGATAACAATGTGTTGTATAATTCTTAGATGCTCTCTTACAGTGGTCATGACCGGTCACCATATTTACCTGTGCTTATTTAGTTTTTTTCATATTCCATATGTGCTGCATATTGACAGGAATTCTTTTTGTGATTAAATAAAAAACTAAAGTGGGAGTTGGAGTAGGCCATAGTTATCAAATTATTATTTATTTTTTTATACATGTAACCTGACTATGGTGTCTGTGAGCCATTAACACATGGATGTAAAGTCCCCTAATTAATTAGACTAATTAAAGATGCGGCACACCGGCATGGCATTTAAAGATTGATGGTGTGATTCAAAACGTCCTCCATTAAACAACCCCTTGAAAGTTTGAAGCCTACGGTCACCCCTTGTTGTTTTATTTAATTTAATTAAAATATAGTTCTGTAGAGCAGGAACCATGCAGATGTAATTTTTATAAAATTTCCCATTGTGAATTTTTGACCTAGAGCCTAATTCTTTTAAAGTCTTTGCTTCAGGTTTAGTGCTGTTATTTTCCGAGGCTCTGGCACCCCCTCAATAATATATTGTTACTGTATGAAAATATTCCCAGATAGCGGTTAACAAAGCGGACGAGTCGAGTGTGTCGCTGATTTCCAGGGATGCCTCTCAAGTGTTAAACCTCCTTGTAGCCAAGGCTCAGGGAAGGGTTACAGGCCAGACAATGTTGTAATGCTGCTTCCCCTGGCACCAGAAGAGGAAATGATTACTCACGTGTTACCTACGTATTGTAGGGGAGGGGAAACGGTTGCCCTCTGTGTTCAAGATGAATACACACTTGTACGGCCTGCCCTGACGTCCCCACCCAACCACAGATGTCGGTGTTTTTACAGATTGATGAAAGGTGTTCCACCTTGTTTTTTTAACCAAGCTCTGCGTACGGGTTTCTGCCAACGGCAGCGCGACGTTACTTCCTCGCTAGTGCGTTTGAATGTGTCATCAGCTGACGGCGCTGGAGATTGTGCACGCCCTACCTCTGCCGCTAGAACATCGCTGAAGTATGTCGCACAGAGAAGCACGAGACTGCAGGCCCTTGTCTAATGACCTGGGAACCGATTGAATAATCTGCTTGGCTTGCCAGGGTCATAATACGAACCCATGACTCAGATGAGGCCAGCAAATACATTACTGACCTAGTGCAAGATTCTTTACACATGCTCGCATTATCCATGGAATCTATTTGTGGTTGAGGCTGGGCTTTGCAAATGCAGGCCTATAGGGCATTACTACGGAATGCTGGGGCAACTTTAGAAAGAGCCGGAAGTTAATGAAAATGAGAGACTGAATGTTAAGTTATACAACACTGATGGTGACTAATTTGGGCTGCCACCGGTGACATCACATTGCCTTGACTAAAATATCTTACTGAGCTGTTCTGTCTTCTTGGCTATTCTTACTAGAGATTTTTGGTCTCAGTCAGCCATTGCAGACATACAGTTGTTTGTCAGTAACATTTGGTATAAGGTGCCGGCTGCTGGCACTGAAGAGGTGAGCAGTCCAGCCATGACAGAAAAGAGCAGTTGAGTGAAAACCGATCACTTTCGAGTGTGGAAGCGCACGCGGTGTAGCACGCGCCTTCCAAACATGATTGTGTTGCAGGGCTTTTAATAGCTGCAGTCATGGCAGAGTTCAGTGACAGTACATGATGGTGTCTCACTTCCTAGGGCAAAAAATAGAAGTTAGTATACCAGGTTTTAACACTGAAACGGATTGATTAATTAGAATCTATTGATTGGTTTTGTTTGCTTCAATTGTTATTTTCTAAGAATGGCCACTTGGGTAATCAAAGGGTTTTTGTAAAAACGGATGTAATTTTGTCAATTTCAGCTTGTGTGTTTCAGCCTGTGTGGAATGCCCATGATAATGGTTATGAAGGGCTGAGAACAGTCACTGGTGATGTATCTTGCAGAGTGCGGAGGCACAGAAGGCAAGCCGTCTCCTGGCAACGCTGTTTTCTTTTCTCTGGGATTGTCACGAATGGTGTCAGCAGGTTGAAGATGCACGCTTGTTAAATGCAGTTTGTGAAGTTTGTCAGTGGGAACTGTTTTCCGCAAAAAAAAAAAAACTGTTAGGACTGTAACTTTTGTTTGCGAGTTACTTATCGATTTTGGCCTATCGTTTTTGTGCGTTAGAAATTATGATTTATTATTAGTTAGCAAATGTGTTTGCCCACTGCTCGAGTTTGTGAGGAATTTTTATCTCTTGAGCAGTAAGAGCTGTGAGTTCTGCCCTTCCCACACTTTTTTCATCTAAGGCAATCACGTTGGGCACCACTGGCTTCTTAATGTTATCTAGCAGCATCAGTTTGTCAGCACACACGTTGCTTCCTGATGGCTTAAACGCGTAGCCAGATGAAACCTGAGAGGTGGATTTGCCATTGGGTTTCAGTTCTGTAATGTACTTGGGTCAAAAAAAAAAAAAAAGAATAAATAAAAATTCACTTCATCATTTCTTCATACCACTTATTTAGCTTTTTGCCATTACGAACGAGGCTGTAGATTCCACTCTCTAACTTTTGGCATTTGGCTTCTATGAGGTGAGTGGTTCACGTCGTCTTTGTTCCTCAAATGTTTTGGTTTCGTGTGCGGGTGCTGAGCCGAGACACTGTTAATGTTGTCATTATGAAGGGAGTGCTGGCACACCTAGGCCATGGGAAAATGTGTGACACGGCGCGTGGTATTGCACAGCGCTACGAACCGTTTGCTATAGGCCTATACTGGGCGTGAATAATCTCAGGCAAGCGATTTTGCCGGTGTTTGCTTCAGCTGGGTCCATGACCATTAAAAGAAGAGTAATTGGCGGTTTGGCAAAAAGGTTTTTGTCGTTTCTTTCTTGTCGTAATAAGGAGGTCATTTCTATATCAATTGTGTAATGAACGTTTTGGCTGTTATGATACAATTGGTTTTCACAGTGAAAAATTTTACCCTTGTGACTTACTTGAATAACCTCGTGCTATGTTTTCGTTGCACTATATCAAATGCCTCTCTCTCTCATAACTCATCAAGGCTGTCATGTAATGTCGTGGTTTGAGGGCAGCAGTGAGATGGGCTGCTGAGGGCTCTGTTGAGTTGTAGCTGGTGTATTGTGTAGCTGCCTGAAGGAGGCGTTTCGCTCGGTCGTTGGCGAGGGTAGGCGGGGTGCCGTAGATGAGTCAAGATGATTTGAGTTGGTGTTCTGCTGTTGTTTGCTTTGTTAACAGCCATCTGCGTTGCGTTGTAAGCCCAACCTCAGGGCCGGTTAGAAGTGATATCTCTTTTGTGATTAGCAAGGTTGCCATGCCCAAAACCAAAAGAAAAAAGATGGCGTTGTTACACATTTTCATTTTAACATTGTATTCCATGGAAAAAATTGCAGGGATTTCCTTAGTTGTTCACACACCTCACCTGGACCAATCCTTTCAGATATAAACATACATTTCTGAACTCATTCGTTTGCGCTAGGTTGTGAAAGTCGTGGTCCTTTTCTCCCAGTTGAAGTACGTTTTGGGAAACTGTGTGAGGAAATGTTCCAATTTGAGCAGAAGGCAAAAAAATTACGTACACAAGCTGTGGTGGTTTTAAAGCACTCTACCACACATCATCATCCAGCGCTGTGATTTACTGTATCTCTGCATAACGCACTTTATGGCAAATTTAGCTCTTGCTGCACCTCAGCAGAGCTTAGCATGAATATAAATTGACCTACATACAGTTTATCAGAAGAGAAAATGCTTATTCTGTTTACAGCTGCTTAGCCAGTCACTGTCAATATACTGACATGTCTATGGGAGCTGCTCAGAATTAAAACCTGCTCGAGTCCACTGCTCATGGGGTATCTTAAGGATTTAGCTGCTATTTTAATATTTATTTTATTTATGAAATGGGCCCAAGTGTAGGTAGGCCAGTATTGTACAAACCCTGGCTGATCTGAACTAAACAACCTGCAATTAATAATAATAATAATAATAATAATAATAATAATAATAATAATAATAATAATAAAGATATCAAATTTGCAATGATACCATCCATAGTGCAGGTAGTGCATAGTCGAACATGTTGCGTTTAGACATCATCGTATTGCAGTTTGGCTGATGATACTAGCCTATAGTATAAGTTATAGGCAACGTTTTAATAATAATTTATGGAATTTTATTTTCATAGTGACACTGTGCTCCTTGCTCATCACATTTCAGAATCAGTACCAATAACATGTAGACTAATAGCTTTCCAGAAAGAGCCCTTGAGTCCATTAACATGGTTTTCAAGCTACCAAATTATTAGGCAAATTGATGTCTAATTAATTAAACCAAGGCATTGATTCTGTGGACACAGTGGATCAGTAGCCCGTGAATCCAGAACCAGTACCACAATAAATGCAATCAGTTGTTGAAATGAACTAGAGAGCGTTGAAGAGAAAATGCAGAAATCTGCTGTGTGCTTTTCTAAGCCTTTCCCCAGCGTCAGTCCATTTGTAGAACATGTGCCATTTTAACAGTGTATGTTGGAAGTTCTTTTTAAACTCAGCTTGTATCCATTTGTTGAGATGTTCAGCCACAATGTCTGAGTGTTATCGAAGCGAGTGCTATTGCAAAAGCTTTAATATGACAGCAAAATGGCCTGAACAATGCATAGATGGAAAGTCTTAAAAAAGCCAGAGTGGGAGATAACTTGATTCAGTGTAGTTGAGGTCACAATACTTTAGTGCCAACAATAGTGGATTTGGCTCTAGGTTGTTTTCTAGTTATCCCTGAAAAGTAGAGGTTATCTGTCCCTCAGTCTGCCTGCACTGAATTTGTCAGAAAAAATGGACATCTGCAGAATGAAAGAGGAAAGAATGCATGTCATTATGATAAAGTAACAGAAACTTGTGCAATTTTGGATATCATTTTGCAGGAAATAGTCCTAGATAACTGAACGGCAATGTTGTTGTTGGCGATTAAATGACTGTGGTTTATGTGTGCAGAGAACAGCGCGTCTCAGACGCATATCTTACTAATTTACCATCACGGGTCCAAAGCGCCAGAGGTGATTTGTTCTGTGGAGTTTCCCTGGATGCAGCGGGAGTGAACGGTGTTAGCGTAGCGCATTACCATTAGCATTCTCAGTTCTCCACAGGCTGGCCGTTTATTGCGGGAGAACCCCCCTCTGTCTGGGAGTCACAATTCATTAGCCTGCTCCTGTTTCGCCCAGCGGGAAGGGGCTGCAGTATAATATGTGCTGTGTTTTTTTTAGCCGGCGTGACAAATCTCTGTGGCTGTCCAGCCCTCTTTTCCGTTCTGCCAATCAGCATGTGGCGTATCGCACGGACCTGTGACCCTTCAGTTCATACAGAGGGGAGAGATCAGGAGGGCGAGGCTCTATTGACAGCGTGTGAGAGGCCCTGATCTGACTCTCAGTCTGCAGGATTTTACTCAAACAACAACTTTTCTCCACAGGGCCTTTATGTTTAGATTTGTGTCACAGCTGTATCTTCTAATTTGAGGAATGGTCTGTTTAAACTGACCGACGGTGGGATGAAAATTCGGCTGCGGGACTTGGCGGCCCTCAGTTATGGGGATGTTTGGTCCACCCACAAACGCTGCGATACCAAAACAGTGTGGACAAAGACAAGGTCACAGATTTTACCTGGTCAGTCTGGAAGAGGCTGCCCTGTGTTTTGCTGCAGATGGCATTTGATTAGACCCAGCCACTCAGCTTGCATTAGCCATTCAAGCAGATAGCCTTATCTCTGGCTTCACACATTACAGTAAGCAACATATTGTGTTGTCTGATAATAACACCTAGTAAAAAGTGCCGCTGTGCGTCTGTTGTTAAGTGGGTGCTGTGTGTCCTGGCAGGGGAGACGACGGGTGTGGTGTACCTCTCTCTGGCTGTGTCAGTGTCTGCGCTGGTTGCCTTGGTGATTCTCGTGGTCAACTGTGTTACCTGCTGCAAAGAACGCGAGATCAACTTCAAGGTGGGAATCAACAATGTAACCCTTGTCCTCATCAACTTTATGGAAAAATGCTGTAATTTCTTAAGTAATTTGCTTCCGCTGTTGATTAGTATTCTGACGTATGCTCATCTGATCACAGTGATCTTTTTGTCACAAATTTTGCCCCACAGCAATTAGCAATTATCTTTAATTAGGCCTAATTACATTGTGCTGTTTTGAAGTTGTTATTGTTGCATTTATATATTGGCTGTTAAACATGTAAAACTAAAAAAGGCCTCTACCAATGCTCCCATTTTAGGAGAATTTGCTCCTGAAAACTGATGTGAGCTAACTGGAAAAATAATTTAGGCGCACATCTGCTAATTGGGATGCATTAGTGTGCTCCTAAATGGTAAAACTTAGGAGCACATGTGCTCCTTGGAAAAAAATGTTAGCGTAGAGCCCTGGTGATTTATATCACGTAGAAAAATGCTTCATTCAAAATAAGACTAACTGCTGTAAGGAAATGCAGTGTATAACCTTTAAGCAAATAAGGAAAATATAGCAGTAAATGTCAGGAATTTTTCTGTCTAATATCATAGGCCTAGCAAATGCTTGACTAATCCACACTTGCCAAACTGACAAAACTGTTACATTTTTATCTATATTGCATATTTTATGGCTTGCAAATTATTTGTAGTTGATTAGTAATTGTGTAATTTTAGAGTGATTAGGCCTATATTGACATGTGAAACCCTAGGTGTTATAGAATCTCTGCAGTTGGTGGTCACTTGAAGAGAATGCCTGTCATTTATCTTTCAGGAATTTGAAGACAACTTTGATGATGAGCTGGACTTCACCCCGCCCGCTGAAGACACCCCATCCATGCGGTCCCCTGCAGAGGTCTACACCCTGGCTGTGCCACCCCTGGCCCTCCCTGCTCCCCCAATACTGCAGCCGCCCAGGATTTCAGGTGAGCCACATACAGCCACTCTGACCTGAGTTATGCTCTTTTGATTATTTAAAGCACAACTGAACTTTGGTAGAACTTTGGGTTGTGTAGTTACCTGGCCATGATATGAGTCCAAATGGTGGCGAAATATGTTCGTTAGTTGCTCTGTGCTCCCCTGGGGTGATAATCCAGAAAAGGGTATTTGTCGCTCTCCATTCACTTCTATAGGGCAGCTAAAACGGTCTCAAAATGACACTTCTAGCACCTGTACGAGCATTTTATTTTTTTAATTAAATGGACGTTCCTGGCTTTTTCGTATTTTATTTGGAACATAGTTCCGGAAACGGCATTAATGCGCCGATGTGTCAGAAACCACTCATTGGTCCAAATTTCCACAGAAGCAACCGTTCCTGGTAGCATATATCTATGGTAAACAAATTGACCTGCCAATATTTTGCTCGTCTTTTCTGGTAGCTTGCTAACAACATTGAAGAAAATAGTACTTTTATAAATAATTTTAATTACTCAAAAAAAAAACAAACATACGATGACTGGTTATTTTTTGTATTGACAGAATGCGCTTTGTTCACGTTCGTATTTGTGCTAGATGTGTAATTTTAAGACCGTTTTAGCTGCCCTATAGAAGTGAATGGAGAGCGACAAATATCCTATTCTGGATTGTCACCCCAGGGGAGCACAGAGCAACTAATGAACATATTTCGCTACCATTTGGACTCATATCATGGCCAGGTAACTACACAACCCAAAGTTTTACCAAAGTTCAGTTGTGCTTTAAGAGTGTGACTGAATACTACTATACAGATTATACCTCAGTAAGCAGCATTGAACAACGTGATAATTATCTGTAGACTATTCGTGTGTGTGTTAGGTATAATCATAAGCCGAATCCTGCCATTGGAAATACAGGAGAGCGATATATAGAAGAAAATAGGTTTTGTTTTCTTGGAAATCAAGCAAGCTTGCAGAGCTTTAACCAAACTTTGACCAACCAAGCTTTGCAGGCAACCTCTGAAAGTTCCCTGTGTATAGAAGCCATTTAAGTTTGCTTTTGGGATACTGTCCATTTTACATCGGTCTATCAGCAGTACAGTGATTTGCTATTTTCTGCTTTTCCTTCCCTGGGAGGTTACATACTCATTGCAGTACAAATGTAGAGTAAACTGGTTGTTTGTACACTGGTGGGTCATCTGTGAAGAAAAACAAATGAGCTGGAATCATTGATGGAGAGTAGGGAAACTGCATGGTAAAAATGGTTTAAAAAACCCCCAAAAACAATCACTATGTATTAGTTTTTGTAGTCTAGTTGACGCATTCTCTGTTTACATTTGTTTCTTGCGGGTGTAAGTGTGCTGGCTGGTGGCCATGCAAAAGGTAAACTGTACATTGAGCTTGGCCAGATGTTTGATTCTTCCGTTTGCAGCATCTTTGTGTCCGTGTGCTTCCTTCCCTGCGGGCACCTTTGGCACACTTTCCCTGTAAACATCCTGTTTTGCCTGGCCGTCACCTTTGGGGTTTCCTGTCTGTCGTACTGTAGCTCGCAATCGCTAGGCCATGGTTACCATGGAAGACCCAGTCAGTGACCTTAATTATTGAAGTCTCCTTTGAATGAACTCAGTTGGAAAAATAGCCTTGCACTTTTCCACCAAGCAGTAGGTAGTTCACAATGGCAAATAAATCCAGTAAGTTCCTCTGATTGATTGCACAATTACCCCTCAAAAATTTGAAGCAACTTAATTGTTGTTAATATCTCATGTGCAACGCAACGGAATGCTCTGAAATTTTCACACATTTAAAATAAGTCTCTTTTGGACCATGATTAGATCTACGTCAAAGGAACACCAATAAATTATACTGTTCCCATAGAAAAACGGACTAATTATGCAAGTAATGTGTTACAATAACACGCGTTACCAAGAAAGTTTAGTGATGTTTTCATCCTTTATATTCAACTAAATAGTGAAATTGCTGTTAAACACTTAAAATAAATGACGACAAACATATTCAGTGAGTTTCAAAACCAATGCTTTATTTTACAAAGTTACAATTTTTCAATCACTGCTTATGCTTTTTTGCTTCTTCTAGAGTGCTGGTTTTTAAGATCTGTTTTAAACTCAGCTCAATGCAGTGGGCTTGCTATGATTTATCTGATATCTGAAAATTGTTGACAAAATATAGCATGTATCCAAAACAAGAGCAATTTGAAAAAAGCTGAACGTTTTTGTTACCCTTCATGTTGATTCTATTTGAGATTAAATCAGTCCCGTTGGGCTTGCGCTAAGATTGCTGTGTGAAGATATAGCCGTTTTTATGCAGTAAAAAAAGACAATACTCAACTTTTTGTAGAGCTGATCACAGTTAATATGAATACAATAGCATTTAAAGCTTCTCACATTACATTATCAGGTGGAATTTTATTGATATGGTGATCTAAGAACAAAGTGCAATAACAGAAGTAGAAAATGCAACGTTACTATGAACTCTGTTTTCAGCCCCTATGTTATACTAAGGGAGCGGTGATTGTGCTACTGATCTATGTGTCCGTTCCTTCTAAGATGCAATATAAATGTCCATTTAAACAGCGGCTGAGAACACCTCTAAACCGCTGTACTCACTTGAACAAATGGTAGTCTTGATTTTAGCAGGGACAAGATGATGATGCTATAACAGATTTGTTAGTGTTATATATCCTGTCCCCCTGGTTAAGGCTAGGCTCTCATTACCATTCCGTCAGATAGCCAGCCACACATTAACCGGTGAGTCATCCAAGTGCTAATTTGAGACGCAGTGCAGGTTGTCAGGCTCGGAAGGCTTCAGTGAAGGGGATTTGAGCTGTAGATGCGCCTGTCTCCTGTGAGCTGCACTTGGGAAGCTAGCCCGTTTAGTTGAATATTAGAAAGGATTTGCGCTACTGAGACAAAATCCTTGCATTCATTTTGACAGGTATTAGTTACTTGTAAAGTACGAAGTTCAGTTTCCCGTACATGGAATTGGCAAAGCCTGTCCCCCTTTTCCATGTCCATGGCAGTGATATTGAAGGAGAGGTAACCGAATGCCAGGGATATGCCACCACTCTTACATTCTGTGGAAGTAGCTTTCATAAATATTTCAAGAAGCGTGTTTGTGGATGAACCTTGAAATGCTTTATTATAACAGTCTTTATTTGAAGTCACTAAAATATAATTAACGTACAGTTCTTACGCATGACAAATTGTCCAGTAAGCACACTAGAAATCCACCACAGGTGTGACATAAATGCCTCCTTCCAACCACAAAATCTTACTGTACTGTACTACTGTACATTGCTGTTGTTCAAGTTGTTTGTGTTTGTGACTGTGAGTTGTGATGCTCTGCCGTGTGCACTGTGAGTTTCTGTGTCCAGGCCCCTTCACGCATAACCCAGTGTCTGCTCTTGGCCTTTACAGAGGGATCCACAGCTTCACAGGTGGCCCGTCACAGTCTGAGCTACATTCAGGAAATGGGAAATGGCTGGTTTGGCAAGGTATGCGTTTCCTGACCAGCTCTGGCTCTGAGCTCTGCTTGGGTTTGGCACCACCTTATCGTACTCATATCAGAAACGATAACAGAAGGTGCATTGTTGGTTTGTAGTATAATTTAGAATATAAGTTAGTTATAATTTAGAATGTTATAGTTAGCATAAAAGATGATGCTGAAATGGAATGTCGTTAATAAATGAAGTCATATCAACAATTTCAAATGACAATTGCAATAATCTTCAGCTTATCTGTCCAATAAAATGCATTTCTCTCATTGCCACGTTTTTTCTCAGTAAACACAGCAATAAAATGCATTCAGATAAAACATTGTACATTTTCATTCTAACCGCAGTACAGTTATTTTTAAATCCTGTCTGCGTGCAGTGCGTATGCAGTGTGCGCTAATCCAGTCTCCCTCTTTCACTTGCTTCTCTATGTTCTACAGCTTAAAAGAACTTGCAGTGAGAATTTCTATGACTGAAAATGAGGCGCATTTGTTAGCGTTTCAACTTAACTGAGTTAATTATAAGATGCAGAGTCAGGTCCTTGGCGAAAGACAGCCTCACAGTGAGGTCCCTGGTAAAAGTGTTGCTGTAGTGCCCGGCAAGTTACCTTTTCATTTTTTTCTCACAAAAAGAAAAGGGTGTAATTTCAGTGTGGGGATTTCAGATCCTGCAGAGACGCACGCGACGTGCACTTGATTTGCGTGGCCAGGCCCGCAGCCTGGCACGGCGCACGAGCCCGTCCGCAGAGAGCCGCGGTGCAGGGGGCCCGCTTCCCGTGGCCCTTTCCTCAGGATGGAGGGCCCCGCGTGCCTCGCTCCTCTCTGCGCTGTGGCCCCGGGGCCCGAGGAATGGCAAAAACATCCTCCCTGCTACCTGCCCTTGTGGCCTTGTGTCTTTATGCTCCAGGCCTTGTTTGCAGGAAACCCGGGCTTCCTGTGTGATGGAGTGTTGGAGAGGGAGGGGGGTGGGGGCAGAGGCTGGCCGTATAAAAGACGCGCGCTTTCTTCTGTTTTCTGCTTCGGTTTTTTTAAGCTCTTTTCCACCCCTATGGTAGGTCCTGCTGGGGGAGATCTACACAGACCCGGGTGCGGCCAGGGTGGTGGTGAAGGAGCTCAAGTCTAATGCCAGCGCCAAGGAGCAGAATGATTTCCTTCAACAGGGGGACCCATATCGGTGAGTGGGAGAAAGGGCTGACTTATAGACAACCGGTATTTGTGGGTAAACAATTATTCTGCAGGCCGGTTGAGGTAAAAACAAGACAGCATGCATTTCCATGCACGTTCTATGGAGTTATAGAGGGTATGGTGGTGTACCATGAAATTAAGAACAGTTGAATCGGAGAAGAATCTGCAAGGGAATTTGAAGCAAAATTCTGTAAGAAGAAAAAGGCACAAAACCTTGTATTTCAAAATCATAACCATTCACGATTTTCACCAATTTACATTAAATTAATATTTGTTGAAAACAACACATCAGAGCAAATAACCCATCTCTGCTTGTATATCATTGATGTCTTGATTTTATTAATGTATTCATGAACCGGGGCACCCTTTACAAGTTTGTAGTGCGATTTTATTTACCTCAGACCGTGCAAGCAAACGTACGAGGAAAAAACACTTGCGATGCTGGAGTTGTTTCTGACTGTGGACAGAGCCTGATTGTTAATAAACGGACAGTGTTATTGCACAGTCTGAGCAGACAGCTGTAGCGCGGGGCTCCTGCTCAATAGCACCCTGTTTCCCTCAGGGCGCTCGAGCAGTGAACCGCTCTGCATGTGACACCGCGCGGCAGTGTGAGTCAGCCCGCGTTTGTGCTTCCTAACCCCAGGACTGCCGCTGTTTTACAGGGTACTGCAGCACCCCAATATCCTGCTGTGTCTGGGACAGTGCGTGGAGGCCATCCCCTTCCTCCTGGTCTTTGAACACTGCGAGCTGGTGAGTGTCCGCATGAACCGAACCCCTCCACCTACCCCCCCCCCCCCCCCATAAGACACAGTCTTCCCATGTTCACTTTATGTGAATATGCTTTTGGCTACATACTGCCATGGAAAAGGCTTGCGAGTGTGAACGGTGAGTTGTGAGTGTGTACGGAACATCTAGGAGGCCGTGCTGACAGGATTGCGGTGTTTGCTGGATTTTGCGGTGTTTGCATTCTAAAGCGCTGCATTAGAATGGTTTCTGTGCTCAAAAGTGTAATGAGAGTCCAGGGGACGCAACGCTCGGTGCATTGCACAGCAGCACTAGGGTGCGAGGCTGCCGGGAGGAAGCGACGGTGCGTTTCACGTGATCTCATCGAAGGCCGCTCTTTGTTTTAATTAACACGCACTTTAATAATTTCTTTGTCTATTTGGGTGCGACGGCCCGTCCTTGCTGAGAACTCGTAGCTGCGTAGCGGGCCCAGCGGGGAGAGCTCTCAGGATCTCTCGTATCCCAGCGGAGCGGCCGGCTCCTCTTTCCCCCGGCGTTGGCCGTGTTGCTGACTGCGTGGGCGCTCTCTGTCTCCGGGCCTGGTAATGCGATGAAAGGTGTGGTTATTTTTTGTCGCCCGCCCGGGAATCCGTTTCCACCCGCGCACTGGCTCGGGTTGTTCTGAACAGGAGAGCCGTCCTTAGAGCATGATTTCTCTCCCATTTCCCCTTGGATCAGTTACACTGGAGTCTATTTCTGGCGGTGGTGGTATGCTCTGATTCAGGTTGAGATGGACTCCTCTTTCAGAGCACGCGCCACACTCGTGTCGTGTGTGTGTGTGTGTGTGTGTGTGTGTGTGTGTGTGTGTGTGTGTGTGTGTGTGTGTGTGTGTGTGTGTGTGTGTGTGTGTGTGTGTGTGTGTGTGTGTGTGTGTGTGTGTGTGTGTGTGTGTGTGTGTATGCGCGCACGCATGTAAGTATGTATGTGTGTGTGTATGCGCGCACGCATGTAAGTATGTATGTGTTTGCGTGCGCGCGCCCGTTCGTCTGACTGTCTGCGGAAGCCAAACGGACCCAAGCCCTGTTGCTGTTGGTGTTGGAAACCGTAAACCAATCACAAAGATTGTGTACTTGGCTGGCGTATCACTTTGAACAAGCTCAGTGAGCTACCGAATGCTACTCCGCTTACTCCATTACCTACAGGGGCAAGATAAATAAATAATTAAAGCACAATGTGCAACAGGGAAGCAAATGGGCCTCCTGGTGCGATATGGGCCAGGGCTGGAGAGACCAATCGCAGAGCCCCGCGGCGATGACCTCACCGGGCTGCAGGCATTGCGTAATGCGAACCCCCCCCGCTATCCGTAAGCGCCGTTTCCCACCAAGCCGGTCGTCTCGCCGTGTGGATTTGATTTCTCCCGCCCGTCAGCAGGTGCTTTAACGGTTTAGAGCGGGTGAAAAGTTGAGCAGCTGAGGGCTTTATCCGTTTGTTTATTTGCGTTGTGGCGGAGGATCCAGAAAGGGCTCCCGCTGCCTCCGCTCGGTCACAGTGGTGTAGTGGTCAGAGCGGCGGGCTCAGCTGCCGAGAGACATCCAGCCCCGGAGGCAGAGAGCGCTAAGAATGCCGCTGCTTTCACAAATTAGTAGCTGCGTCTGCCCTTAGACCTTGGAAATGCCATAATTGGAGCTGAGTGCGAAGTCGATTTACCAAGCCAGAATCCTGCGTGTTCTGTGTATTAGACTTGAGCCGCCAACATGGACACATTCACTATAACACATTAACACCTTACATTGCATATATGGTTATGTTACCTCAAACCTGGAAAGTGGACATCTGAAGAACATCTTGTTAAATAATTTATGTTGCGGAATTAATATTTGCACGTTTGCATTATGAGCATATTTGAATTTAAATCGCACGAGGTAACTAATGAAATGGAAGAGTAATTCATACATTTACCTCAATGAAGTGAATCTCAATGAGTTTTCTGATGACTGAATGTCAGTGGATTCGGTGGATGTGGGTCAGGCCACAGGCAAGTTTGGTTTTAGCGCGCTGTGTATTAAACTTGCATGAGCGCACCAGACACCCTGCTTCACTTGTTTCCCCTGTGTTTAAGCGGTAACCACTGGCAACCCTGTATCACTGCAGTTGGAAATTAAAAACCGCTGCACCGTGCAACCGGAGCAGAGCTGGAGAATGGCTGTGGCCGCGGCAGAGAGCGACAGGCTGGTCGTTGGGACCGTCCCAGGTCCGTAGATGGGGTAGCGGGCCGGCCCGGAGAGGCGGGGCTGGGCGGGTCCGGGTCCCCGGGAGCCAACACCCCATCCAAACCCCCCCCCCCGAGCCATTTCACACATTTTTACAGGACTTCGGCGGGGAATTGTTCGCCCGGCTTTTCGCCAGGGTGGTCTCTGTGCCGACTTTCATCTGACAGTCCTGCTGCGGCTGCACAAACTATTTTTATTTGTTCGCGAGCACGCCTGGAGGCGAAACGGCAGGCTCCGTTGAAATGATCTTTCATTTGGCGTGGTCAGACCCCCACCCCCCGGTCATGAGTGTTGGTGAGGCCAGGGCACCAGGTGGGGATGGGATTGCGCAGCTGTTCAGCTTTGGCTGGGTGGGGGGTGCGGATTGGATGGCACGTCACAGTCCTGGCACTCCTACGGGCTGCGCGTTTCACGGTGCCCAGCTTGAGATTTCGGCTTAATTTGACCATGTGCCGTGACATTGACACCTTGATTTGTTTTATTCAAAAACAAAAAGGCATTTTATTTATAGCGCAATCGCAAGCCGTTATTGCGTCACTGTGTCATCATGTAGATTTGATCCTTTTTAGCGGTCGGTTGCTATTTGTCCATGATTCTGTACGGCTGAATAGGAGGGTGTGGTACTTTTAATGTCAGCAGTCATCAAAATGGATCCCTCTGTACACAAAGCAGACGCATTTGACAGGCTGCGAGTGGAATGTGAATTAGAAATGGAGATTATATAACCCATCGTGAAATGACCCGCCTGAAGTCAAACAGCTCGGGAAAACACACAGAGCCATTTGTAAACAGGACAATTCAATCACGAAGCTGACGCTCTTTTGCAAAGCCGCTTACACACATTATGTGTCAGTTAACACGGCAGGGACCCTGTTTGAGCAGAGAAAGCACTTTAGTCCACAGGAAGGTTCTCCCCTCAGGCCTTCCAGGGAAAAGCGAGTTATCATTTTAGCGACTGGCCAAGCGCCCTCAGAACTTCTCAGCCTGCCCTTGTTTGTGATTTGGAGTCTAACCTGTGAAATGTCAAGAAAACAGTGCTGAGGTAATCGCAGGTTGCGATTACAGCCTCCGTCCTGTGAAAAGACATTGGCTCCGGAAGTGGAGAGAAAGCGTGGCATTGCCTCAGTAATGCGTTTCTGTCGCACGGAGGCCACCGGCCATCTGTTTTGGGTGAGGAAGGAATGGGTCTCGGATTTTACGGATATGTAATGATACATTTAGTAGCCTAATAAACATACAGACAGCTTGAGTTGACATTTAAAAATGTCTACCTTTTCAGCTGCCCTTAAAGCAGGTGGGAGATTATTCCAGAGGCGGGGACCATATGAGCTGAGAGCAGCCTCGCCATGTTTTAGTCTGTGATTTAGGAATTATTAAACGAAGTGAGTCAGAGGATCTGAATTCACTCTTGTCAAAATCTCATATTTTGTCAAGAAAAAAAAAAGTAACTGTTTTTGTTGTTTTCCCTACCCAGTTCAGTGTTTCCCCTAGATTTTTTTTCAGGCCGGGCGGTGAAAGTGCGCCATTTTGCGTAGAGGCGGAAACTATAATTACACCCTCATAATAGCGCAGCCATTGAAAATTTTAATTAGGCCTAACGGGAAACCGAAGCTGTTTTGGCAAGGGTTTTTCCCGATGCTATTTTGATCATTCCCGCATTCTGCGGCAAGGGAAATATTGCAGCTACATTAAAAAAAAAGAATAATATAAAAAAAAATTTTTTTTCATTAAAATTATTTATTTTCCCTCTTGTTCAAGCCGGGCGGCACGTGAGTTTGGCCGGGCGGGCCGCCCGGCCAAGATAACGGTAGGGGAAACACTGCAGTTTGGAATCGCCAATCTCCATTTTCTACTTGGCTACTCACAACCACAATACTATTGGAGAGCTGGTTGGAGGAGAGGCGTCTCGCTCATCAATGAATCAATGACAGCTAGTGGGCTGTGGGCACCTGGTGTAGCATTTGGAGAAGCTAATGCCACAGTAACCTGAGCCCGCTGTGGTCCTTGTTGGCTAATTGCACAGCCCAGACTTGAACTTGGCGAGGCTGTTAAGGTGAAAGGCAAATGTTTATACTGACAGCCACTTAGATTTGAATGAGATACAAAAATTGTCAGACGAGTGGCAAATCGCTATCACTTGTGCGGGTCTGCACTTACAGAAATAAACTACCAAATCATTTTACGGAGGGGTGGGGGGGTACACAAGAGTAGTATGCACAGTGTTGAAAAGACATGGGGTTGTTGTAGTTTCAACGGTCAGGGTCAGTCCAGAAACCATAAAAAGGCATACCATATTCTTCGGTCAAGTATAAGGCAGAGGATGTATAATAAAATTATGCATTGCCTTTATAGATTTTTAGCACAAGGGAGGATGAAGCTGAAAGACAAGAAATTAGGCTAATTTTAGGTCTGGGAGTGATGACTAATGTGGAGACTTGAGATACGTTCTTTTGTCTCTGTAAACAGAGGTTTGGGGCTGTGAAGTCAATTCTTTCACTTCTCTCTCAGTAATACAGGCCACATTAATGGGAAAAACACCTTGTTGGGGATGTTGCCTCTAGAGCTGGAGGCAGACTGGTGTTACAGCACCATTGTCCTTTTATTGCATTGACTGCAACCAGAGCTGGCGGAGAGAATCTCATTACGTTAGGCCCCACAGCTCACTTGTAAGAAGGCCAGCGCCAGTAATGCTTGTGGACTGCGCTGGCGTGGGTCGGTAGCATACATCAGAATGGTAATGGAAAGCCGCTCATAAGCATCAGTAAGCAGGCTCGGCTCCAGCTTTGGAATAGAGGCTGTGGATAAAGGGATAGTTCGCTCTCCGGAACTTTCTTAACAGTTCCGTTTCAACATACGTTTCTGATTGACTGAGAGAATTCTTGTGTGTGATTAAATATATTTTGGATATTTAGACAAGTTGCTTATGACCTGCCAGCTTTATAATGGGCATTCAGGGGTTTGTAATTTAAAGCGGGAGTGTAGTATAATGGTTAAGGAACTGGCCTTGTAACTGAAAGGTTGCAGGTTCGATTCCCAGGTAGGACACTGCCGTTGTACCCTTGAGCAAGGTACTTAACCTGAATCGCTTCAGTATATATCCAGCTGTATAAATGGATAATATGTTAAAAAAAATGCTAAAAAGTTGTGTAAGTCGCTCTGGATAAGAGCGTCTGCTAAATGCCTATAATGTAATGTAATGTAAAGCAAGAAAATACACTAAGTAACTTGAAAGCAGCTTTTGCAGTGATCTTATGTTTCCAGAGGCTTTATATAGGCTATGAACTTTTATGAATTTTGATAAACATAAATATAACTTTTATATTGTACCAGTACTTCTTTCCTTGAATCCGATGGCCTCAGGTTGCAGGGGCCATAGGGAATACTTCCACCCAAAAATAGTACAGACGTCATTTTTTGAAGAGTAATACATATGGTATGCGCACAATCTCTGGAGGCATAACTTTACTGTACAAACTGCTCTGGAGTTACTTGAAGTGTATTATCTTTCATAAGTAAGACCACAAACCACCAATTGGACAGGTCGTGAGACGCTTCTCGAAATACCTGAAATATCTTTTATGGCACACAATCGACATGCACCGAACATACACTATAACAGAAATAATATGGCCGTAGGAAGTGAGCTATCCCTTTAAAGGCTGATCTGAGAGCTGCATTCTGCCGTCTGAGGCTGAGGGGAGACGGTGGTACGCTGGCTGGCTGGCTGGCTGCTGCTGACCTGCTGCTCTTGTTCAGGTTTTGAATAAACAAATACGTGGCAGTGAAAGGACGGGAGGGAACGGCTCCTGTCCTGATTGCAGGGGCTGAACATGAAGCGTCTCTCGCGCAGGTCATGCATCACGGTGGGATACAGCGGACGCTAGAATTGATTTGACGCAGTCCTCCTCACCAGTTGTATGCGCGCACAGTTTAAACAGAAAATCAACATGTTTTTCCCTATCCTCTTAAAGTACAGAAGGTACAGTTATGGAACAACATTTTGAAGACTTAATTTTTTAATGATGAAACAACCACCCATATTTAAAAAAAAATTAACAAAGCCGTTATTTGAACGATACGCCATGTTTGCGTATCCCATGCACACGTAATACTCCAGAATCCATGATGAACTTTATCAAGACGGACAGATGCTATGCTTGGTCACATTTATGAAGCTGGGGTTTCTTTTAACTTGTTTCACCAGATCAGCGTACTGAAAAACGACATATGAAAATTCTGGTTAGGATAAGATTTTAAATGTAGACAGTGTGGATATCCACAGACCACATGACAGGGTGATACTGTTCAAATGGACAAAGTACACCTCTATGTGTTGCTGATGGTGGAAGCTTTCCCTCACATTCATTGTCTCATATGCATCTTGAAGCTATATGACCAGTGACTGTGTGTGTTGTTTTTTGGGTATTTTGAACCACTAAGTTGTTTATCAAGTGTAGTTAAGCTCTGCATACCTAGTTATAAAGGCTCAAATAATTTTCATTAATGTGGCATGTTTTCCCAGAATGACATGTTCTGGATTGGAACTCAAATTCTCTGTATAGTCTTTGGACTGTTCATTGGGGAACACGACTGCCTGTTAACAGCACGGCTGTACCCCTCTGAACTGGCATTGCCTTTTTATTAAAAAAAATTCTGTGGCTCAACAATACAGCATAATGTACTCGGGATCTATGCCCATACAAGGTCTAATTCCTGTGTGCCGTAAAGCTGTCACTACCAGCTCTCACAGGTGTCTGTGAGTGAGCCTCTGCTTCCCCCATGTGGCTGTGTTCAGGCACAACACCTGTGAATGATGGCTTGGCTGATAAAAGTGCACGCGGGCTTCTGTCTAAGTAGCATATGGGCACTGGATCTTGTGCTGCCAGATAGGCATTCACAACCGGCAGTTATGTGCAAGCAAATGCGTTAGTATGAGTGATAAGTTACTCAAGGCTTGTGTTGTAACCTCTGTGGGTAACACTAATAAGCAAATCAGTGAGTGCTCACACTGTTTCTCTGAGGCCCATAAATATTTTTGTACTCTTTGTAATTAATCTGATTGCTTTGGTGTTTTCGCTTATATGAGCGTATGAATTACTTGGGTTTCTTCCGCGCACATTTTAGACTTTTCATCGCACTCCTGGGGGTTGTGTATTGTGCGACCGGGGGTTCAATTCTCCACCGTGGTACTGTACCGTGACCCCGTCTCTACCTGCTGTGACCCTCTCTGCTTTTCTCCCTGCCTGAATAAGGTGAAAAATGCATAAGGAGGCCGGCGATATCCTGACTCAGGGGTAGAGAGTGTGTTTGTAAACGCAGAAGATCTTCTATCACTGTGTACTTCTCCTGTGAGTGTACTCTGAATGTGCGTAGCTGCTAATGCCCCGTGCGCTGCGCTGTGTTCCAGGGGGACCTCAGGAGCTACCTGGCCCATCAGGAGTGGATGCTGAGGAACACTGAGCTGCTGCAGAAGATGGCCTGTGAAATCGCCGCGGGCGTCACCCACCTCCACAAACACAACTTCCTGCACAGGTAACAGCGCCACACAGCGGCTCTCTGTGGTCTGGAAGAGAATTCAAGCGCGTGCTGCTGCATTCACACGGCAACCTTTATTCAAGTGCTCTCGTTCACAAAGTGAGACCTTTTGGCCAATTAGACCTTTCTCGAGACCCAATGCACATACGTTTAGAAGGCAACATACTTAAGGATTGATTTACTAAAAGGTCGCGACTGCATTTTAATCACAAAAGCAGCCACTACAAGGCCGCATTATCCACATTGGATTTAGTAAACATTTTCAATGGGTCAAAATTGCTATTAGGTTGTTATTTGTGAAGATTGTGTCTCTGCACATTCCTTTGGTATAGGTTCACGCGTATGTTAATTTATTCACGCATATGTACGTGGTGAAAGTGCTAAAACAGGTTGGGGATTTTGTCATTTAGGTCAGTTAAGTATGTCCTTTCATTTACTAATGCATGTCTTAATTGTGACTCTCCTCTTTGCTTGTGGATTTTAAGAAGAGATCGAGGAGAAAAGTGTTTTGTCTAAGAATTACACATTATTATCACACACTAGCTGCAGCTAATTGAACATCACACAGCGAAGGTATAAAGGTTGCACTACCACACAATAATTGCGTGTAAACTATGCATCCATTAGGGTATAGAATGAGTCATGAATACAGTTTTACATTCAGTCGCACTGTTGCCTTCTCCCCTCACAAGTTCAGCCCTGTCTATTCGTTCCACCCCTCGACTTGCTCATTTCACAGGGATTGTTCCACGTGTTGTTCCTTCAGTGTTAATATTCTTTCCTCAGTTAGACCACTGCCTCCGCCTTTTGCCCACACTATATCGTAGGAACGATTTTCTTTTGTATGCCGCTTAACATCATGCATACATCTCGCATGGATCACGTACCGCCTGTTTTGTTATGTGCAATTAAGGGATTTTGTGATGTCATTCCACATTTCCACCCCTCTCTGTTGGTTTTGTAACCTTATGCTGTAATATGGTGTTGGGACATTTTACCTCATTGACCATTTCCTCCATTTCCTGATCGATAAATGTAAGTTTTCTTGTGGTTGCCTTGCTACTTGTGCCTGGCTGCTCCGTATCGATTCCTGTGAAAGCATGCGGCATTGTTATGGATCCTGCGGATGAAGGGGTTTCATTCCTTTGGCTGTTCAATTAGGACGGTTTTACCATCAGTAAATAATGTGTCGGTATGTGCGACTGCAACAGAACCATGATATAGCAAATGTTTTTTCCCCAAAATAAATCTGGCCCTTAGAATGTTAATATTAATAAGAGTTCAGATTTGACACTTTCTTTCTTGGGTCACTGCTCAGTTCATAGATATAAATATCATATTTTTGTATCAGCAGAGCGAGTATGAGAGAGACAATATTGGACAGTGTCAGGATATGAAATTAACACCAGCCACCGGCCAAATGCTGGTAAAATGTTGATTGTAGCTGGTAGCCTTTCTACTCTAGCAGCCAATTTGGCAGGTAACCAACCAGGTTGTGTTATATTGTGAAAGGTAATGTGGCTGGTAAAATGCTGAAAATGGCTGGTGAATCCACACGCCACTCTGGCCAGTTGGTAAAAAAGTTACTTTCATTTCCTGCATTGTCAAACAAATGAATCAAACCGCTCTGGCCATACAAATGTATCAGACAAGGTTCTGGTAGAGAACCACTGAAATGGCAGTTGTGGCTTATCGCTGTGTGAATAACTGTGTCTTTTCTTAGTCAATTAATGTCATCATTATTTGTTACTGTCCTCATTGTGCTGTTGAAATGTGTACGGAAGACGCTGACGCTGCGCTTAAGGAGCCTCCCTGTTAGCACCTCAGGTCTTTTATTAGCGTCTTTCAACTCTTTTTCTTGTAGGAGTTTTCCCAAAAAAGGAGAGAGGGGTGGTCAGAAGACACCTTTTCGTTGTAATTTTTACCCCGGGAGTGATGGGAGTGATGAGCGTGCACGAGCGGGGCCGTCGGGGCAGTGTCGAGTGACCCCCGGTGCTCAGCTCCTCGTCTCTGTTTTTGCATGCTGAGAATAAGCTCAAAGGTGTTCAATTACACGGCTTCCACGGATTGCTGGGTGTCACTTGCCGTCCGTCGGAGGGATATGATGATTCCGCTCTTCTCGTGTAAAAGGATAGTTTCGCATTGGTGTTTTTTTTTTTCCCAGGCGTTACGGCCCAAAAGGCAGCGCCGTTACAGCAGCCCAATGAAAACACCGCGGCTCCCTCTTTTTGGGTGCGGGCTGATCTCCGCTCTGCCCACCGCCGGGCCGCACGTGTGCCCGGAGCTCCCGCTGCAGCAGTGCCTTCTGGGATGGGCGTGGAGCGCCCTGAGCTCCGGCCAACATACCAGACGAACGCCGTCCCGCATTACTTTTAGTGCAGTGGGCTTACGGGAGAGAAAGAGGGAGGGGCGTTGTCAGAGTGAACAGGGGACGCTTCCGTTATACACGGTGGAAAATAGCATGTAGGGCAGTGGAGGAGACGTATTCAGTATTTTTCCCCAGTTTTGTACCAACTGCAGTTCAAGGAAAAAGCACAGTGGTTTTTCTCCACTATGACCAAAACCGGTCCACTGCCCCATTTTGATTAGACAGCAGTTAAGGCTGGTTTGAAGCTATCAATTTAACGGTAAACCGGTAAACGATAAATGATTTGTGTGGTATGTAAGGATTCATATACACTGGGGGTGGGGGGGGGGTTCTTCTCATATGATACAGCTTTAAAATTTAATTCCTCACGATGCCTGACTGGTTTTCATAGTGGCATTTTTTATTATGAATTCTAATTGCTATTTGTCATAGCTATTTGCTTCAACTGTGAATGGCCATGCCCACCATTTTTGCAGCCTTAATGGGGCCACGTGGGTTAAGTGGTCTCAGTTTGTTGTGTAAAACCTCCAGTTTTAACGTGAATGCCCAAATGACGGAAAATTTCATAAGAGGGATATACTTCAACATCATAGCGCACATTTAGCATGCATTAACTAAATAAAGGCCGTGCAGCACGGATGCAGTCGGGCTCTTTTTTTACCTTGTAGGGGAAAGAGTTTGGCTCTCGCCGTGTTCATACTACTGCCAAGTGCAGTGGAAGAGGAGTTTAAAATATCTGTCCGTTTATCTTGGGCACTTTTAGGGGCCTGACAGTAGCTCCTGGCTGTGCATGCAAGACGACTAGTGTCAGCTCCGCGTCCTGGCGCAGAGCAGAGAGAGGGGGACTCCTGAATCTGCACCGCAGAATGTCGCAGGGCCAAGGAGAAACCCAAGATCCCCTCTTCAACCTTAGCCCCTCTGTCTGAATGAAGCACCATCTGTCCTCCCTCCCTCCCTCTCTGTCTCTCTCTCTCTCTCTCTCTCTCTCTCTCTCGCTCTCTTCCTCCTTCCTCTTCCAGCCCCCAGCGGAGCTGCCCCCTCCGGTGACGAGCATGTCCCTCCCTGGGAACAATATCCTGATGCTGTTTGAGTGAGATGGCAAAAGCTCCAGCATCAGTGATTTTGTTGCGAGGGGGAGGAAAGGAAGCGACTGGGGAGTATTTTAGGCTTTTGTGTCTGCGCCCTTCCCGGCTCAGGGTAGCAACAGAGCTCCGCCGTTACGGCCGGGGCGCTGTCGCGGGTCAAAGGTCAAAGGGATGTCGAACCTGACACAACAAGATTTACGAGCACACAATGTATGGCCTGGGCAGTGTCGGGGCCAGGCAGTGCCGACGATGTGAGCTAGCATTGGGTGCTAGCGCCAGCAGGGGTGCTTACCCAAGCACAATTGGATTTAATCAGCTTTTTGCAAACAGCTTTAAGCGTATGTTGGAAAGCGCCCAATCATCTCTTCTTGGTAGTATTGATGTTTATCAAGCTATGTCTGATTAGTCTTCAAATGACCTGGCTGCAATAGTCACTGTTTAACGGTCAAATCTGTTTTAATTCTGTCCTTGATATATGCTATAGATTCTACCCAATTTAAAATGCTTTCAAATATAAAGGGTTTGATAGAAGCAATTTAACTAAATTTTCCTCAATTTAAAGGACAGTTAGACGGCTTGAGGTATGTTTGAGGATTTTGTGATTGTCAGGGCTTTTCAAGTGAGAAATCAGTGATGCATTTACAAAATGAATAACCAGCATAGCTCCTCTAGGTTTATTAATGTTATAAATTGAAGCCTGGCCATGTTTTCATATGCTTTACACAACGTACTTAGTTACTACAGTAACATATTTACTTAATGAAATGGCCATCTTACGTACCTCATATGACTGCTATATTCACATTTCACCACATGGGGGCATAGTAGCCACACTTTCCACCACACCTGTGAGGCATCCAGAGAACTTTCAGTAAACCACTAAACATGCTATCAGTCATACGCAAATACCAATATGTGGTGCAGGAGAACTGCAAGACTCGGTCTGTCACCACGGTGCACAGGTTTGCTGTTAAAATAGCGGTTAACCGTGAGGACATACAGGCCTTTAAGAGATCCTGTAGCCCAGTCCCAGGCCCAGGGGCAGAGTGTGTGTCTGAACTGTGCTATCCCTGCGCAGTTGCACAGAGAGAGATCTCTGTTGTAGCCACTCGGGACACACGCGGCTCCATTAGAGGAGCTATCGATCGCCGTGCTCCGTCACTCTCCGACCGTCCACTCCGCCCTTCCACTGCGCTCAACTCAGGCCTCCTCTTTGTCTCCTTCTCTGTCTCCTCTCGCCGCTCCTCCAGTGACTTGGCGCTGCGGAATTGCTTTCTCACTACGGACATGACGGTCAAAGTGGGAGACTACGGGACGGGCCCTTCAAGGTGGAAGGTATGTAGTTCCTCTCGGCCCATCGGGATTGATTTGTGTGACAGGTAAGGGGGCCGGTGTAAGGATTTCACTCTGACAACCTTGGTCTCAATGGCATGTTTTTGCGGAGTTTATCTTGTTTGGTCATCGAGTTTTGCACGTATCCAGCTGTAAAGCAAAACAAAACAACATAATCGGTCTACATTGGAGCACGTCCATCTCTCAAATAAGACCGCTGTACTCTTTCCTCGATCATTTGCATTTAAATGAGACCCTTCTGTGCAGTATGTGACATTCAGCTATTATGATTGACCCCCCCAGTCAGTATGAAAACTGAACGGACGTGTAACCTGATGCAGGTCATATGCTGTTATGATAACAGGGATTTTGTGTGGTGGTCATGGTGACTGTGCTGTTCTAGACCGCGTACCTCTCACAGCTGCAGCTCTGGTCTTCGTTACTGTACATTTATGAGGGAGCACTTTTTCCATTTACTCTGTGTATCCGTGAAAATGCAATTCATTTATAAGGCTGTCTCTGAGTATCGCCCTTTATACCGATTTAATACCATTCTTTCAAACTCACTTCGGCTCTTAAAATAAGTCACCTTAGCGTTACTGTGTATAAGGGGTCATTAGACAGCATTTTTGTGACAGTTTGGCGGTGTTGAAAGGGAGACGCATGTAGCTTGGAGCGTTCAATTCTGCCCTGACTGAAATGGCATAATGTCTCTTAGGAGGATTACATCACCACGGGGGAGGAGTCAGCAGTACCCCTGCGCTGGATGGCCCCGGAGCTGATTGGTGAGCTGCACGGGAGCATCATCACAGCGGAACAGACCAAGCCAGGCAATGTGTGGTAGGTTCTTGGTCCACCCACTGACTGGGTGTGCTTTATGAACGTCTGTTCTTCAGACCCCTCTGGTAATCACAGATAATGACGTGTCCTGTGGAAGTGAAGTTGTGTTGGATGCATAGTGTAACAGACGTGTGGTACACTGTCAGACTTCCTCCACTGCTTAGTCCCGAGGCCCCTCCTTTACTCGGGTAGCCATGACAATTTCAGACTTTGTATCCTGAGGCAAACACAGTGTTAGTACTGACAGTACTGAGACGTAACTATATCTGTGCACTTGCCATTAGCCAGATGTCAACCTGGATTTTTGCCATGCTTCATCCATTTTGCCTATCACAAGTATGATCCCAAATCTTTTTTGTGGTACCAACTTTTTGTTGTGTTAACCTGTTTCAGAACACCTAATTGTTTTCCTACTCTGCTAACGATAAACGACATTATATATATTGTATGCGTGGCATAATAGCTTGTAGGGACTTATAGGACTAATGGCTGGTGTGGTTAGCCTAATTTCTTTTGTTGCATTTTTTTCATAATGGTTATTTTACACAGCTTTCAAAAACTAAAGCATTATACAACGTCAGTGTGCGCGTATGTTTCAAAGTAATTATTAAGTAGTAATTATTAAGACCTTCACCAGGATTGACTAATAACAGATTTAATCAGACATACCGCAGTGCTTAGCACTTGCAAACCATGTCAGTATTACTCTGCATTCAGTATCACTGTATTACTTTGCTGTTATTACGGCACTACCCAAAAACATATCTGCTTTGTACCTTATGAAGTGTTTATGGTGTCAGTGATGCTGTAATGATGCACATTTCCTACACAGACAAGTGGGTACCAGCAGAGCTATGCGGGGCTTGGAGTGGTGTTCTTTGGTAATGAGGTCCCACTGTGTTGTTTGAGACTAGTAAGTATGGTGTTTAAAGGAAAGGGCTTGTGGTTATTGTGTTTGTAGGGCGTTAGGAATCACACTATGGGAGCTTTTTGAGAATGCCAGCCAGCCCTACCCACACCTGTCGGACAGAGAGGTGCTAATCCACGTCATAAAGGAGCAGCAGATTAAACTCTTCAAGCCACGGCTGGAGCTGCCTTATTCTGACAGATGGTAAGCCTATCTCCACTGAATCCATCTACTGTCTGTAAGCGTGCTGTGGAGCTCACAGTAAACTGTTTGTAGCGTTCTACACACATTTCTGACCTTGTGAGGACATTGTGTTGTGTGTGTTTGTGTGCGTACATGCGCGTGTGTGTACATGTCTCCGTGTGTGTGCGTGTGCGTGTTCATGTGTATGTGTATGTGCGCGTGTGCATGTGTGTGTGGCCTGGCTCTGTTGTCGTCACAGCATTCGGTGAGTCAGCTCCCGTCTTTTCCTCTGAGTCATCCTTTTCAAGGTTGCCTGGTGACCGAAGAGGAGAAAATGTTTCCTAATGCGTACATGCTGGTGTACGGTACCAATATTTATTCAGGGTAGCCGTGAGAGGACTAGAGAAAATAATAGGCAAAGTCTAGAATGATTGCGTGAATTCTCAGCAGTTCTTGGAAGAGAGGCTTAGTAATAATTTTAACACATCCTGTTTTTGCAGGATGCTTAGGTAGGCACTCTGCAGTGTGTGCTGTTAAATGGCACACTGATTAATTAAGGGATATGTTTCCAGTTGACATTAGTTCAAGGGTGAAATACCTATCCAATTGCATAAATGTGACAAATAAAAGCTATAAAAAAAAGGTTTGTCCGGTGATATGAAAGAGCAGAAACAATGTAGCTAATTTAACAACTTCACCAAAACTACATGGAAAAAGAAAAAATGTATACTGTATATATTTTCTTTTGAAAATGCAAATAAATAGGCTATAAATTATATAAACAAACGAATAAATAAAAAAACACAGCAAACTGAAACACTTAAGAGAAATATCAACAACAGGCCAAACAAAAGATTAATTATGATCTATATTAGCAACGTAAAAGTGTGTTTTAGCCTACTTGTGACCAGCGAACCAAGTTCTTTTGATCAATTAATGGTTTAGTCGACTATTTGGGGGCAGCCCTAAAAATCAATGTGTTTTACATTTTCAGAATAGACTTTAAAGATGTGCAACCTAGATGTATGAAACTAATATGGAAAATGGAAATATGTATAGCTATACCAGTATTACAATTTTCTGTTGTTTAGGCCTCATGCATACCTTCCTTTTTTATATGCATCTTTCGTCTGATAAAAATATTATTTATATACCATTTAATGATTTCCAAATGCATGTGTTCAACTGAAACTTGAAATCAAATCCTGTCAGTGAATGTTCGTCAAGTAATCTATTAAATAGAGATGGGATTGGTTAACCATGGACGAGCCAACCATGCGCAAAGTATGCCCATTTCAAACTATGATGCCCCTTGAAAGTCTGATGTTTGGTGTGATACATGTCTGGCCATAGAAATAGGCAGCTCTTCTATATGAAAGTGCAGATTCACAGTCTCTGGTGTCCTCCTGCAGGTATGAGGTCCTTCAGTTCTGCTGGCTTCCCTCTGACAAGAGGGCCACAGCCGAGGAGGTGCACCGCCTGCTCACCTACCTCCGCATGCAAGGCCAGAAAGAATCAGAGGACGACTTCGAGCAGCGCTGGAACGCCCTGAAGCCCTCCACCAGGCAGACGGTCAGCCACACGTCCTTCCCCATCCTGGAGCAGTTTGCCGACGAGGGACTGAGCCGCGAGATCGACGAGGTGCTGACCGTGACGGAGACCAGCCGCGGCCTCAGCTTCGAGTACGTGTGGGAGGCAGCTAAACACGACCATTACGACAGCCACAGCCGGTCGGCGGCCGACACCACGCTCAACTACCACAGCATGTTCTTCCCGGTGCCGCACCTCGACAAGCCCCTCTATCCAGAGTCTGGAGACTACAAGGGTAGTCTCAATGCAGGCGTCCCTGGGGTCTTGCCGGTGTTTGAGGCTCATAAACCAGCCACTGGGAACGAGTACTACATCCAACTGGAGGAGCAGGGGGAGACTAACCTGGAGGTGGATGAAAACTGTGGCCCGGTCAACACTCGAGGTGGCCCCGATAGCGAGTTGGACCGCGACAAGCAGCAGTATGTGGTCCTACGAGACATACGCTTGGACGAGTCGAGCACTGACGTTGATTTCTTTCACCGCAGCATAGACTCCAAGGAATCAAACATTATTGACAGCCAGGCGTGGTCCTCTAGCGATGTGGAGAGCCCCTGCCACACAAACATCTTCTGTGACAGCAACTCCAAGCTGAATGACTCCAGTTCCTGGGGCAGGAACTTCCTGGAACTGCCGGAGCTCCATAGCTTCCAGAAGGAAGCGTCTTTAGAGGAGAGCATCCAGGGCACACAGAAAAATTTGGTTGCTTCTTTTATAGGCGAGGATCAGGGGGCTGTTTTTCTGGAGAACGCAGAGGAGGACCCTGATGTGATGCAGCTTCTGAACACAAAGAAGCTGACGGACAACTTTCTGTTCCTGAGGGATAAAAGCCTGATGAGGGAGGACCTACGCTCTTCAGGAAGTCCTGAGGATCTGGATCAGAGAGTTTTAGAAAGTGATTTGAGTTGGATTCCAGAATCTAATGTAAAAATAACCTCTAGGGAGGTTGTCGAAATGCTGTCAGGCAAAGGCGACACGGTTGAAAACCAGGTAACATTTTCAGAAGAATCAGTTTCTCCAGAAGAATTTTTGAACTCGCTTCTCCCACAGTTAAAGGATAACGTGCAGCCTTTAGTGAAAGGTGAAACACTGGTGCCTTCAAGTACACTGGTTGCTGGAGAAAGCTGTAGTGGCCAGCTACAGTCAATAAATAGCTCTTCCAATGAAGAATGTGTTAAACTGCATTCCTCTGAATCTGGGATTGATTTTACCTTTGACTCTACCTCTGAAAGTGCAGACGTTGATTTAAGTGCTGCGAATAGTCACCAATCCCCTTTGCCCAGTGAAAGTGCCACTAAAGACATTCTGTGCCCAGTTGCCAAAAACCCCAGCCTTGTAGAAAGTTTTGGATCTTCACAGGGAGATGTGCTCCCTTTAGGAATTACAGACTCTTTGGAGCATAGCCTTGTTCTTCCTCCTGCTCAGGATCATTTGGTTAGTGACTTTGTAGTAGAGCACACCAGTGACCTCTCAGGGGCAAATACAGTTGAAGACAGCGGCTTACCCATGGTGCCCACTGAGATGCCACAAACTAATGAGTGCAGCCCGGATGAGCCCTTAATGGGTCTTGAGAAAGATGATGTATCTCAGGACATGTCTTCAGTCTCGATCTCTGCTCCTTGCCTGGACCAGATAAGTCAGGACAGTCTGCTTGATGATAGTGTGTCAGGGTCTCTGCTGACCATTGAGCATTCGGCCGAGACTCCCGATTCCTTAGATTCTTTGGACATGCATGGTCTGGTGAGTCCGGTGGAGGAGCTTGGCACGGTTTCCTTCCAGAAGCTTCAGCCCCCTTACAAAACTGCAGACAGCGGCTATGAAACGGAGAACTTGGAGTCTCCTGAGTGGAACTCCCAGTCTATTGGGAAAGAATCCTCCCCTGAGGACAGCGAGTCGGGTGTTACAGAGGAGCGGGCCGTGCCCGTTTCTGCCCCCCCTGAGATTGTCATTTCTGAGGTTGAGGGTGAGCTAGAGTCTGTGCAGGAGGACCAGACCACAGCCAACCAAAAGAGAGCCCCCACACCGCCCGCTGTTGAGGTCTTCTCTGGTGGCAGCCAGAACTACAGGGATTCGGCCTACTTTTCAGACAACGAGTCAGAGCCCGATAAGAAGCTGGAGGACCTTAACGGAGGAACCTCCAGTGAGGCTGCCCCTCCGCCTAACGGTTCCTCTGATGCTGATTTCAGCAGTGACATCAGAGGGGCATCCGTTCCTAATGGGGCTGTGGAGGAGGAGCACAATGACGCTCAGCCTGATTGTCTGTCTCCCACAGAAGACCTGCAGGACACCAGCCCCCCACTCTTCAGGGGCAACTGTGTGCCGGAGCTGGTCCTCACCACTGAGGAGGACTGGAAAAAGGAAGTGCCGGTGTCCATCGATGACATCAAAGAAGCTGAGTTCTCAGAAGCCATCCCTGGCTCTCAGGACAGCTTGGCTGAGTCTACCTCAGTCTCTGAGTCCCTCGCAGGGGCCACCTCAACTTCTGAACTGGAGACGTCAGAGAAAGCCTCTGTAGAAAACACGGTGCATGAGAAGCTGGCAAGGTTCGTTGCAGGAGAGGGGCCCAAGCTGAAGGAGCGAGACGTTGAGGGGAAATACCTGGGCAAGCTGGACAGTGTGGCCTTGGCAGGCGGACTGGAGGACGGCACGGAGGCTGACGAGGAGGACGAGAACAGCGATGACTCCGATGATGACATTCGTGCTTACCGCCTGCACAGCTCCAGCTCTGAAAGTGAGGACGACACTGTGCACCCAGTGCCTGTCATCATCACAGACAACGACGATGCCTCCAACCTCAAAAGCCTGCTGAAAGCTGGCAACCCCCACACTGCTGAGTCCTCTCCACTGGCTGGTGACAACACTGATCTCCAGAGGAAGGCTGTGTCTTTCTTCGATGACGTCACTGTTTACCTCTTCGATCAGGTACATCTTTTTTAAATTACATATTTGACCAATGTAGAAGTTATAGGACAAGCACAGTTTGTAGGTAGGAAATGGCAAATGTGTGCTTATTACCATATAAAATATGATTTATTTTGGAGAAAAACAATTATTGTTTGAATTGTGTGGAGGACACACTGCAAATTATGTTGTTTCGATTTCTCATCCCCTATTTTTGATAGCAACAAGGCCTAGTCTTGTTTGAACACTGACTGTATTTTTAGGTGCAAGGTGTATTTGAAGAAGGAACCTCATGCATAGGAGGTTCCATTGCACAGTTTGGTTGTAATTCTCTCTTTTTCAACTGAAATCCATTGATTGATCCATAGGAGACACCCACTAAGGACCTCGGAGACCACTCATCCAACGCCAACAGCAATGTATCTGAGTTCAGCAGCCCAGTACCCTCCTCCAGCTACCTTAACCGATTCACAAACTCTGAGAGCTCCACCGATGAAGAGGGTAAGGTCCTTGTGTTTGTCCAGCTGCTATTTTCGTCAAAATCTGAGATCTCAGACTAGGTTCTGGAAGGATTAGCGCCATTAATAGCCTGCCGCGCGTCTACAGTGCGGAAATGGGCAGGCATAATGTTTGCTTTGTTCTGCAGGTGGTGGGTTTGAGTGGGATGACGACTTCACCTCCCCGGACCCTGCCTTCATCACCAAGACAGCCAGTCACCTCATCGCGTCCAAGGCGCCTCCCTCAGCGGCCTCTCATTACTTCTCCCCGCCCCCTCCTAGCCGCACGCTAGAGCAGAGCTGGAACAGCTCCTCCAACTACTCCCGCTTCTCCATCTCTCCTGCCAACCTCGCCAGCTTCTCCATCACACACCTCACTGACTCCGACATGGAGCAAGGAGGCAAGTGACACTCACGTGTAAACGCACACACCCGTACACACACGCACACAATACACTCACCTGTGTCGATGGCATCCTCTGTCTCAATTGAGATCTTTATCTCTGCTTTTAGATTGCACTATATCCTATATCGTCATATCAGTTTTAAATAATGAACACATACACAATGTAGTAGTGGGAGTAAAACTAAGCCTGTCGTTAGGTGAATATGAACAGTAGGCTGCCGCAGCAGGATAGCACGCCTCTACTGGTCACTCGTGTTCACAGAAATGTTTCCCTTAGTCATTACTCAGTCTCCTGTAGTAAACCGTGTGGCTCGTAATATGGAAATGAGTCTGGCTTGTGGGCAAGTGTACTGGTGGGATACACACATCAGCTGCTGTGCAGGTGGCATTGCAGTAGGCCAAAAGCTTTCTGTAGCTGCAGCAAAAATGGCTATTCTAAAAATAGGGAGAAAAGGGGCTACCAAAAAACTCCTCCTGTCTCCAAAAACATCCTTTAAATAACCTAGCCTGGAGTGCTAAAACAATGCAGTGCATTCTGGGAGATGTTGGTCACTTAGCATTGCAGCAGGTCTAACTTAAAAATAAGTTGTCTGTGTCTGCGTTACTTGGTATCAAGAGATTCATCAACAACACGGTTATCCAAAGGCAAAAAGTAACGTGGCGCGGACACGTGTTGGTTGGTCAGGCGGGGCTTAACTGTCATAGCAGTAGTTGACATTTGTTCTTTTTCTAATCTTTTATTCTTTTGGGGAGGGGTGAGCGTGTCGCTGTGGAGCCTTGAGCGGTGCGGCTCTCTTCCTGCCCGCTGTCAGGGGCCGGCTCTGTTGTCATGATGACACAAGAGGCTACGCTTGTTTTGCTCCTAATCTCAGAGCCTTGGGCTCATGGAAAGAGTGACTTATTCCTTCCCTTTTTATGATTTCATATGAGTCAGTCTTTAATGGCCTGCTCTGTCAATTGTGCTGCGGTTTTTTTTTTTTTTCCAACAGCTGCGACTCTCCGTAGCATCTGTCAGGCCTCTCCAGGCAGCGTTTGAGTGTGCGATGACGTCAAAGTGCGTGGAGCAGGTGCACTCTGGGTGCCGTTAGCCCATTCATGGATCACTGGCCTCGCTGTTTGAGTGGGCCGTAGATCGGCGCGAGAAAATACAGACACTGAAGATTCACGTGGCAAGGAGGTCGATCCCAGCTTCAAGCGGCGTCTTGTGGGCATCTTCAGATTTCAGTTTCATAACGATGTTAATCTGAGAATAGTCTAAAGTGTGCTTGAATGTACAGAGCAACTAGCGAATGAGCAATCGTTGCAATTAATTAGAAACGCACTGAATTAAGAATGAGATATTAGATATACCATCAAATAGAAGTAGGCTTTTTAGAAATCTGCCCCATGCATCATGTCTTCTGGACATTTGTTGCTGTTCGGAAATAGGGCAGCCTGTAACAGGTGCTATGTGCGTGTTAAAGGGAGAGCTATTTGTTTAGCGATTTTAAGGTGTGACCTTGATGCCAGCTGTAGGAGGGGAGAGGATATTAGAGCCAACATGGCGGAGGACTGTAATCCTGAACTTCAGCAGGTGCACAAAAGCGGCAGATACATTGCAGCCTTGAGCGTGTGATCGAGGGACACTTGCACACAATTACAGCCAGGCTAGCGAGAGCCAGACCCAAAGCAGGCTGACATGGCCGCGATGATTATCTTTCCGTTGCATTACTCGCGAATAGATATGTGGCACAGCAGTCATGCTCAATGCTTAACGTCATCTGTCCTCATTAACGCTGAGATTTGTCCATTAGTCCGTGACCAGTGATGGTGGTGCGCTCCTTCTCCCAGGCCGTGTACCTCACCTCACGTTTTAGCACCAAAAAAATGTAGATTGCATGGTTTGCTTACTCAGCCCATGGAAGACGCCGCTAGTAATGCTAGCTGGCTGATTATATTGTTTATATAGGAGTCGAGGAAGATACGGTGACACAATTGTTTAAGCGACCGCCGTCACTCAAAGCATTCAGCATGAGCTCATGTATTATTCGGACATGTCTCTAGTTCTCACCGCAGGTTTGGAGAGCCGGAGCAGGTTTCTCACGTGACTGAAATATGCATATTTGCCAGAGGTGATTGGCTTCAGCCGTATCCGAATGGCTGTTGCAAATAACTTCAATCCAGTACAATACGGCAGCTTAGTACAGGGCTGCAGAGGCAAATAAACCTGTTTCGATGTGATGCATCCCACCTGGATCATATGGGCATTCAGTTGCGTCTTTGCATTGAATGACTGGGAGCTAGATGTAAATTTAAGAGGCTAAGTAAATGGAAGGAATAAAACAAAAAAAATTGCGATTTTTAAATAGTTATTGAACAAGCATGGAAATTATTTGTTGTCTTTCATTCACGGCTTGGTGGCCTAGTGCAGGGGTTCTCAAACCTGGTCCTGGGGTAATCCCATCTTAACACATCTGTTGATTAATTATGGTTGTTGAAAATGTGTTTAACGTCCCTAATCGTTTGCTTAAACAGATTTTTACACAATGCAGAACTTTTGTCCTTGAATTTGCTTTGTCCTACTCTACAAATGGCTTTACTTCAAAGAATGTGTGTGCACTCCTTCAGCATGAAGGAATCCGGTCACTTTTAAAAGGTTTATAAATGTGACCATCAAAAGAAATAATTTGCCACATTACATAAAGAAAGCATTAGTTGCCTAAGTCAAGCATTTAAGTCCTGACTGATTAAAGTCCTTAAATATCTCATTCTGACATAATATAGCATTAGGAGGGTCAAAAATACCTCAGTAAACATCAAAAGTGTCTACTTAACAACCAACAACTCAGTGTGCATACAGGGTAGGTTGACTGAGCACGCATCTTTTACAGCAACGCCCTGTTAGCCTAACCTGATTGTCTTTTGACTGTGGGAGAAACCTGAAGGAAAGCCACAGGACACAGGGAGAACATGCAAACTCCACACGGAAAGGATAGACGGATCAGTTGTTTTTGGAGCCGAATGTTAGACGGGAGAATCTCTGTGTACCGGTTCAGGTGCAGTTCAAGAGAGACAGTAACCACTTCACAGAAGAGTTGCCTGGCTAAAAACCTGGTAAAGGAAAGACTGCCTCTCATGGCATCCATTGCTACTGTTGTTACTGCTGTTCTCATGTTACTGTTAATGCATGAGAAATAGATAGAAATAGAACTTTTATTTCTCTCTTTGTTTGCAGTGTGCATTGGCAGGATTATACACGCAGCCCAAAATAGACAAAAGGAAAGCACATAGTAGAAGTTATCTTAACTTATCTTAACATTCAATATTTGTTAATATGGTCAATATACTACTCAAGGACTCTCAGCTGTCTGATCCTAAGATATGTGCATGTGTGTGTATGTCTGTGGTGTGTGTGTGTGTGTGTGTGCGCGTGCGTGTGTGCGTGTGTGTGCGTGTGTGCGCGCGTGTGTGTTTGCGCGCACGTGTGCGTCTGTGTGTGTGCGTGTGCGTGTGTGCGCGTGTGTGTTTGCGCGCGCGTGTGCATCTGTGTGTGTGTGTGTGTGTGTGCGTGTATGTGCGTGTGTGTGCGTGCGCGTGTGTGTTTGCGCGCGCATGTGCGTCTGTGTGTGTGTGTTTGCGCGCCCGTGTGTGCGTCTGTGTGTGCGTGTGTGTGTGTGTTTGCGCGTGTGTGCGTGTGTGTGCGTGCGCGTGTGTGTTTGCGCGCGCGTGCGTCTGTGTGTGTGTGTGTGTGCGCGTGTGTGTGTGCGCATCTGCCTGCGCGTGTGCCTGTCTGTTGTGTTCACATGGTACAGTCTTGGGGGGAGCTTCGCACACACTTATCAGGCCCTGTGAGTAAATATAGCCCTGACACGGCAGAAGGCGGAGGGACTTTATGAAGCAGGAGAGCAAAGAGAAAAGGAAAGTTTCCACAGCCCTGCAGCTTCGACGCTGGCTGATTAGATAGAGCCAAGCGGGGCAGCAGGAGGCCGGACTGGTCCATTTACAGCACACCAAGGACATCAGTGCAGGGTGGGGGTCACAGTCCCTTACCGCTGCCCACCCTGGGAGCTGAACAGGTGTGCGGTCCACACCGGCGTAACACGTTTCCCCAGTATCAGCACTCAACCTGAACACAAACATCCTCCTTGCTCACTGTTTTCTGGGTTTGTGTTTTTGCTCTAAAATAGGTGCAGTGCCTTGAAACGTTCACTTTCCTGTTTTGCAGGTTTAAGCTTTTGCACTGCAGTTGAGTTTAACAGCTACAGTTACTGATGATGAGCAACATTAGAACTGCACGGCTCTCAACAGTATTGTTGGTGTCGAGTGCAATTATCCTCTTTTATTAGTCCCTTTTAATAAGGGCACCGACTGAATGCCAGTGTTGTAAATTAATCGAAATGGTAATGATGTAGATGCATACCTGATCACTTTTGCTTGTTGTCCTTGCGTGAAACGTATCCCCGTGGACACACATCTGATTGTTTTCTTATTTTGCTTTTGATTTCCAGGAAGCAGTGAAGATGGGGAGAAAGATTAATTGCTGACGAATGAGGACGTTCAGTCAAGGAGTAAAAGACACGCAGTTTAAAAAAAAAGAAAAAGTGAAATCCATTGAAAGGAAAGTTAAATGGACATAGCGTTGGAGTGCGGCAGTCATGGACGCCTGTTGAGGAGTGGGTAGCCTCCCCCAGGGAGATGACTGATGATTTAAGGGGACAGGGAGAGAAGCTGGCTTAGGCCCCCCCTGCGTGGACTGACAACGGGCTCACTGGGCCAAGCCCAGCTCCAGAACTGTCATGATTTGAACAAGTTATTATTTCCTGTTAGATTTAGTACAAACAATGATCTTGCTTCATGTTGGCTTTCAAATATTGTCAGTTGCTTTCTAAGTGTCTTTCTTGCCTTTTGTTTGTAATCCACTCCTTTCCTGAAGAGACTGTCAGCCAGTACAAAATTCCCTGTAGGCTCAAAAAACACAAACACATTTGAAGAAATGAAAGCAAGTAAAAAGAAAGGAGGTTTTTGTCTGATGGACTTTGTTAGTAAAAAGATAATTATTCTTTATTTTCCCCCCATTTATAACTTGTATTTGGAATTTATTTCTTTGAGAAGCTCAAGAAAAGAGTAACTTCAACAACCCCCTGAAGATACAGCTACCAGTTGGCATGTTGTCTATATGAACACATATTGAGGAGATTGAAGCTTTCTGTCTGAATGACTGAATGAGCCGACAGGGAATTTACGGTATTGCACTGGGGGCTAAAATACATCAATGTTTAATTGAATAGCTGAAGTCGCATTTGTTTAAAACAAATGGAGTCTGCTGTGAATGGTCTGATCCATGTGTAAAGAGTGATAAAGGCAGAGAGCATTTGCCTGTGTCCCAGCTCATGAAAATTAGTGAGCGTTTGAGTGCTTCTTTTATGTATTTCATATGTAACTCACTTTGAAGTTTTGTTCCCAACAATGAGGCTTTGGCTCAGCATTGCTTTATATTATTTATGGGTTGTATCAACGTGCCTGTTGGATCAAAGAGATTAGTACTATTTTGATTTTGCTGCTGTCAAATTTTCTCCAAAATGCAGAAAGCAAACCATGTGGAGTATAGGTCATTTGAAGGAGAAGTGTGGTCAAGATCTGTAATTAATTTGCGTCGTACTTGTGTATGAAATTGAAAGACAAAGTCTGTATGTTCCAGAGGAATCTCCCAATGGAGATGAGCTTGGCATATGTCATGCTGAATGCATTTAGGAAACCGCTGATAAAAAGATTATTGCATTGACGTTACCTCCACAAAATATTAAAGCTTTTGATTGGACTTCTCCATTCAAATGTTTAATGAGACAGATATTTATACATGTGTTCTGTTGAAGATTGCATGGAGAGAACAACAGGACTGACGGCTCTTACTGGCCCTTTGAGGGGTTGCCTGTTTCTGCTTGTTTCTTCTATATTTTATTTTGTTCTGTAAATCATTGGAGGCAGTTTTATTTTTTCCTTTTTTTTTTTGGTAAATGCCAGAATGTAAAGTTAATTGGCATGATGTTCAGGAAGCAGAAGTGCAATGAAAGTGTATTTTTATGTTTTACACTATTTGACTATTTGTGTTTGTAAAATCCCGTGTGAATGCAGTCGTCTACACTTTAAACTGTAGCTAGCTAACTTTAAGGGCTTGTAGAGCAGTTTGTAAAGTCTTTGTTGGTCCGTATTCTGTTACTGCATCAGATGGACGTGTAAAGCGGGCATAAACCTGCCCGTCGTTTGATTTCTGTCCATCTTTCTACGTGGTTTATTATTCAAGGGTCAAACACAGAAATAATCGCGGTGTTTCATTTAATCGGCATCAAAATGCCAGCAATTCAGCTTTGGACACTACTGATGAGCAGACACGATGCTTGCTGTTCACATAGTGAACAAACACATTTTTAAACTCTCACAAAACCCAGAGACCAGTAGCTTTCAGGTGTCAAATTCCATCAGTTTAGATTGTGAATTGGCATATGGAAGTTGTTTTTTTTGTTTTTTTCCCCCCAGAAGTTTATATTTACTGGTTGAGTTTTGGGGAGTTTAAGTTCCTCCAGTACGTGATGTCCATGGCATTGAGGTGTAGTAAGGCAGTTAGAAGTGTCGACGTCATCGCCTGTTGCCTGCTGTATGAGCGTAGCAAAATATGCACAAATACACAGTGTTTACCGTTGAACTAAAATATAGCAGGATCAGTAAGATGAGCTTTCTCTTTGTATGCCCTTGTATTTCTTTCTTTCTGTACAGACAGCTTTAGATGACAGTTGAACAATATGATCTGTATGTTTGTTTATATGTGTAAGTATAAATATGTATACATGTTTGTATACATGTTAATGTGTGTGTATGCACAAACATACATGCATATATGCAAACATACATACATGTGTGTGTATGTGTATATGTATACACACACACACACACACACACACACACACACACACACACACACACACACACACACACACACACACACACACACACACACACACACACACACACACATACACACACACACACACACACACACACACACACAAATTAATATACTTCTGAAGACAGTGCAAGCAGTTCTTCCAAACCTCTAGCTGGTTAGATACAGAGCCCATAGTATAGGATGACTTAAGCTTTCATTTGGTTAATTTATAGAGGAATCCCAAAGATTGTTTTGTAAGTTTTGTAAGTGAACGACACCTATTACCAATTGTCTCAGATATGTTGTGGATACTTGCCCTTTTTATTTGAGTGTAGCAGTTAGTGTATTTTGAGAGGTACCCATAAATATTTGTAATACCAGCAGCCTGTGCTACAGTTGAACTTGAAATTTTATTTAAGAAAATTCTGTTTTATCCTGTATACATTTGCTTCATCTTGCACATTTAAGAAGTGTAACAATGTTGAATGGTACTGATGTATATAAGTGTTTAATATAAATGTTTAACTTGTCTGTAAATGGGAAATGGTGTAATCAAGTCCTAGATCTGAGTTTCGGTTTATTATTTAATTGCCTCATAAAGGCAACATGTAATGGTTAAACATACATACTACAATAGAATTAAGTCAAATAGAACAAGAACAGAAAAATGTAATCTTGTCCTTAAAATATGTAAATTTTTAAAGTTGTAATATTTTTACTTCATATTGATGATCATGCATAGTGTAATTCAATGAACTGTTTATAATTACACTGTTTATTTAATACTGAGAATAAATGAAAATTGACTTCTATATATTTTCTTTCCCTTGAATACTTGTAGCCCTTCCATTTCCTCTGTGTTTTCACTATGTTCTGCATGTACTCGGAGAGATTGAAATGTTTTGTCGGGGACTATGAGAGCGGAAAAATGTTTAGGATTGTTCCTGGGAGGTGAAATGATGAATTTATCTTACCTTAAACTAATTAATATGTTTACTGAAGCCTGTTACACATCTGTCTAGGTGACTAGCTACCACAGCTAATTCTTCCAAACTAATTATCCATTTTTTTTTGTTTTGTTTACAAGACACTATAATGGAGCCGATTCTTTTAACATCTACCTGAAATCACTTTATAATTTAAGAGATGGTTTAATTAATAAAACCATGTTTTTTTAACATATGACTAACCATCTGCAAATGTTTTCATTTGAAACTCTGTCTAAATCTTTGAAGTTTCTTTAATACTTAGTTTGCTTCCATTCTTTTTGCACTGTGAATATTAGCTTGACTTGTCAGTGTTTACTTGTACAGATGCTTTAAAGATCCTCAACTGTGATTGGCTCAACGAGGGGTGATTTTCCATGTCCATATTTGCAATGCCTCATTGGCTAATCTTGTAGCTAGCTAACAACTAGCAATACGTAACATTTGGATTTTACTTGCAAGTAGCTCAGTTATGAAATTAAAAGTTAGCATCGTATTTTGTATATTTGTTTAACATTACACGACTGCATGATACCGCAGTTGCATGTAATCAGAACCTGATTACTTGTTGCTAACTAGCATTACCATTTCAGTTTGGTCATGAAGGGAATAATGGCAGCATACAGGTACCCTACCCAAGCTAAATATGAATGTTTAAAGAAACTATTTAAAAAAAACTGTGTTAACTGTGCAGTGTAATGTATTCTAGTCTGCCTGTTATTATTATTATTATATTGATTAATATAAATTTATGATTGCACTGTAGCTATCCAAAATGTCGAACATAGCTTGATGATCGTCTTCTAGTTGCCTAGCGAATAAAATCCTTTGGCAAAACAAACCATTAGTTAACCAGTAAGTTCCAACAGTAGAGCCTCATGTACTGTAGTGGTTTTCATTTAACTGATAATGCTTCACATAGCTATAATTAAAGTAGGAAATTGATTTTATCATGTTTTACCACTTCTTAAACTGAACAGGCAGCATTGTACATTCTAAAGGAATATAACTTTATTAAATTAATTATGCAGATAATGTATTAATATAAACTAAATGGTATCACTATACTGTAGAGCAGCCAGATAGATACAACATTTTGCTGTTGATCTGCCTTACTTATTTTCCATAAACATTTTATTAGAGGTATAGTTTTTCAGTTAATACTATCCTTAACTTAGCTCTTTTTACTGGTATACTATTGTAGCTTGGCTTTTGATGACATCCTCTGCGTGTATAAACATTCACTAAGAGAGGCAAGCCAGTACAGAAACCCATTTTGGACACTGTAAGGAACTTAAACAAATATTAACATTTGTACCCTGTAAGCAGCTTCAGAAAAACCGAGGCTTCCACAATAGGGGAACACCCTGTAGGAATGCAAATTCCCAATGCAAATATTTGGAAAAGTTTAACTGGATGAGCGGCTATTAAAATGAGTTTAACCATGCAAATTGTTAGGGTGGCTGCAACAGGTGGGTATGCTACAATACATTCTATATTGTCTGCTAGTATTTCAAAAGTAATACATGTAGCCATAAATAAACACCTTTCCTCTTACAAAACATATTCAGAGACAAAACAGAGTAATACACCCCTGGGCTGATTTTTTTCCTGTAAGCAGAACAAACTGCCTGACTATACCTATAAGAGACCACGGTCAACAGTGCTTGCCGATTGATTAAATGAAACCAAGCCTACCAAAAGTACCTTGTATCTTTTAGTATTTCCTGGGAAATGTACATAAATTAGGCAGTGTTCATCAGTCACTGTTAAATTATTGCCTTTTTGCAACAAAAATCGGCTACTTATGTTCACTAATAGGCCACTTATATACGTGTTTTCAGTCTTGTTCATAGTTTGAGAGTGGTGAAGCATGTCTCTCACTGCAAGGCCAGGACCCTATTTGAAAGAGGAAACTTGCACTTGAATTAAATGAACATAATGGCTCGCCTACTATACACAATCAACGTTTTTGTAGAGGTAATTTTGTTTTCAAAGTCCCTTCTCACAGCGGCAAGGCATACCAATTAAGGGCTTCCACGTCGTCGCGTCTTAATCACATGTACTGTATAGCACGTTTTACATTTGGGAAGCCAGATTCTGTTGATGCGCGTGTTTCACGAAAATGGCATTCATTCATTCATTTTTTCATCACTGAAATCCTCAAGCGTCAGCACATGTTGGAAGGGTAGCCTATCTCTGTCCGAGAATCAGAATGCTGGCGGGGAAAAGATATTAAATTCCCCAAAAAATAGATTTTTCTGGACAGTAAACATTATAATTCAGAATGCAGACGTTTTCTCATTAACTGCACCATGCTTAAAAGACAAGAATTAATTTTATTTTGTTCAAATGTAAATGCGCAGCTGCGTTAAAGGGAAATCATCCTATTGGCCAAACAAAAGCTACGTGTACCTCCAGTGCAACAGGTAACTGGACTTGTGTCAGTTTTTCCCAATCTCTCTCTGGAGCGCGACTTAATTTCATTCACCTCTGGATACAGTCACCTACTTTATGAGGAATAATAATCACATTTTCGACAACTATTTGTCCCCTGAAAGCCTCATCTATCTGGACCAATCCGTTTCATATTCCAGGTAAGAAAAACGTGAATTTACATAGATATAATTTTATTAAAGGATATGGGAAATTAGGAATAAAACTGAAAAAAGCTAATATCTTTTTTAAAAGATAGTTTAGTAAAACGGTTGTATGACATGTTTTACATTTTATCGCGCTCTATTAAATATTTGTTATAAATATTTAGCCTAAATAATGTCTAGTCCGTTTAAGATATTTTCATGAAGTTGAAAGGTTTAGGTGAATTTTATTTATTTGAAATAAGCATCATGTTACCTAGGCTATTAAATGAACACGATCCATAGTGCAATGGCAATATAGAGAAAGGACAGTATCTCACGCTCCGCTGTAGGCTACTATGTATTGTGACGCTAATATGAGAATGAACAAGTTAGCCTACCATTGTACTTCACAATGAATAAACGATCACGTGTGACTTAATTATTTTTATAACACGTAATTTCTTTTCAATATGGTGCGCGGGGCCACACAAAACTGTCTCCATTCATGTTAAATATGATAAACGGTGTTTGAATTGCGTGGTCCTGTTGAATGACGAATTTAGATAAACATTCTACCGTGCAAACCGTGTAATCTTATTGGACGCCATGGACCGGCGCTAAAAGTGCACCAAAAGTGGTAATATAAGAAAAATACAGAAATCTCCCTAAAGTTTACACCCTGCGGTTCGGTATGTAATTGCAACTATTTTAGACTGTAACCTTGAACGTATCTCAAACATCCAGATAAGAGCCGTTCAGATTAACAGCCCTACATTAAAGCCCCTTTGCACTTTGTATGATTAGATTGACTTTCCACCAGTAGGCTAAATTGCATAACTAAATATTGTGATACAATAATTCAAATTAATTATTCATTATAACAATTTAGGCTGAAGGATGTGACCACGGTGTAGCACCGTTCGGTGTCTTTAGTGACGGGTTACCTCACCCCACTGTTGCTGCGCTGTGACTACAGGGCCGAAGAGGCCGTGACGGCGGTTGGAGGATGAAGTCAAAAGGGAAGGGGGTGAAGCATACTCGCCAGCCCTGGGTCGAACCAGAGGCCGACTTCCAGCTGGAGACAGAGCCAGGGTCCAGTGAGCAGGAGGGCTCTGAAGTTTCCGTGCAGCTTGGAGGGCGGTGGAGGGGATCGAGAGCGGGCCGCGGAGCTACGCCGGCTTCCAGGCGCAGACGGCTGCACAGCAGCACCAAGGAGCGCAACGTGCGCCGGCTCGAAAGCAACGAGAGGGAGCGCCAGAGGATGCACAAACTAAACAACGCCTTCCAGGCCCTGCGCGAGGCCATCCCTCACGTCAAGACTGACAAGAAGCTCTCCAAGATTGAAACCCTCACCCTCGCCAAGAACTACATCAAAGCCCTGACCACCATCATCCTGGGCATGTCAGGCACTTGCCTGCCCCATTCAGAGAGCCAAGCTCAGGCCAGCGCCTCGAGGCTGCTGCAGTGCTACCAGCAGCACCTAGAGGAGGAAGGTGAGGAGAGCTTGTCTAAGTACCTGACTCAAATTCACAACTTCAGCCAGGGCAGTTAGCCAAAGGGGACCTTCACACTGCCACACGTGAATGGACATCAACGCAGAAGAGGACAGCAGCATCATGTCAGAACAGACTGAATACCACAACATTATGACTTGTCTGCAACTGGACTGTGAAGTCAAACCCCAATTGGACCTCAGGTGAATTTTCTGGGGTGTTTGGGTATTTTAGCAGCAGTGTTGAAGGAACTTCTGGGACAAATGCACTAAAACCAACAGCCAAAATAAACTAAAGGAGTTTATTTTTTTTGCTTGCAGATTTATTTCACCAAGGCAAGGTTGATTGAAGAGATAGCATGCTTGAACAAACCTATCTCTTGTTCATATTAAAATTTTATTCAAATTTTGTGATAGGAGGTACATTTCTTTAGAATTGCTTGTGCAAAGGAAGAATTGTATGTATTACACAGACCTGTATTATTTTGAACACACTCTGGCATGGATTCAATCAACATTTGTCCGTAACTTTGATGCTTAAAAGTGAGAATCATTTTTTAAAATTGATAAAGTTTGGTGAGATCAAAGATCACTGTACCTTTTCTGTTATTGCAGTTTGTAAAGAAAAGGCGTAACACCTGTGTTTGTAAGTCAACGGTAAGGACAAATGTTGACAGAATACAGGGCTCTATTTTTTAAGCCACTGGGTTGTGAAAAGGCTCCAAGGCAGTTGACTTAAGAAGGTGCTTTTTATGGGTGCTGTGCATATTAAGCAACAGTATTGTTCACCTGGAACAAATGTTTTAATTTGAGGCCCAAATGCCAAATATGTTTCTCCATACAGTATGCCATATTATCATTCTGAAAATAGTATGACACCTTTTCTAATTTCCATTTGTAGTCTGATTGGTATCCTATAGACCTCAAAAAAAGTTGTTCAACCTGAAGTTCTTGAAAGCTTTTTTTTTTTTTTTTTTTCCATACCCAAAGGAAAAATAAATCCAAGAAACAGGATTTTGGTGCAGTCATTGCTTTTTGTGACATGTGATGATTTGAAACACAACAATCAAATGGCAAAGAATTGCATATCCCTAATTAGAATGTTCAGTCTCTAACATTCCATTGCATTGTTGCTCAGGAGAATCTCAAGATTGTGAAGGACTGAAACATCATGCACCGTTAGTACACTGAAGCTCTTGTACAAGCTCCAATGAAATAGAAATGCCAGCTGACAAAAAAATAACAATTCATAAGTTCTATTTGAAGACCCTGGTGCTAAAAGTACTGAAGTCACAAAATGTCAATTTTGAGAAAATCTAATTCGAAAATATAATTGATCCATAAAATCATCCATTAAAAGTTTTGCTGTTTTTATACATTGCTTAGGCACCTTTTCTGTTAACAATATTTATAGGGTGGACTTAGCTAAACAAATACAATATGTTTCTATGCTCAACTTAAATTGTCTAAAAATGTGACTTCAGTACTTTTAGCACCAGGGTCTTCATTTGTTTTAAAATCCTGCTACCGTATCAAGCTACAAATAAATGTTGTAAATGTTGAAACTGCCTCTCATATAAATCTCATTCTCCATGAGAATACGACTATACTCAATGCACATGGAATTATAAAGGATAATTAATACGTTTACAATTATTTCAGTCGTTAAGAAAGCTTTCATGCAGGTACACAGCACTGTGCTTTACTTCCACAGTAAACTGGAACTGAAAAATATCTACCTTGATAAATCAAGTAATAAGTACAATATTATTAATTAAAATGGATTACTTGTTAATGAATATCTATCTAGGCATATTTAACTGTATATAATGTTATTCCTTGAAATGTGAATATTGCTCTAAAAAAATTTCTGCATGTTATGTAAGTTACAAGCCCTGTCAGTTTCTAATCTAATAAAGCACTCTATAGCAATCCAAACTATACACACTGTGTGGGATACCAACAACTTTAGTGAAAAACTGGAAAAAAGTTGCTGGTTTGAATATACCAGCAGAAAGGTTGTTTTTTTGGTTTTTTTAGCGTCAAATTAGAAAGACACGCATCTGATGCAATCCATTTTGACACAAAGCATAGGCACACAGACATACATATAACATAGAAATAATAATAAAAGAACAACAATAAAACACATTTATTGAGAAGACATTGACCATGCAAACAGTGGGAAGAAATATACATGACACATTCTAATAGCTTGGTGCATTACAGTACCAGTATGCCAGGTTTGCTAGTGTTTCCATCTAATACATAATATGGTCAATAAAACAAGTTTAATAATCTTTAAAATAATTTAATATTTAAAAGACCATCTTAAAAACAAACATTACAGTCTGGAATGCCTATAGGTATATAATGATGCGAGAACAACAAATCTCACTTCACATGTGGGTTGGGAGATTTCAGCCTATAGGGAGCTTTTTTTTTTTACATTGAATTCGAACTTGCATGTGTTGGCGGTATCAGTTAGCAATGATGCCGTGTATACAAAAACGAGAAACTTCGTTTCTGAAACTTCCTGGACCATATTTTCAAAAAGCATACTTAAACTGACACAAAACCTCAGCAGGTTCATAACGGGACGAGGGTATGGGTAATCTTTTTTTATCATGATATCATGTCTAAAGTATACAGGTCCACTCTTCTTCTCGCATCACATACCATCGTTCACCATCAAAGTGCTTTAAAAAAAAATCTATCTTTTTTTAAATTTCAGGAGTGGTTAAGCAATATTATATACACTTTTCAACGGCTAAATATTGAGATTTCCCCTTTACAACAACACTTTTAGAGCCTTTTCAGTTCTGTTAATATAATGAATACAGTACAGTGACGTGCAGACAGAGACTTGGGGCGTTATGTATTCCTGAGAAAAAAACCGATTTGCATTTAAGCTTCACAAAGACAACCGTTTCCACAATCATTCTGCCACCCATTTTTCTCCAACCTTACACTGTGCATGTCAACTGTCACAAGAACGAATGGCTCCGACAGTAACATTAGAGTTCCCCCTTTAATCTCCATGTTTATTGGTACATCTTTGAAAGTGACCGCCAACGGAGAAGATATCCATGTGCTCATGGTGGCCAATCCATCAAGTACAAACCAGCAAAGGAAAGTTCAGCAAAATATATTCCACTCTTAACACAACAGATCCTCTACTGCTGCTCACAACTGGTTTTTAATTCATTGCAGTTTTCATTATCCACTATAGAAGTTTCCCTCCTACTCTAGCAGCCCTAGTAAAAACAAAAGAAGAAAAAACAACAAAAAGAAACAAGATACCCGTCGCCAGCAACTGGCATACACTGCTCTCACTGTAAACCTTCAGGCAGGAATGAAGGCCAAGCTTTACATTCTTTATATCTATGGTAGGCAGGCCTGTCCTGGAGTGGCACAGATCTTTACGATTTTTGTCACATCTGAGCTTGATTGCACAGTTTGATTGATAATTCAGAATCTGAGCCCGAACATTCTGATTCTGAATGCTGGATCACCGAATACCTCCAGCACAGAGTCACTGCCCAATCAAACCTATTGATTAACACATTTATGTAGTTATGAGTTCCACTCAAGCAAAAATCTGAAAGAAATCAGTGCTGCCCCAAGGCCAAGGCTGCCTAACCCTGCTTCATACAACCCTGCTGTGCTTTCTGACTCCATTTAAACACTCGATTACAGAACCTCCACATCACAAGGAACCCGGAACAGTCATGAACGTACACGTACGTGGACATGTTGTTTGAAAGGATGATTTTCAGGTCACAACGAAACTGAGCTAGCACGATAGCGTGATGCTCACACCTCGGTGAAGCGTGATGCTGAGGGAGACGTCCACGCCGTCTGCGTAGCCGGCTCTACATTATGTTCTTATAGCGATTTGAGGTGTCACATTGATTTGTTTTGCATTGAAATACCTCACAACTCAAATGAAACAAAACTACAGTCAGAAAATGACAGCAGCAACCACACACAAGTCAATAAATAAACAGTAAATCTAAGAGCAAACATAAAAAGTAACATCACAACACCACGATAGGGAATAACACAACATTTTAAAAGTGATTTTAGTAGTCTGTCAGGGAATACAAAAACAAAAAAAACCGTAAGAAGATGTTTCAGTGTGCTCCAAAACAAAAGAGGGGAGGTGATGAAGGTAGAAACTAGAAAACCGACTGGACTGAACTGACAGTGGAGAGAGAAAGAGGTAATGAGAAAAACAAGGATATAGAATCAAGGGCAGTGGACAATTAATCAGTGGGGCTTGAGGGACGTAGGGGAGTTACCTTGAAAAGGCTGGGGGATGAGTTATAGTGGTGGAGACAGTTGAAGGGGGGGGGGGGGGGGGGGGGGGGTCTAACAGCTGACGGCATTTCCGTTCATCTCCTGGCTCCTGAGGGCCAGCGGGCTGCGGGGGGCGGTGCGCGTGGCGGCCATGCTATCGGCCAGCGCTGACATGCTGAAGCGCGCGGCCTCCAGAGAGTTCCCCCGCACAGTGATGTGGTCCCAGCCTCCCTACAACCAGAGAAACACACGCGCACGCGTAAACACACGCATGCACGCACACACCCATCTTTCACTATCTATTTCGCAGATGAATACAAGGTTCAAATTGAATGGCAGAAATGCATGCATCTTTTATGATGCGATAATTTATTTATTCAGTCACGAGTGATTTTAAGGTAGGATCTCTGTGCACGGGCGAGGGAACGCACCCCAATGCCGTAGTCCCAGGACTGGCCCTTGGGCTCCATGGGCTGCACTCCGAGGCGGTGACACACCGTCCCACAGCTCAGACTGTGACTCCCTTGCACCTTGTCTGCTATGATCCACACCTTGGAAAAACACCAGCATCAGGTTCTAATGAGTTCTAACAGACACCCTAAACCTCCAACACAATGTAAATTAATTTTTCAAATAGTTCATTATAGTGATGGGAGAATGAGGCTTCATGAAACCAAAAATGGGTGGAGCTATCATACCCAATCAGTGGCACACGAAGTTCAACCAATCATTTCCTTCTGCTGGGGACAGGAAATTCATTTGATTGGTTCAAAGAAATCCATGACGGCTCACAGCAGCCCAAGCCCTTATGGGGGTCATGATCACTTTCCCATCACCGCTATTATCCATGCGGCTTTTCACAGCCCATAGATGTTGTACAGTGTGTAAAGTGCTCCAGACCTGGTCAAGGGGCCCAACAGATACTTTGCGCACATTGTTGGAGATGTGCTCCCATGTGGAGCCCTGTGGGTAGCTGGGGGTGAGGCCCTGTCTGTACCACAGGTTACCTGGACAGAGGGAAGGGGGAGGGAGGGAAGGGTGCACAGAAATACAGTTAAAAATAGAGGAAGTGGCCATTCAGGTACACCAACTATGTATCTTTCACTTAGTTTTGCTTCAAGTCAAATTTGGGATGTTACTACAGTAAAACCTCTGATACGAATTTCAGACTTCCAGACTGCATAGTCAACCAAAAAACCGGAAGTAGCACGCACAATATTCTTGAGTCTTCAGGAAACTTATCAAAGACAGCTGTCATTATGTGTGTGCGACACAAGAGACTGAAGATCTGCAAATGATCTAATCACATCTGTTAAATGTGTGCCGCTCAATCGTTTCATTGACGCTGTAATGCGTCCCCAGCTTAAAGCAAACAGCAATCCTGACTGCGAAGTAACCGGTAATGGCTAAATGATTAATTGAGCTGATATCCGGGGGGTACCGTTTTCATCCACCGTGTAAACAGACGTCCTTCCCACCGAGACCTGTTTGAGCTTCTGCCGGGGCGGAGAGGGGATGTGATACCAGCAGTCTCCTGCAAGACAGGAAGAGAATCAGGGGCTGCTGATGAAAGGGAGTTTAGAATATCACGGCGAGCCGCTGTGAGCCGCCGCCTTCTTTCACTGGATACAAGATTTGACCGACACGCCAGTGAATTCCATCCCACTTTCTCAGACCCGTTTTGAAATGACACTGCTGAGCAGAAAGATCATTTTAAACCCCCCAATGTGAAATGTCCAATTGTCATGCAAAACCAACCCAATCGTGGAAACATCCATCGTCTTTTCAGGAACGCACACAATAGCACTTTTAAGTTGTCCTCAGAAGCTTTTGCGTCTTCCAAAAGGACTGTGCGACTTCCTCAGCTGGCGGAGTAAACCGCTGCTGCATAATGAGGCGGCGAATTCCCTGCCGATTCAAACCCTCCCTCCTTCCGTCCCTGGGTCACATGATGGCCAATTATGACTCATGACTTTGAACCCCAGTCAGCACTTGAAGGATCAGGATTTGATCTGGACCATGCAGTGCACTGATAGCGAAGTGCCTTAGCTGGGTACACCGCATGTTATTCATCCATCACGATGCTATGAGCTCGCTGGTCATGAAAACGCTGAACAACTGAAGAAATGTTCAAGTGAAAATGCTTGTATTCATTACTCAAAGCTAAGGAGTAATACATATGCTTAGAATGGATTGGCTCTCATCGAGGCTCGTCGTTCCCTGCTGGATTACTGATGTAGGACCCGAGCTACACAGGGGAAGTCACTAAGTGCAGAGTAGGCCTTGGAGGTTCGCTCCTCTGTATGCGGGAGGACCCTGCTCACCTGCGGGGTTCTGGGCGGAGACCGATCCCCGGTAGAACGCAGAGCCGTCCCTAGCGATGGCCCACACCTGGTGAGCGCCCCCAATGGAGATAGATTTGAAAGGCTGGTCTGTGCCCACGTGCAGCCAGGACGTCCCCTGCAATCACAAACACGGGCCAGACCGTCTCAGTGTTACAGAAGCCCCCAGGTCATATAACCTGCTCAGGCATCATCTGTGATGACTAAGTGTTACGCGCTCCCCTGCTTTGCTTGCTCTAGCTGTTTTTCTCTCTCTCCCTCTCTCTCTCTCTCGCTCACTGGTGCCAGTGGTTATCTCTGATTGGTGTGTCTATTTAAGGTTCCTGGATGATCAGGACAAGAGGACAGCAACCCCACCACTTTGTTGTTAGCCTCTGTTAAGGTTTCTTTAGTTTTTTTTTTGTTTTTCCCTTTTGGGGAAGGGGATCCGGTAGTACAGTTTTCGTGGCTTACAGTTTTCCTGTTTTACTTTTTCGTCATTTAAGGTAAGCCCTGGGTCCGATGACCGCATTGCGTGGTTAGCCTAGGAGATTACCTAACTTTTAGTTTTTTTTTGCCGGAATCCTTATTGTTTCGCATGTTAAAGCCTATTTGTGTTTTGTAAGAAAATAAATGTTTGTTTCCACGTTTTACATGGAGTCCGGACTCTCAATATGTTATGCGCCTCATTACTAACCGAGCCAGTTTGAGGACGTAACACTAAGCGTGGTGGAGACAGAGGGGTTTGCATTTTAGGGGTGCGAGAAGAGGGAAAATAAGGGGAGGGCATTCTCACAGCCGGCGCCTCCGTGGTGACTTCGAGGCGACACAGGACGTCCCCCTTGTTGCTGATGGCCCAGAGCGGCACATGCTCCAACTTGGCCACAGCCATACAGGGCAGGAGAGTGACGTCAGAAAGCGAGATGGGCGGGACTTCCAGCCACGGGCCCGTTGTTGTGAGTTTACACTTCCTGGAGGATGGAAAGAAGGCAGAGGTAAGAACGGGACCAATGGGCTTTAGCAGCACAGTGTATATGGGATGACTCTAGTGTTGAAACAGGCAGGAGAGGGAACAAATAGGCATTGGTCTCAGTACCTGGCCCAGCGCCTGCGTCGCACAAAGTCCTTCAAGGTCTTATTACCGTGATAAGTCCTGCAGGACAAGCATGACATTTCTTTTTAACTCAAATTATTACTGTAGCCAAGTAAAAAAATAAATAAAAACACAATAATTACACTGACCCGCACAATATCTGGAAAAGCTATTATTTAGCAGACACATTGCTAGTGAAATACCCTAGTTAATCAAAAGGGACAATAGATATTTAGTCAAGGTTACACATACGCTGGGAAGTCAGCAGCATACTGCCAGCCTTCTCTGTCTGTCCCTCCAGAGACACTGTAGTCAATAGTCCAGTCAGACACCTGCCAGGGTGAGAAAAGTGAGGGGGCGGAGCTTAAACAACAACCCAGGCTATGTCCGAATCAGAGCCCTATCTACTGCATCTTGTGTACTGTACATACTGTTTAGTACCTGGCATGCAGTATGTGAAAAAAATACCCTCCATACTATTATCAACAAAAACCCGGAAATAAGTATATCATCTGGGGATTTTAAGTATACTACATTTAGAGAACAATTTGCCAACTTAATAACTTTCTCATCCAGTGTACTCGACAAGCATACTCAATAGTATGGAAGGGCGTTGATTCGGACACAGCCCCAGTGTCTTTGAGAACTTAGTCTTAGAATAAGTGGAATCATTTAAAAAAGCCTTTACTGAATAACAAATGCCCAACTGGTAAAATCCACTGTCTCCTCTGTCAAAACCATGTACCTTTCACATGTCTGACACATGTAAAAAGTGGACCTGGGGGTCAGTTCGCTTTATCTGGAGGTTATTGTGTGGACATACTGACCCAGGTCCAGTGTGGTGAAGGTGGCTTGGTGTTGGTTTTGGTGCATTCTTGCAGGCCCGAGGCATCGCTCCACATGTACCGGTCAGTGGGGAGACCTCTGCAAGAAACAGAGAGACAGCAGTCATTCTAACTGTCCATCAGGGGACTGACATTACACTGACAAAAGCATGGAGCCCCTTTTAGTGTCTGAAGGCCAGTACCTGTTGGTGTATCCTGTAACTGGATTCCAGCGCTGATTCTCATAGATATAGACGCTCTTCACATCCGTCTGTGTGTAGATGTTGTCTGTGCTGCTGGTCAGCCCTACACAAAGAGGTTTCTACGTTTTATAGTTTAAATGGAAGCTTTGGCCCTTTGGAATGAGCGAATGGCAAGCACACAGCATTTAAGAGTCTGCGGTAAGAAGAGTTTACCCTGAAAGAAGCCTCCTCCATAGCCCCCGGTGTAAGCCCAGGCCGTGTGGTCGTACCCGATCCCCCACACCACACCTACACTGTTGCACTCCACGGTGCGCAGGTGGCCCCCGATCTGCCGCCAGAACCTGAACCACAGTGCGGAACGGGACAGGAACGGGACAAGTGAGCCGGAGCCGAGAGAAAAAGGCGAGCCCGCGTAAAGAAGCTCGCGAGCGGCGTTCAAACGAGGGGAAGCGCAAACGCGGCGAGCGCGCGCGGAGGCTAACTCGACGGGACGCAGGGACGGCGGGCGCGCGGGCTTACATCTGGTCGCAGGGCGTGGGGTAGGGCGAGGCCTCCAGGCTGGCCAAGGGCTCGCTGACGAAGATGTCCCCCTTGCAGGTGATGGACCAGATGGCCTGTCTGGAGGGAGGGCCCTGAATCCCTCTGGAGTCACAACAGGACACGCTGAGCAGGGCCAGCTGCAGGGAGCACAGTGTGCCAAGGACACAATCAGCGCCAGAGCCGCAGCGCTCACAGTGCTAATCAGCCTTTATTACGCTCACTAAAAACCATCACCTCTCTGCAGCCTCTATCTCATTCAGGCCGCTCAACTGTCATTTTTGAGTTCAGAATTACAAAAAAAAAAGATGTCCTCCTCAGTCAGAAAGAGGTAAACAGTTTTTACTATGGAGGTATGTGGTTCTTACGAGGTAGTTGTATACTAATGTGGGGATGGCACCTTTCTTTTTTCTTAGGTTAAATGTATTTTTACAGGGTGTTTCACCTTCACATACAGTCAAAAGCAAACATTTTAGGCAGAACTTGTTTGAGCACAGACCGACTTTTCTTTGTTTAACAGCACAAGTATCCACATTCAATCCGCATCCACATTACTGCAGCCCGGGCCTAAACAGACACTGTAGCTCTGACAGAACTTGTTTCTGTGAGCCTGAGTACCCATCACCACTGGATCACATTAAAGAGGTGCACTGTGCAATACCGCATTCACTTAATGTCCCCCCGTCGCCCCGCGCAGAGACAGGAACGTGACTTTAGACTGACCCAGTCGTACATCTCCAGCTCTGTGGGAGCAGCCAGGCGGATTGGCCACCTCTGCTTCGTCCTGTCGGCGGTGTAGATGGCGAAGGTGTGCTTGGAGTCATTGAGCACCGGAACCAGGATGGTCACCTCATTGACAAACGCATGGAGGTACTGTGAAAAGGCAGGGAGGAGAGAGAAAGGGCCGAATAAGGGTGAAAGCGAACCTTCACTGAGAATGAGACTGACCCATTAAAGACAATTTACTGATCACGCAAACGCCTAAAGATGTTCACAGACCATTTGTGGCTAACTGAGTGTTACTAGACTGGTCTTCCAAACTAAATACATCAGGTCTATTTAGACAGTAGTTACATGCCTAAGATTGTAAGAGTGTAAGTTCAGCTTCCAATTTCCATCTGTCATTAACGGAAGATGCAAAACTAGAATGATCCTCTACCCCCAGTAAAACCAAACCACAAGCCCAGACATGAGAACTGTTTTCAACCTATTGCTCAGGTAGCTCACAGAGATAAGGAACTCACACTCTCTGCATAGAGTCACACTATCACCTTTTTCTCCTCATTGAAAGTGTAGTAGATGAAGAGGATGCCGTCTTTGTTGCCGTCCGTGCCAGAGAACTGCTCCAGGGCGAAGCGAACGTCCACCCACTTGTGCGGCTTCCAGTCTCTCCACCACTGCATGGTGCCTTTCTTCACCCACACCGACTGTGGGGAAACACGGCGGACACAAACCGTCAATGCGCCCCGCAAACACCGCCCAGACTGCATAGCCCACACACGGATCCCTTATCAACAAAAGAATCAACAATGCAACCATGTCGATGAATCATTCTGCTCAAGTTCTCCCTCCCGTTAATGCTGCCAGCTACCTGCTCGATGGCTTGCTCATAGTGCTTGAAGTTCTCCATCTCCCTCTTAGACCTCTCGTTGAGCTGCTCAAATATCTGCTTGCGCCAGGCGGCCGTCTGCGCAGGGGAGATGGACAAAGACATGGACTGCACAGACGAGGAAATGCCTGAGGAACAGACGTAGAAAGAGCTTCAGTACTATCTAACGATGAGGCACAATGATTTCCAAACCTTGTCTGCACATTGCGTACATACTGAGAAAATACATTTTCAGTGAACCACATTCGTTAAAACGTATTAAAATGTTCAAAAATGTAATGTGAGATGTTAAAAATAAAATACGCATGTCAAAACAACTTTACCATAAGTACTGTTTAATTTTACTGGTGTCAATCTCAATGGAAAATGTATTAAGTAATTTTTTTGTCTCATCTTGCGACCACCTCAGTCCCCCCTGGACCCACAATGTTGGAAGCATTGGTATATAGCTCGTATATAGGAGTTTAATTGATGTAATTAACCAAAAACAATAATAACACATCCGGGCTTAATATTACCACTCTATACAGTTCTAAAATGCTGTACCCTTTGTTGACCATACCAGCTGGTGTTTTGCAGTGAATAATTGTCAGTGGCTTAAATAAGGACAGAGCCCATATCTCTGTGTAGTCAGTCTGCGGAAGCGTGAAGCTGACCTGAGGAGCTGAACCAGTTGAGCTGTGAGTGGGAGTCCACGGTGCAGCCGCCCCCGCTCACCCAGGCCCAGAGCGGATGCTCGTCTGACCCGTACGGCTCCTCCAGACCCAGGTTGTAGGTGGCCACAGAGGACAGGCTGCTGGTCTCGGCAGTGTCAGAGGCCGGGCCCACGGCCTGGTGAGTCTGTGCCTCCTCCAGGTCCACGTTGCTCCACTGGGGGTCCTGGCCACCAGACTGACTGGGGGACAGCACCAGAGCTGGGAGAACTTTGCCTTCCTGCTCCCCTCCCTGCTCCTCCTCTTGGATGGAGGCCACGGCGGTGCCTCCGTCGCGCTTCCCCAGCTGGCTCTCGCGATCGGACACCAGCTCGGAAATGAAGCTGTCGCTGGTCACCTTGGGAATGCGGGGTTTGGGGGCGTCCTCCGGCTTGGGGGAGGTGGGACCGCCGGCCGATGCCCTCTCTGTTTCTGAGTCCACATCACTCGGCACTGAGCCCTGAGACTGCACTCTCACCTCCCCACTGAAGAAACAGCCAGCACTGCGAGTGAGACAAGAAAGAGAAACACATGAAACACCAGCAAGCAAGCGAGACAAAAAAGAGAAACAAATGAAATGCCAACACTTTCATAACACAGAAACCATGAATGCATGTACATAAGCATATAAACAAAATTTGTCTGCACTGCCACCTGCTGGCAATGGGGCTGTGAGTTTCAGCAATGCAGGAGTTCAGATAGAGATCTTAATTCTGTGCTGATGATTAGTCACACCCCTGTAACTGAGCACCGCTGTGTAATTCTGCCATTACTGCCATTTCTGCCATTACTGCCATCACCCTGGGGACTAACCTGGGCAGGCTGCTGGTGCTGGCGCTGGAATGGGAGCGGTCTCCATCCCGGGGCACTGACACCGCCTTCCACGTCTTCCCGCTCAGTTCACTAGTCGTCACGCCCTGCCGGAAATACACCGCCCGATCCTCGCGGCTGATCCCCCATACCTGAGGCACAGGAAAAGCATTCCCAGCCTGGGTCTACAGCACTGCTAATCCTCAGCTCATTTACCTCCGTCCGACTCCACAGATTGTAATTATTACCTGAAGATGCCTTTTACAAGCTTGTTGGCACTGCCCCAAAGCTGGTAATTTAATACAGAGATAAACATTTCTCTCTTACCATTTTGATTTATTTATTAAATTAATATCAGATAAGATTTGCACAGTACTTCACTATTTCATATGTAATATGGTCATATAACATTAATCATACAGTATAGGCACATATTTAAGTAGCCATCATTGTTTCATAATTGTGTCAAAAAATGAGGCATATGTAATAAAACAAGGTTGGGAAACGGCATTAAAAAAACATTATTATTGTGGCAAAACATGTTAGGTCACATGAAAATATCACATTTTATCACACAGTTATTTAAAGTTACTAACTGTTCATTTGCTACTTTAACTTAATTTCAAAGTATATAACATTCTGAATTCAAAATTTTGCATATGAATGGGGCTGAAACCCTATTGTTATTTACATTATTATTATTCAGACATCTTCCCTTTTACAGAAAAATGGCTATAAGTCTTTAAAACATCTGTTGCTTTTTATGAGATTTGGCAGGTAGGTAGAGGACCCAAAGCCACACCCACACAGCAATTTTGACACAAAAATTCCTGAAGGGGGCGCTATAACAAGCAGTCAAAGTAAATAGATAGAGAAAATATTCTCCTAAAAAACTGTTTCAAGGTATTTTAGACCATGGCCGCGTTGAATTTTTGGTTCTGATTGGCGAGGTGTACGGCTGCACAAAATTTATGTAATTTGCAGAGGGAACACCCCTTGGCTTCGATTCAGGTGCTCTTCACTTCTGCGTTGTATATTCATTTCCTATAACCGTACCTCATCATGCATTATTCCTTTACGTAATCCCCTGTACATTGATTAATTAGCACCCAGCCAATACCTTATTGAGTGGCAGTAATATGAATGACATATCAATGATTCAGTGATACTGATATTAAGTTTTATATTTAAACACGTTATTTTGGCTCTATGCCCACCTATTGTAGTCATGCACAACAACTTCTGATGAAAATCTATTTTACACTTTGTAACTGAATACCATTCACTATAGTGAGTGTTGCAAGCTCATGACATAAACAAATTCATCAAACTGCATTCCAAAGACAATAAACCTTTACTCTCGTCTTCATGCATGTACATTATAATAGACTTGCTACCTTAATTGCCACTTGTGGCTATAATTATTTGTTATTATTATTATTACCAATGAAATCCTCTCCCTTTTCTCTCTTGTACCATATAGTGACCCAACACCAGCCTGCTGTTGTGCATCTCATCATGTTATCACCGGGACACTTGTGGAGCCTGCTCTAGCTCCTTTAAATCACAGCTTTCATCTTCAAAGTGCTTTTGCTACTGACCTGAAGTGCACTGCTGCAGCACTGATCAACTGCGGCTGACATCTACATGGAGATAATTGTCCCTACAGGGACTAACTGAATTGATTTACCTGCACGATGCTACACCGGCTTCTATCAATCTGCTCGCTTTTTTCCATGGAAATTCATTTGAAATGAACACCGCTCTTCTCCACTGTTCAAACACCTTATCACTTAACTGATCTCTTACTTTGTATCAGAGCAACATACACTGCCTAGCCAAAAAAAAAGTCGCAGTTGCACCAGTCATTAGGGGTGTCACGATACCGATTCGAAATCGAAAATCGATAGAAATGAGCGTTCGATTTCGAACTTCGAAATCACAAGCTGGTTCGCGATTCTCCAAGTTTTTTTTTCTCTCCACCCCCGCGCGCTCTTCTTAGCCTTTCATGTGATCGGTAAAATGTAAAAAAAAAAGTAGCCTACTTGGCTATCTCTAATGTAAGCGTTTCCGACAAAACGAAACTTGACGCCTTCCACTGCATTTTGTTCGTCCACGCAGGCGTGCGTCCGAAGAAAAAAAAAAACAACGATATTTCAAAGAAGACACAGCTGATAGTTAACGTTAGCTTACCGGCAGCCTGCTTTACTTTTTGACACACCATGGCCACTGCCGGAGTCGGAGATGGAGAAACAGAACTGGAAAATCCTCCTGCTTCCCTCAAGTCACCGGTGTGGCAACATTTTGCCTTCCCCGTGAGTTATATAAACAACTAACGCATCATTGACAAAAAAACGACAGTTTGTCGGCTATGCTACACGTGAGTACCATACGCCACCTCAGGCAACACGACAAATATGGCAGGACACATTCGCAGGCATCACAAAGAAATAGATTTGACTGGGAAAAAAACATTGACACAGGCAACTCAAATGACAACCCAAATGACAGTTGTCAGGGCATGAAAAAAAATGTATAAATAGTTAATAGCGTGGTACATGTTCAACTGTTTATTATTTCAGATATTAGTTTGTTAAAGCTCTTAACTGTTCAAAGAATGTGAACACGCTCATCTTTTTAAAGAAGAATTTGAAAATGTAAATGACCATTGTCAGGGCATAAAACCAATGTGTAAATTGTTAATAGCCTGGTAAATGTTCAACTGTTTATTCTAGAGTCTAGTTTTGATAAAGCTCTTAACTGTTTAGGTGTGTTTAAATATTCTCATATTTTTGTTATTATTTATAATTGTTATTATTCAAATAAAAGTTACTTATTGAGAAACAAGTATTTTTCTTTACAAGTCAAGACTTGATAGTCTAACAATGGCATAGCCATTAGTTAGACTATAGTGCTGGAAAAAAAAATTGTGCTGAAAAAATATCGAAAATCGAATCGTGACCTTAAAATCGAAAGTCAAATCGAATCGCGGATTTGGAGAATCGTGACACCCCTACCAGTCATGCATAGTGCCCACTGTACAAGCCTCTGGAGGCAGTGTTATGATCTGGGGTTGCTTCAATTTGTCAGGTCTAGGCTCAGCAACGTTATGCAGCAATAAAATTAAGTCAGCTGAGTACCTGAATGTACTGAATGACCAGGCTATCCCATCAATGGGCATATTCCAGGATGACAATGCCAAGATTCATTGGGCTCAAATTGTGAAAGAGTGGTTCAGGGAGCATGAAGAATCATTTTCACACATGAATTGGCCACCAGACTCCTGACCTTAACCCCAATGAAAGTCTTTGGGATGTGACTTCACGGAGTGGTTCGACTCTCCCGTCGTCAATACAAGATCTCGGCCAAAAATTAATGCAAGTCTGGACGGAAATAAATGTTGTGACGTTGCATAAGGTTGTCGAAACAATGCCACGACGAATGCACGCCATAATCAAAGCTAAAGGCGGTCCAACAAAATATTACAGTGTGCAACTTTTTTTTTGGCCGGGCAGTGTATGTTCATGCAGCTTTCTATAAGCTTTTTTTAATTCTCATGTCGTCATAGTTAAATAGGCCTCTCATCATTCAAATAGTCTGGAGCTACAGATTGGAACAAATGACAAGATCACTCACTGGATGCACTCATTTCCATACCTACTTTGAGTCTGTCAAGTCCATTTTAACTTACAACTGTAAATGTAAATTATAATGTTTAGTATGTTGCCTGTCTACCCTGCACTTTATCCACTAAATAATCCTGTATTGAATGTTTCATTAACACTGGCTCTATCACTACACTGTATTTAACGAATACTGTCTTTTAGTGTATTGATTGTCGTCTTTTTAATGTCAGGTCATCGTTGCAAATGAGAATTTGACCATCCTGGTTAAATAAGGGTCTAATATTCTGTGGTTGTGCTGCACAGTAATGGTGCCAAGACCTGACAGACCTCTCGTGAAGCTTAATGTGACGGCCGCTTGTGACTGGTGTGGAACAGAATTAGGTTCCAGGGTCCTACATGGTATTCCGGAGCGGAGGGCGCTGATATATATTAGGCCGGGAGAGCGAGTAGCGCTGCTGACTGGCGGTCAGCGCGCGGGCGGGGCTCGTGTTTCAGCGGGGGCAGGGTGGACGCAGAGCTCCCGCGGGAGAGTTTGACCGGCGGTCAGCGCGCGGCGGGCGGCGGCTCGTGTTACAGCAGGGGTGGGCGGGGGTGGACGGAGAGCCCCCCCGGAGTGAGGTTTGCAGCGCTTGCAACTCCGGGCCGAGACTCCGTATCAGACCCCCTCCGAAATACTCGCCCTGGGTAACGTGATTCTGCCAAGGCCCGCGTGTGCCAGGAGGAGCACATTAGAACCGCGTGCAGACGCGCCGTGAGCGAGCGGGGGAACGTCGCTGGTGCAAAGCACAGGGAATCTAACGGCGCACGTCTTCACAGCCACGGGCGCAAACGGCAGAGTAATCAGAACGCCGGCTCCAGCCCTCATCGATTCCAAAGTGGCTTCTCAACCGCATGGACGCATTTTAAAGACACTTTACAACAACTCTAATACTTACATTTTTTACTAGAGCACTAGGAGCCAGGAGCTGCAGCCCATTACGGTTATTCTTCCAAGGTTTCTTTTATATCAGAGATTACTGAACCCATTCAGGGCAAGGACATCCCTACATGAATCACAAAAATGGGACCAAGCTATGCGACGCTGTGCGAACTGTCAGCATATTCTCTGCTGCAGCAGAGAATCACATTTCTTCCCAAATGCACATTTAACTTCTCTTTATGTTGTTTCTATATGCATAATACTGCACAACTGATGACCATATGTGCCTCACAAAAAAACACAATCAAAATGCGCGGAATCCCTGGCAGCACAAGGCCAGTGCTGGCGAGTGTTGCGTCACTAAACTGGTAGTGTGAGATAAATACACAAAACTGGTCATGTGAGATAAGTGACAAAACTCTGGTTTCTCACCTGATCATTGAGCCCCACGTTGATCATGACCATCTCCCCCACCATGCCAATCCAGCCTGAGCCACAAGGATTATGGGAATTTATGCCCCGCCTGAACCACACCTGCCATGTACAGGGGGGGAAGACATCATTTGCACATTATTTGGTTTACAAACCTTTCGTAGAATGAATCAACTTCACTTAAAAGTTAAATCTAGCTAAATCTAGTGCAAGAGATCAAAGATGATACTGTACAAAAAGAATACAACATGGCTGCCATATTGGGTACAATAACTCTGAAATAACTCAGAAACTTTCAAATCGTATGAATGACTTAAAACAAGAAGAATGGATGAGCAGGAATGTTGGGATTTGTGATATAAATGAAAATGGTCATGAAGGGTTTCTCACTTTGTGATCCTTGGTGACTGCCCACACTACGTTGACGCCCACCGCCACGTGGATGGCGCCAACTTCTGAGCTTGGGGACTCCACCACCACCCAGGAGGATCCTACAGTTACAGGGTAAATATCGTACACCACGCTCTGCTACGAGCACTAAAAAGGGCACTGCATTCCCACCTGTCACTGGGCGCCGAATCAAAATGACAAAATAGAAAATGTCACTCAACCCCGATCGGAATAAAACATGTCTATCTCGAGGAAATAATGTCCGGTGAACGGCTTTTAAAGCAGCTACCGTTTAGTGCTGAACATTTCAGAACTCCCTGAGAGAAATGCTTATTGAAATACGCTGCTGTGAGCAAGGTCCCCCCCCCCCCCCCCCCCCCCCCCCCCGACACACAAATTGACTGAACTGTCTGGTTTTGCTCTTACATTTGGCCTTGAAATGCTAGCTGGCCTTTTAGCTTTTTGTGCTAGTATTTTTGAGGGCACTTACATTGGCTTTTATCTGGGCTGTGTCACGTCACAGCTTTGACTTAATTACAGACATATGATGTCTTGTTGGGGTCCGGATTTTGAAATTTTTAAATTAGCCAGCACAGCAGAGAGGGACATTTATAGTGCTCATGCAGGACACGTACAGCTTTGGATTCCTATGCACCAGCACGCACCCTGACCAGTGTGCACTGACCTTTGGGGCAGTCCCTGCCGATGCCCTCCCTGACCAGCAGCTGCCCCTCCCAGAGCACGGCCCACAGCAGATCTCCTGGCCCACAGCTGATCTGCACCACCTCCCCCGGGAGCTGCACCTCCTCCCAGCCCAAGCCCTCCGGGTTGTGGTGCTCAATGCCGTCTCTGAACCACACCTGGGACAAAACAGACAACAGCCCGGTCAGGGGGCAGGAAGGGTGCAGGAAGGGTGCACGGACAGAAACTGCACGAGCACTTTGGTAGAGATCTCTATAGCAACAGTGTTCAGAAGTGACCTGATAAACTAAGCATAGTACCACGGTTGTGCGTTTGGCCTGCATGATTATTACAATTTTTTATATAAGCAATCAGACAGGGCAACAAGACTCAATCAGAAAGTGCTACACCACATTGATTAAAACTTAAATACACGACGGCAGTGTAGTATAATGGTTAAGGAACTGGCCTTGTAACCGAAAGGTTGCAGGTTCGATTCCCAGGTAGGACCCTGCCGTTGTACCCTTGAGCAAGGTACTTAACCTGAATCGCTTCAGTATATATCCAGCTGTATAAATGGATAATATGTAAAAAAAAGTTGTGTAAGTCGCTCTGGATAAGAGTGTCTGCTAAATGCCTGTAATGTAATGTAATGTAAATAGGTTTCTTTCAGATGTGATGAGCCTGTAACCCATAAATTTGCTGAACTTCCTCAATGAACTTCCTTCCACTGTTCGTTTTGGCCAAGCAGCGAAAATGGAAACCACTGGAGAAAGCATGAAGTATAAATGCAGAGAATGAGAAACGAAGAATATCTCTCTATATTTGGTTCCAGCTTCAGAATTACAAATGGGTTGTTATTTTAAGTGACTGCTTTGTTTTGAGAAAGCATTGAGTGGAATTCCAACCAAGATGAGTCAATGCCCATTCCAAAAGACAGCCAGCAATCCCATAGTGCATTGCTCCACTGTGTTTATTAACATTGGTCTAAGCCTTTTTATAAGCAAATTACCAAAAAGTCAACCATATTTGAGACGGGAAACATCTGAAAAATATTAATTACCATTCTCTACATTATAGTGAATGTTTTCTCATGACACCCAGTGTTCCTCTCTGAAGTCACTGGATTGCATAATGCAAAATTATTACAAAATGTTTTAAGGTATTACATTAAAGTGCCCTGAAAAAAAAAATCATTTCAAGCGACTGATAAATATAAATTGATGAGAGCGAATTCCAGATAAAAGATCTTCCTGCACAGAATCACTGTGCAGTTACACTGAGCTCTAGTGGCCAAATGCTGAAACTGCATGAATGATGAAGTATTTTTAAACACTCTTCCTAAGTTAAACTGCAATGTTACAATGGCATTTATAGAAAAAAATGTATGTTTTGCCCAAACTAATACACAGAGGAAATGTAGAGCAGCAACACCAGCCCTGGTGTGGACTGACAGCCTACCTTCCCCTGCAGAGACACAGCCCATAAGGACAGCCTGCCCTGAGGCTCATCGCTGATCTCCCAGCCTCCACAGCTGATGTCATTGAAGGGATCTGGCAGTTGTCTGGGTTCCTCAGAGGGTATCTGATCACACACACACACACACACACACACACACAGACACACAGACACACAGACACACAGACACACACACACACACACACACACACACACACACAAAGACCGAGATACTTGTTGCAGGTAGTGACAATAAATGATAATACACCAAAAGTATATACTATAATTTATTATACACTAGACCGGGGCTGCCCAACCCTATTCCTGGAGATCTACCTTCCCGTAGGTTTTCATTTCAACCCTATTTTGGCACACCTGATTCTACTAATTAGCAGCTCAACAAGATCTCTAGCTGTTGAATGAGGTGTGCTTTGTTAGGGTTGGAGTGAAAACCTACAGGACAGCCGATCCCCAGGAGCAGGGTTGGGCAGCCCTGCACTAGACAGTCCTTGTTACGCTCTTAATTTCAATGTGGAGTCATGTCACTCTCTGGTACGGACAAAGTCCAAATCACACTGTGTTTGGACCCTGGTTCTCTTTCACGTGCACACAAACCTTGGCCCAGGCGTCCCGTGCCTTGTACCTCCTGTATCGAATCCATCGCCTGCGACGGACACACGAGTTCCACTTCTTGTCTTTGGTGTAAGAGGCAGGGAAGTCGATTGCATACGACCAGCCCTGAACACATGAACATCTACATGAGGCACGTAATTGAAATCACATTACAAGACAGTGACCATTCGAATCAAGTCGCTTAAGTTTGCTACGCCGGAAATGATTTACACCTGATGTGAAATGGCGTCAACACGGCTGGAAATCTGTGCTTGTCGTAAAAGCTGTGACAGAGCGTGACAGAGGTCAGGGGCGTGTCCCGGGTTCACACTCACCCCCTTCTCGGTGAGCTCTCCTCCAAAGTTCTCGTCCACATACCAGTCTGCTTCCCACTCCCAGTTCTCTGAGGGCAAGTGGAAGCTCTCAAAGGTCTGGTGCTTCAGCCCCGTCATGTCACTCCACTGCCAGCGGTCGCTCGGCAACAGTCGGTCAGAGAATCCATCCACAGGGTTCCAACGCTGTGGAACACATGATTGTAAAGAGCAGCCAACAAAAAGGTGACCACAGGCAAATAAATAAAACATAATAAATAAAAAATAACAAAATTGTTCAGTGCAAAATAACATTTAATGCAGAGACATAGGGTGCATCCCAATACTTGAAAAATGTATCCTCCTTTCCGTCACTACCACCTCCTCTCCTCCGTGCCCCGGAAACCAATCTTTGTGTATCGAATGTTGCTGATTACATATTAATGGTTACATATTAATTAATATTTCAACGCAAACCGAAATGTCAGGTACACTGCACAAGCCAACATTTGTACTTTAAATGTGCAGGCTGTTTTGCATACTTCCGGGTAGGAGACGAGTGGTGGAAAGGATGTGAAGAATATTGAGACGACATACATTTCAACACATAACATTATTCGTTACCAAATAAAAAAATAAAAAAAGACTTTTGAGCAAATTGGGTTGGTAAATAAAAATTCTAATGTGCAATTTTACAAAAATTTGGAATAACCCCATTCATGTGGCATTCATGCCAAAATTAGTACACAACATTGATCAGCTAATTCAAATATAACAGAACGGTTGTAACTGGAGGTACTCAAAAATCTAAAATGAAATATGAATACCTGGACACTAACACTATGTAACTAGTTAGCTTTAATGATTCATTGCTTCTTTCTTCACAAACTACAGTGCAATGACTAGACCACTGTTTTCAATGCCATAATAACACACGACACAGAACGCACATGTATGGACCCTTCTGGCCTTCGGTACCTGGTTCTCGTAGGTCTCTTCCTGGTAGCGAATGGGCACATCGCTGGCATGGACGTTCAGGTAGACCTGGTGGTCGCAGGCAATGCCCCAGCAGCACTGCTGCACGGCTGTCACTCGCTTGAACTCCAGCTGGGCGTCCCTGCACTGCTCCCACTGCTGGCCTGCAGTCGAGAGGCTGTACACCCTCCCATACACGTCCACTGCCCACAGGAGCGAGCTAGGCATGGTGCACCCTGTGGCAGAGAGGACCAGGGGGGGGGGGGGGGGGTGTCAGGCTCGGGGTTCACAGATCAGGAACCGACCTCCCTACCCCCCACTACCCTCCACCACCCTCCACTACCCTGCCAACTCGGCCCGGATCATGCTCCTCGTGCTCATTAAATAATCATACCCTAGATGACTATGCCAACCGGAGTCTGAAGTTAATAGTCTTCCAGGGACAGTGCTCTTATTGAAAAGACATTAGCAACAGAAAAGTAGCCAGACGTGTTTATGCAGACCCTGAGGGGACCGCAAGGCCTGACGCCAAATTTCCTTTCTCCGCTACTCAGCCAACGTAACTGCTGATTCAATGAGAGTCTTCCCAAATGAGAGTAAACTAAGCTGACCTTCTTCCACAAAGAGTTGTACTTTCTAAAACATGTTACATGCACAGCTTGCTCACAAATGTAATTGTTGTGGCACAGGAAAAGGTGTCCTTGACCCCATACAACCGCTTATGTTGCAAACATGCTGTGATGGTAGCAATGCAAATGTCCTGCAAACAGGTATGCACCATTATTGCCTTAAACAAATTAAAATGGAGATCCCACAACAATATTAAGGATTATCCAGAAATAAATTTTTTTTTTTAAATTGTCTCGTATACCCCTTTGTCACATATTGCTATTTTATGTGTTACTTTCTTGTTATCAGATATTATACGAGACAATTTCTGCCATAAAATAAAAAATTACTTTCCTGTCATCAGATATTATACGAGACACTAATTTTAAATATTCAAAGAACTAGGGATCTGGTTTAAAACGATACAACGTATCACTTTATTTTTTTTATGACATTAATTCAGTCTGTACTTTATGCAATATTGAGTTGACTACACACACAAAGTCAAATCGGTCTAGCTTATATAGTTGATTCTAGCTACCAAGCCATCCACCTATCAGTTTATTTCTAGATCGTTAGGTAAATTGGTAATAATTAAAATGATATTGATGTCTCCAATAACATCCGTTTTAAACAGGACCTGACAAGCCAGTGATTTATGCATGCGGCCATAGGCTACACCATATGCGAAGTGTACTATTTACCAGTTGAAATCGAGTAGACTAATTTATAGCCAATATTGGCCAGTCTTCACAACTGTGCGAAAAAGCACAATCATACAGACTTCTCTTGATGCATGTCAGAAGGAAATAGTAGCACGTTTTAATTAAATTAATACGATTTAAGTTATATTCAGGTGGCGTTGGAGGTTCGTTGTTGCTGTATATTTTGCAACAGTGATGAAACACTGCATTGTAGGTGACATGTTGCGCCCAGGCGATAAGAAACATGATTAAGACGTTTTCATAGATTATATCCCTCATGTGAGATTTCAGGTTATGACTGAAATAGACATCTATGTTACACGCAACTTGAAACTATTCAATTAGCTTGTTGACTGACTAGGCTATACGCGTTTTTTTCTAACCAGCTGGAGATGCTAATACGAAACGACGCACGCAAGTGGGAAATGCATAATCCAAATATCCCTAAAGAAAATGTCAGTAACATTATGCATAGTTAGTTATATATATATATATATATTAAAAACATACATTTAAAATGTATAACAAAACATAGGCTACTGTACGACCTAGCTCGCCAGTTAGTTAGGTGCTAGCTGGCTAACTAGCTTCGAAGACCAAGCATCAGCTGACTTGTTCTCATCCTCAAGCTAAAAGAACATTAACGCATGATCAGATGAAAATACCGTAGGCCTACCATGTTACCGCTACTGTAACAAGCCAGTTACTTACCTTTGATTCCCTTTCATACACGTTTAATAGTGATTAAAGTAACACTTTACGTCAACCACATTCGCTATTTACATTCCCGACTTCTTCCTATACCACGACAGGAAGTCGTGATACTTTCACTCGGATTGGCTGCCATGAACCAAAGTTATCGATGCTAAATGTCTGATTGGACAAACTAGGTGTCAGTTGTTTATTTCTAAGCCGGCTTCAGTTTTCATTCTTTTCAAGGGAAACATTACCGCAACCACAATAATTAAATTCCACTTACCTTTAAGAAAACAGTCTTATTGTGATTATCGTCACCACTATCATCAGTATTCAGTAGACATTTGGGTATTAGCGTCAATAATACAGGTAGGCTACTTTAGAAATTAAAATAATATAGCAGTTGAAAGCATTCTGCAAGATCATTTTCATTTGATTAGGCTACACGAATAGCCCAACTAAATGTAAAACTAGATGAGTATTTTAAATATAATGGAAAATGTAAGGCATTGGAGAACGTAAATTGAATTTATTGGCTTATCGTGTAAATGTAACAAAAACAGGACACGTACAATTAGCCTATCTGTTTAGGAGACACGAAAGATGACTGTTTAATGTTGTAGTGTGTTCCGTGCCACCACAAGAGAGAGGCTGGGTTGTCAACGAGAAATTAGAAGTTGGAGGAGATAATATACGCCAAGTGGAAAAAAATCCTCTGTTTTCACAATAATGTAATCACATTATTGTCAGTAAATGGAGTTCAAAATTAAGAGATCGTGGACACAGTTACACTGTCGACAAAAGAGAGTTTTGGATGAAGTAAGTTACAAGTAAAGAAGAAACAGAATGGCTAAACTGTCTGTGAGGAAATGAATGGTTTTAAAGTAGCTGGCTGTCACTAGTAACCTGGTGGGAAAGGAGAGCTGCTAAATTATAATTAAGTGAATACACTCACTATAGGGTGTTAGATAATAGAACCCAAAAGAGTAATCTACACAGGCAAGTCTATAACAAAAATGGCATGAAACTGTTGATTTCTAAAGAATGGCAACTATGAAGAGAAAAACTCCAAGAGTGAGTCAAGGTAAAAACTTTTAAAAAAAAGGATACTTAGGAGGAAATTGAATGTTGAGCAAACATCAGGTTGTTAGTAGACTGGAATAAGTAAAAGGACCATATAGATCTCTGAGTCCAAGGAAAGCAATTAGGTCAAGAGGGTACACCCAAGAAGATACAATACACACTGAGAGCCTGTAGGAAACCTGACTGGCTATCACGGTATTAACTTTGTATGCTGATTTAAGAAAAAGGTTTGAATTTAGATTTATGAATAAAGGTTACCCAACATGCTTTTGATCTTTCAGATGGAGACTGTAAATAAAACTAGAATGTAAAGTTTATGAATAAAAATAAAATAAAATATGGTTGCTTCAGCAGTTGTTTAGCTGTTACCAGATTAAAAGGTTAGAGAGCTGTAGCATCTTAAAACTTTATCAATGTAACCTTATGACCATTGCAACCTAATGGGGCTTTGTAGAAATAGTGGCACTATGTCACCAAATCGTTTCTTTTACACCACTTTCAAACATCCAGAAAAAAACACTCAACTTTCATGTTGAATATCTCTAATTGGTCTCCAGAAATGGCTGCTGATTTTGAGATCCCACAAGCCACACTGTCCAGTTGGTGAAAAAAACAAAAACAATAATAATACCCTGCTCATTAATATGTAGGTTCTGGTAATAGCATAATTTTTTCATGTGGCCTAAAAGGCACTATTGGCCTATGTTGGAGATAGGGAAGGCCATCGGAATTAAATAAAATATTTCCACAACTGGCACAAGATGGCACTACAGAAATTCCAAATCAAATCAAAATGGGAGGAATATATTTGAAAGAAACTATTATGAAACTAAACTCCTCAAAAAAAGTTCGGAAACGTTATTTCGGTCGATTATTCCTCCCCTTTAATAATACCAATTGGTATTGTATTTTATATCGTTGGAAAGCCTGATTAGTCACCTTTACAACGAGGTACAACTTGTAAGGATCATGCATTTGTGGAATGAGCAACACAGCTAACCGTGTGGGTAGCGGCCCAAAAAAATGTGCCAAAATCCCCTGCAATATTCTTCTGTTGGTATTCACTCTCGTTTTGAGCTTCAAGTGCTGGCAGGTGTATGCCAGTCACAGGTGTGTGACTGGCACCTGATTGGCACCTAATTGACAGCACTTGTGTGCATGGGTCCTGCAACTTTGTTGAGTTTGTGTGTGCTCCAAGCATAAACATGCCACGTTTGTCCCTTCAGGATAAGGCCCGTGCAATAGGGCAAGTGGAAGCTGGTGTTCCGGTACGCAGAGTGGCAGCATTATTTAGTGTCAGCCCTGGTACCATTTCCAAACTTAGGACCAAGTTCCGTGAGACTGGTGAAGTCAAAGACAGACCACAAAGTGGCCGTCCCAGGAAGACAACACCCCAAGAAGACCGGTTCCTCACCCTTGCTTCACTGAGGAACCGTAGGCTTTCTTCCAGAGATTTACAGGCAAGATTTGCACAATGGTACCACAGACAGATCTCTGATCAGACGGTGAGGAACAGACTGCACATGGCCGGTCTTCGTGCTTATAAGGCTGCCAGGAAGCCTGCAATGACTGCCCTTCACCGTCAGGCCCGTTTGCGCTGGTGTCGACAGCACCGACAGTGGAACCTAAGAATGTGGGGCAACGTCATGTTCAGTGATGAATCAAGGTTCTGTCTGCGGAAGCTGGATGGCAGGATCAAAGTATGGAGACGGCGTGGAGAACGCTATGCAGATTGCTGCCCAGATCGCGTGACACCTTTCAATGGGGGCAGTGTCATGGTGTGGGGCGGTATCTCTCTCACAGGCAAAACAGAACTTGTCATCATTGAAGGCAATCTCAATTCAGTGAGATATCGGAATGAGATTCTGGAGCCAGTGGCGATCCCATATCTCCAGAATCTGGGACCTAACTCCATCCTCCAGGATGACAACGCTCGCCCCCACAGAGCCAGGATCATCACAGAGTACCTCCAGAATTTGGGAGTGGAGAGGATGGAATGGCCTGCCGTGAGTCCAAACCTCAACCCAATTGAACACCTGTGGGATCAGCTTGGGCGTGCTGTACGTGCCAGAGTGACCAACGCAACCATGTTGGCTGACTTGCGGCAAATCCTGGTTGAGGAATGGGATGCCATCCCACAGCAGTGTGTGACCAGGCTGGTGACCAGCATGAGGAGGAGGTGCCAAGCTGTTGTGACTGCGTATGGATCTTCCACACGCTACTGAGGTCCCTGACAGTGCAAAATGAATAAAGTGTAAAAATGGCCAATATGTGTTGTTTTTTCCTTATTACTGTGGGAGAGTGCAATCATCCAATCCACCAAGAAACTCAAAACGAGAGTGAATACCAACCGAAGAATATTGCAGGGGATTTTGGCACATTTTTTTGGGCCGCTACCCACACGGTTAGCTGTGTTGCTCATTCCACGAATGCATGATCCTTACAAGTTGTACCTCGTTGTAAAGGTGACTAATCAGGCTTTCCAGCGATATAAAATACAATACCAATTGGTATTATTAAAGGGGAGGAATAATCGACCGAAATAATGTTTCCGAACTTTTTTTGAGGAGTTTATAAATCGTTTTATGTTGCTGTTATTTATATTGAGATGATTCGTGTATAATACTACATTTGAGAGATGAAAAATTAAGTGGTAGGCCTACTATTTTTTTGTACGAGTTCAATACGGACAAAGTGGATTGGGCAACTTTCTGTATGTACTATTCGACAAGACTATGAAAAACTGAAGCTGAATAATTATGGAAATAGTTATGATGGTTATAAGGATGACAATGATTCTCTTATTATTTTCCTATTATTAGGCATATAAACTATTAAAAATAATTAGACAACAGTGTATATATTGAAATTATTTGTGTTGGCATATCCAGGTTACAAAAAAACTTTATTGTCTATTGCTCTGCTGAAATAACTGAGCTGCTTCTCAACACTGTGGCAAAAAACTCAAAGTCAAAACAATGTTAATCTCAGTCTAGCGTTGACATCAGACGAATGTATGCAAACCAGTGAACGAAATGCATGTTTAGAATCAGAGGTGGAAATCCAGGGGACATAAAGTAAAAGTCCTCCCGTGTATTTTGCTCCAATCACCTGGATTTGCTAATTAACATAATTCTTCAGCTAGGAGGTAGAACTAATTAGTGAAATCAGCTGGCTGAGTCTATGGGTGGAAGAAACACATGGTAGGACTTTTACTTTATGTCCCCTGGATTTCCACCTCTCTGTGTAGAATTATAACACAATGTTCAACTTCTTTCTAGCAGTACATTTTTATCAGCGCCTTTCAATCACGTGGTACATCTCTGTTGAAGCCCCTTTTTATACAGTCTATGGTTGAAGCCCAAGCGTACCCCCGCTGTGTATCACATGATTCTTGTCTTGTGACTTACCAGACTGGCTGCATTATTTGGCCAAGTTTACAAGAGAGTTTCAATGGTCTCGGTCACCTGAGGTTTATTTATTTATTTATCTATTTATTTATCCCTTTAAGAAAAGGAATAAGAGAAACGGAGCAAGGTAGAAAAAGAAGTAACGTTACTCTCTAGTTATTACTGGATTCCTGCTGGGCTGCCACATTGTCCTCCCTAAGATTTACAGAGTGAACAGAGCGAGAGATTGAGTGGCTAGCAGACTTGCTAAAATAGCTAGCTACTATTAGCTATAGCCAGCTACCGTCAGCATCTATCTAAGAACTAGGGGTGGAAGTGGTGAGCTATCGAAGGGTTGTTTTTTTACCTTAGTTGCGTGGTGCCTTTTTAATGGGTAACATAGTCCGCTTCACGCTTTCTAGCGCGCTAGGTGGCCTTGAGGAACCCTGGGCAAACTAATAAAAGTTGTTTGCCTGCACTGTAAAAAGGCCAGAGTACACATAACAAAAATATAACACAAATTAGCAAACTACCTCAGTCGAAGAAGGAACACGTCGGACATGGATAGCAAGCCTTTGTTGCAAGACAAACCCCCTGCCTACAATGTTGTGCCTGAGGCAAACCAATACGGGCAACAACACAATTATGGAGCTATACCACCGCCTGCTCCTCCGCCGCCACACTTCCAACAACCGCCCCCACCATATCAATATCCCGATGGACAAGGCAAGTCATGTAACGTGAATTCATTATTAGCCTTCTTGTGATAATTAGCTGTTAGCTATATTGTTTAGAAAAATGTTAATGTGATGTCTTAATATAATACATAGGCTACAAAGCGCATGTTCAAACGCTAGGAAGATTTTTTTTTTGTATCATACTACGAGGAATCACTCTCGTTGAAACGTTTGAGTTTCTTTTGTGTAACTCGTTATTCGTTTCGTATTCAATAATTTTTTGTTAGTCACGATGTAGCCTACGTGACGAAGGCGAATACATTGTAATAATCCCAGGATACTTTTAAAATCAGGCATCATGTGATTACAGTTACTTTTTTGAAGATGGCATGATCATAGTGTAATCATGTAATCTTCAAAAAAGATTTGAAGATTACACACACAGACACAGTACACACACGCACTACAGAAGAAAATAAACCACAGTCTTGACAGAAACGTATAATACTGTATTTAGCTAACATTTATTCTAGAATATACTTGGCTACATTAACTGGAAGCAATCCAAAAGTAATCAGATTAGATTACACCTTTTCAGTAATCCAACAGATTACGAATTACGTTACTAATTAGACAACATTTTTAGTCATGTACCCTAATTTGCAGGCTGTACTAATCAGTACAGGCTTAGTTTTCAAGTAATCTGTCCCCCATTGTCTATTCCAAAATCTTTTAAAGTTATTTTTAGCAATGCAGTATTTTAATGTACATCTTTGGAATATATTGCATAATTATTGAAGTTAAATTATTATTTGAAAACAAATGTTTCTATTATTGTATTCTTTCCTGCTTTCTATTGTATTGCCATTCGTTATAATTCACTGTTGGAAAGGACCTGTGAAATTAATTATTGTCCTTCCTTCTCATAAATATTATTACAAAGATGACTGTAGTTCTCTGCACTTTGGAAGCTTCCCTGTATTGGGTGTACATTTCCCATTTGTTAACCATCATATTCACATTTTAGGTGAACCGATACGGTCAATTGATTTATGGCCACCTCAATAAAAAAAAAGGCAAGTTTATATGCTCACAGGTTATAGTCCTAGTCCAGTGCCCCTGCATTTAGGTCTGTCAGTGTCTGGTATGAATGTTTACACATTCTTCTTGCAGTACGAAAGCAGCAACCTTGAAAGGGCACTAATGCCGCTGAAGCCATTTAAAACGATCCCTGGCTAATAACAAAGCAGCATATCTAAGCTGATTCAGCTGAGCAGTTAGCTTTACCCGGGTTCTCTCATTGCCACAGGGAATCATGGTGAAGATGTTACCTGAGCCAAATGGAAGGTGTTGTGTCATATTGTATTAATTGAACATTTCTATTGAATTTACACGTGGTTTAATAATGTCTGTTATCAGGTTACAAAATGAACACCTGCCACCAGCCAAATGCTGATAAAATGTTTTATTGTGGCTGGTAAGACTTTCTACTCTAGCAGCCAATTTGACAGGTAACCAACCAGGTTGTTTTATATTGTAAAAGGTAACGTGGCCGGTAAAATGTTGAAAATGGCTGGTGATTTTTTTAGAATCCACAAGCCACTCCGGGCAGAGGGTGAAAAAGTTAAATACATGCCCTGTATGTCACACTTGATTCCTGGTTTACAAAAAGCTACAAGGTCTCTACTTTGGTACATTGACAATCTAGTATATGCTAACATAGTTTATAACGTCTATATGAATTGTTTTTAATAACTACAAGCTTTAATAGTTGATTTATATGTGAGCGCCCAGGAAAATGTATTGCAAGTCCTTTGTTTGAGATTTTGCTCTCTCGTTCCCTCACCTAGGATACCCACAAACCTCCGCCCATATGCCCCCTGTTTCTCAGCCGCCAAACAGTGGAGGCACATACACCATAGTTCAGCCCTCTGTGGTAGTGGTTGGAGGCTGCCCAGCTTGCAGGTAAGAGGGTTCTTTCTGTAGCTGTAAGGGTTTCAGTATCATGCTGTTTTGGGGGGTGAATTTCTCACAGGGGAATTTAACCCATTTTATTTTTTATAATGTTGTCCTTCATGCTTTTGTAGTACATATGTAACAGTTTATAGCTATTTTTATGCCTCCGCGCCGGCGATAGCCGTGGCCGGAGGCATTATGTTTTCGGGTTGTTCGTCCATCCATCCGTCCGCCTTGAGGGAATTTCTTCACATTTTGGGCTAAGAGTCCACTTGGACTCAAGGATGAACTAGGATTAGGATGGATTAGATTTTGGTGGTCAAAGGTCAAGGTCACTGTGACCTCACAAAAGACGTTTTTGGCGATAACTCAAGAATTCCTATGCTAATTATGACAAAATTTCACAGGCATGTCTAATAGGATAAAATGATGAAGTGATGAGATTTTATATCCAAAAGTTCAAAGGTCAACTTCACTGTGCCATCATGATGTTTTGCTTACCACTGTAGCTGAGAAAATGATCTAATAATCACATTAATTATATATGTTCAATAAATAAAGACTGTACATTTAAAATTTACAAAGGAAATCATTCACTGGAATCATACATGTCAATATAGTGATAACTTCCATTTTGCCAATAAATACACTTCAAACCTTTTAAATTCCTTCAAAGTCTTCACTACATATATTTTATGAGTCTGGACAGACATGGATGTAAACTGCAACTTGACGGCGGTTATTTCTAGTTTGCATATGAAAGAATTACTAAAGGAAATCCTTCTCTCCGACATCCTGCTCAGATTACAGAAACTACAATCTCCCGTACTTTCATTTTCTTGCCCGCAACAATATTACATAGTCATTACTATGTAAATTGCTTATGTCTGGGACAACCACATCCACATACCATGAAATCCCGCAGGGATGAAGAGAAGGTCAAATTGTATGGTGTCTCTAATGATATTATTTCACACACATACAGGTAGTGATTCAAAAGGTGGAAAAAAAATATTGGTAAATGTGCAATACAAAGTAAGTTTGAAAGCAAGTGCTTCCACACAGGTGCAGTTCCTTAGTTAGTAAAGCAATTGACATTTTAGCATGCTCAGGCTCATGTAGCCTACAGAAATGCTGGACAGGCCTAGTTGCCTATAATTATGGCTAGAGGCTTCAGTGACTTAAAGAGGGGTGTTAGTTGGGGCAGGTTTGGCAGGAGCTTCAGTGATGAAGACGGCACATCTGGCTGATGTTCTTTAGAGGAACAGTGTCTGAGGTGATAATGGCATGGAACTCTGACGAAAAGACATCGTCCACAAAGGGCAGCTGCCTCAATGCCTTCAGTGACTTCATTCTGGTATTTCACCTTTTTGTACACTACCTGTATGTCACAGGTTAATGGAAAAAAACATCATTAGATTTTTGGGTAGTCTGTACAGTAGAAGGCATATTCCTGTTGTCTATGCTGGTTGGAGGTCATTGGCCAAGCTTATCATTGGGTTGGCAGAATTCATTTACGACTTCCTTGAAAATTACTGAAAATAAAATAAGTTTTTTTTTATTGGGGCCAAAGGTTCTATCTATTCATGAAACTTCCTCTACGTCCTCTCCTATAGTCTCACAAACATTACTGGCAGCGAATGTTTTAAAAGCAGCCGTTTGAAGGAGAAAATTAAATGGCTGCAATAATGAACCAAATATTAAATAACTGCTTCCCAAAAACGTGTTGCTTTTGTTTTTGCAGTCATGTAGCAAACTTGTCAAACTTTGGGAAAAGCAGCTATGAGAATTAGGTCTTCATCAGCCCCAATCTATTCAAAAAGAGTCCAATGCACACGTCAACCATAGATGCGCTAGAAACGACCTTGTACAAACCTCAGAAAGTTTATTGCGAGCCCACACGGACACAATAGACAACCATAGATGAGCATTTCTGAATGCTGAAAAAACTGAAACTTGAGTTTGACTGAAATTAGGTTGCATTCTCCGTTTATAACCAAAGGGAAGTGACAGAGCAGGCATATTGTCATTTAAGATTTGAGTGGTATTTATCAGCACTAATATTTTCTAGGCACAATCCTTTTAATTAATCATGGGTTCACTTCAAAACATTATGTTTTAAAAAGCACCATCTCACAATGATGCCCAATTCATTGTCTTTTGGTTATATTACTGTTGCAGCATACCTTTTCATTACTAGAAAATATTATGTCTCCAGGGGGACACTGTTTACATGGTACCACGTTGAGTGCCTTAACTTATATTAATTAAGAACCATGTTTCTCAATAATAGTTAAAAATCCTCAGCTCACCTTAATATTCATATTACGCCGAATGATTGAATGCACTCTCCAGTTTAAGTCAATTTGTTCAAATTTACACACGGAGTCACGGATGTACTCTGAATGAATGCATTTACATTTAGTTAAAAATGAATAAAGAAAAAGAACTCCACGCATACTAACCAATCAGGGGGCTATTTCACGAAGTGCGATTAAGCTGTAAAACTGGCTTATTTCAGTAAGTCTGGATAGGTTCTCGGATAACTCTGTTTCACGAAACAAGCTTGACTAGATGCCAGTTATATCGCTACGGCAACATATGTGTTGTGGCTAGCCTGGTCAGGAGCAGGCTAACGTGGTTCAAGCTTGACTTATTTGCAGCCGGCGTTAGTGACACCGACTCTCTGAGATTGACCACTGGCTTAGAAGCAACATGCTTCAGACCCTTTTTTGTCAAGTAATTCTTTTTTATGTTGTCATGTTATTAAATTAAACAAGTTATTATGCTATAAAATAATTCATTTTATTTAAACAATTTAAAATTCTGTGTTAAAACATTTCAAAAATGTTTTTGGTAGGATATCTTAAAAAAAAACAAAAAAACAAAACAAAAACCATTCTGTAATATTTTTACACTGAGGTTTACACTAGGCATAGGGGTCCGTGTACCTACGAGTCGACGATAGACAATCGCAACATAGATGGTCCTGAAATGGAAATTTTGAACCCGATTATGTATGAAAACAAATGTGTCTCGACTGGTTCTGTTTCAATCATGGCATGTCCGTTCATTGACAACCCTGTAGATGAGGGGGCAGATAGTAAGGAGAGCGTTTTGAGCGGGGAGGATGTTCCGAGATTGGATCTGCAGGCAGTTATGAATGTTACAGATTTTCCAGGGAGGGAATAATCTTGATTTGCAATTTGCTATTAAATGCATTGCAGTCAGTGCTGTCCATTAGTGTAATGCATACAAACCGTGTGCATTAAGTTGCGTTTTTTGGGCAAGTGGCACTCCGAAATGTCCATCACATTTTTTACAGAATTGTTGGTATGCTACCTTATTTAATAGGTTATTTTACAGTTCCACAACATCAATGCCAAATGGTTTTCATACACGCACTGTCAGCAGGCTAAGTAAATTGTCTACACAATAACCTTTAGCCGATAGCCTACGTGCAGAAGGCCAATAACGTTTTGCACTGTTAGTTTTACCACAGCTATCTGGCTATATGGTCATCATTTCACCATTTCTATAGATGATCTGCAACTCTGATTGCCTCTTCATCAACATTTTGATTTGTATTCCGGTCCTCTTTCTCCCACTGTAATTGCTCCTAAATAGCTACAAAACAAAGTACTATTAAAATACCTTTTTTAAATTGAGGAGATGCAAAGTACATAGCACTGATTGCGCAATAGGACTATAACCTACGCATTTATACGCTCGGCAATCGATGAGGCTGCGTCTCTCGGTTTATTAACTGTGGCATTGCCTTTATTGTAATTATAGACTTGTAATCTTCATAAAACTGCAGTGAGTTCCTGTTCCCCAGCTGTAAATGACACTGTAGGTCATTTTGCCAATTTACTCTGCTGGAATGTTTAAATTGACCTTCACTTACACGCACGTAACTTCATTCTCCAAACCTCACTTTCATCAGGCTTGAATTAGCTTCAACTCTTGAGCTGCAATCTAGCTTTGTGAAACGGAATTCATCCATGCTGTCTAACCTGGCTAATTGAAGCCAGGTTTATTTTAGTAAGCCTGGTTTGTCTTAGCCAGCTTTGTGAAATACCCCCCAGGTTGTAAAGAAAATACAATCCTTTCTCATTAATTTCTCAAAGCAGTATTTTGACAGAGTGTACAGTTGAAGTCGGAAGTTTACGTACACTTAGGTTGCAGTCATTAAAACTCATTTTTAACCACTCCACAGATTTCATGTTAGCAAACTATAGTGTTGGCAAGTCAGTTAGGACATCTACTTTGTGGATGACACAAGTCATTTTTCCAACAATTGTTTACAGATTATTTCACTTTTAATTCACTATATCACAATTCCAGAAGTTTACATACATTTTGTTGACTGTGCCTTTAAATTGTTAATATTTGGTCGCATATCCTTTGCATGCCATGACTTCCTGATGTCTGTGACCCAACAACATCAAAAGACTCTTGATATCTTATTTTATGGTACTCTTAGAAGCGATACTATAACGTCTCTGCATTTGAATGGATCTCAATGGGAATTGGGGGGTGGGACTAGATTTAGCTGTAAATTATGCTGGAACAGTATGGAATACATGATTGGTAAATTGGCTGTAAGTAAACAAGGGTCTGAGGTATCAAACAAGCCTCAAACCATCACTCTGCTGCCAGATATGCAGTAGATATGGATGGATAACTTTAAGGGTTGTTTCTCCTGACAAATTTTCCTCTTGAACTCTATGGAAAAATAAGTCAGGATAAGAACCCCTTCAAGTTATCCATCCATATCTACTGTATTTCTGGCAGCAGAGTGATGATTTAAGGCTTGTTTGATATGTCAGACCCTTGATGACTTAGAGCCATTTAGCTAACCATGTGTTTCCACACTGTTCCAGTGTAATTTACAGCTAAATCTAGTCCCACCCCCCAATTCCCATAGAGATCCATTCAAATGCAGAGATGTTATAGTATCACTTGTAAGAGTACCATAAAATAAGATGTAAAGAGTATTTTGATGTTGGGTCACAGACATCAGGTGTCATGGCATGCAAAGGATATGCGACCAAATATAAAAAAATTAAAGGCACAGTCAAGTTAGTGTATGTCAACTTCTGACCCACTGGAATTGTGATATAGTGAATTAAAAGTGAAATAATCTGTCTGTAAACAATTGTTGGAAAAAATGAACACATGGGGCCCTATCTTACACCCGGTGCAAAGCGGCGCTAACCCAAACGCAAGTGTCTGCTATCTTACACCCGGCGTTCATTATAACGCCTAACGCTCACACCGTTTAACTAGCATGTACTCTTGCGCCGTTTGGGCGTGTTGGTCTTAAGATGAGGAGTGGCCAGGATTCTTTTTGGCGTATTGCTATCTTGAGCCAGCAGAAAGCGCTTGCGCTAGAACCACCACTAACCTGGTCTAAAGTCATGTCGCAGTTGTATACATGTTATTTTAACGGCGCATATAAGTGCGTCTACAAAGGCGTGTGCACAATGCGCGTACCCTCCTGTCTGTTACACAAAGGGGCGCGCACAAGCATGATTAAAATATCAAGATTACAATGTGAAATAGTATTATTGTGTAGCCTATATAAAAAAATACATAATAATAAAAGGGTTCATAGCCTACCTTTCCCTCAGCGAAGGGGAATGCCATGCACATTAAATTGCTTTCAGCCCACTCCATCAACATCCAGGCGATGTGCGATGGTACGGGACAATGGCTATCCATTAAAAAGCAGCTGATAACACCTATATCAAGCCTAATGCGCAAATTGTCATTTACACCTAATGCGTGAATTGTCATTCAATGGAAAACTCGCGCACGGCAATAGACGGACATTTAAGTTCTGAAAATGCGCTTCAGATGTCATTACAATACAGCTCTGTTTATCTATGAATACAGCCTGTAAGTAAATAGAATGGTTTGTGACTGAAAAAAGTTTAAAACCTTGTCCAGTGAATATTGCATTTATTGTTTTTCAAATAGCCTAGGCTACAGCGGATTCGCTGTGCATAAGGTTTTTTTCGATAGCCTATGGTTAAAAAACGGAGATGTCACCATGTTAACTAAATTGTAACCTTAGTTATTCTTCGTCCTTCACATTTTTTAAATTACAGTGACCAGGTTTCCATACTCTCACCGTTTAAAACCCAGCTGATTTCACCCGTTATTCCATAACTGAACAAAACGATTTTAAAGAGAACTAAGCGTCTAATTAGAAACTAAAACAAATTTGCAGCACGTTACACAATTAATTCACAATTAATTTTAATGCCATTCTCTGCACGTGCGCTGCATGTTCTCTGTTTCCCCTGCTGTAAGTCGCACGTTTCATGGTCTTCCTGGGAAAGTGGATTGTTTTAAAGGATTATGCTACGAGTAAAACAGGTTTGTCACATTTCCATAAACAGGACATTATTAAACCAGGGGAAATATGCGTGAACATATGGGTTGCGAACTGACAGCTTTATTGTAGGCTATTTAGTGTCATCATTAAGGCAAAATAACGGTATGTATGTTATTAATCAATATTAGCCTACTATGCAGGTAGCCTAATGAACTTTGGATGAAGCTTGAACTTCGAGAACTCCATGAGAACAGCCTCTTGGAATTGATGTTTGACACTTGCATTGCATAATCAAACGAAATTGGCTGAACAAGCAGGCTAAATTGGCGTTTTCTAAGGTGAGACTGAAGCCATTGATAGCTTATTCTCAGCTGTTGCAGGTCCTTTTAACAATATATTTTGTAAAATAACAGCCCTGTCTGGAATTACCGGGAACTCATAGGCTAATGGTTAGTCCGAATAATATTGATCATACTCCATTTAGCCTATTCCTTGATCACACTAAACACGCACGAGCATGTCTGTTTCGCCATCAAACAATCCGCCAAGGTGGAAAAGCAGGCTTTTAAAGGGAATGGGATATGACATTTTGATTGGTTTATTGCATGTCACGCCCAAGACACACCTATAATTAATGAAGCGACTAGGTTCAGCCCAGTTGCACCTTGCGCCGTGCTTAGTGCCAAAAAAACACGCCGTTAAAATAGCAAAAGTGGACTAGGACACGCCCAAAATGGACTTTACGCCATGCACTTAGACTAAGCGCCAAGATCGCCAAGATAGGGCCCATGGTTGGCTAAATGGCTGTAAGTCAACAAGGGTCTGAGGTATCAAACAAGCCTTAAACCATCACTCTGCTGCCAGAAATACAGTAGATATGGATGGATAACTTGAAGGGTTTCTTCTCCTGACTTATTTTTCCATAGAGTTCAATAGGAAAATTTGTCAGGAGAAACCCTTCAAGTGATCCATCCATATCCACTGCATATCTGGCAGCAGAGTGATTGTTTGAGGCTCGTTTGATACCTCAGACCCTTGTTGACTTACAGCCATTTAGCCAACCATGGTTTCCATACTATTCCCGTGTAATTTACAGCTTAATCTAGTTGTTTTTCTATTACACTGCTACATCTACAAGTAAATTATTTGCCATGCAGAAATATCACTACTACTAATAACAGTGGTTCATCAGGTTACTGATGTTGTACTGCTATTTTTTTGAACACCACTGTACCTGTCCTTTCTCTCTAGAGTTGGGGTGCTGGAAGATGACTTCACCTGTCTCGGGATACTTTGTGCCATTGTCTTCTTCCCCATTGGAATCCTCTTCTGTCTTGCACTACGCCAGAGGAGATGTCCCAATTGTGGGGCCACCTTTTGTTAGAGGGACCAAGCTGTAAATCCTAATGTTTGCCACTCAACTATTGAGATGTTTTGTTTTTTTGCATTTGTACACTGATGGTGCCATGCACATGCTACACAATGACCATGGTGGTACTATGGAAAGCAGTTGAAAAGAAAAGACACACAGGAACACTTGTCATTTTCATTCACATGCATGCACTACCTTTTGCTTTCATTGATTAGTCAGTGATTGCTGCCTTTGGGGGAAAAATTTAAAAAACAAATTAAATAAGGAATATAATAGACACATTATATGAATGGAATATACAAATTTGTTGCTCGTGGAATTACTGCTTTGATTCATACCCTAGAAGTATGTAGTATGAATCGGTAACAGGAGCATCTTTTTCATTCATATGTGTTCCACAGAATTGCATTACACCAGCAGCTGTAGCACCAGAGCTGGGTCTTTATAGCTTAACAATAAAAATATATGGTTCTTTCACAATCTGTGATTCAGATGAAATGATTCTCTGATGCTTTGCTTCAGCAAGAGGAATGTTATTGATTTATTTTCTTTCCAGTCTTCTTGAGCACACTCATCACTAGAAATATAAATATAGTTTTCATTGTTCAAAAGACCAAACCCTGTCCATAATTCCACACTATTCTGTTCTCTTCTGTATTGTGTTCACAGAAGCGACATCATACAGGACAGGTACTGCTGACTGGATGCATTTAATGACACATTTAGGTATAATTTTGTTTTATAGATGACATGCTTTATATTCCAAACATGTTATGCATTACTTTTTTTGTAAATCAAACCAGCATTCTATAGTTGTTCTCCGGGTTGGGGGGCCATGTATTAACAGTGCTGATCTTTGGTGGCGGTATATATTAGCATAATCTAAGGGGATCTGCAGACCTTGAGCATCATGAGAAAGTAATAATGACACTAAACCGAGTCTGCAGGTGTTACAATTTCAGGAAACCTATGTATTCTTTTGATCAAGGGAAGTCAGATTATGCATTTCAAACCGGCATTCTTTAACCTCTGAAACATAAGACAACGTTCCTCTCCCCAGACTAGAATTGCTTCCCTTTTAATCAAAGACAATCAAGTGTGTTTCTGTGTATGCTGCATCCTTGTATTCAATGGCAAATTGGTAATATTAAAAATGTAGTTATTTGAAATAGTTTCACTGGTATAATGCTTTTAAAGCACACCACACTTGCTGTTCGAATTTAAGTTCACACGTTTTATATACTGTAAGAGAATTGTAAATAAAAATGATATGAATAGATGAGTTTTGTTTGATATAATTTCATCACACTTGACATAAGATCTTAAACTTGTGCACGACAACAGTAAAATGTAAAATTCGGGGCTTACATTTCAAGATACAGTGCAGTGTTCTTTTTTTAACTGTTTTGCTGATGCCATGGATGTTACAGATCTGACAACTGCCATAACAGATCAAAATGGTAGAATCATTTTTATTCCATAATGTTATTATTCACATGATGTATGTCAGCCTTATTAGGAATACCAGAAGTTCCCATTGAAGCTCCAGAATCTTTCTTGTATGACACCTCAATAGAAAAAAAATCCCTATGCATTTTAAAATTGGCATGCTGTTCATAGAAAATAAATCACGCATGAAGGGTGCCGATTATGCAGGTTCCACCCCACCTAGACAAGCAACGTCTCAGAACTAAATGCAAAGTGAGGGGTAGCAGATGTGTCGTTCAAAACAACCTTATGTTAAAAAAAATAAAATTAAAAAAAAGACCCAAACAAAAATCTCATTAAATATAAAAAAGAATGTAGAACGAGTGTAGATTGCATGTGTGAGCAACTGAATTGTGGAAAAACAGTTTTCAAGATCAAGTCTATTATTTAAACTTGAGTAATTTGGTAGAAAAATGCACTTTGACAATCTGATAGGAGAAAGAAATGAACTGTAATTAAGGCAACTGGTTTCCCCCCCTCATTTTAAACTTTTCAATAACCAGCTGATGCACTTGGTCAAAAATAGTAAAAATGTAACTTGATTTTCTTCAGAATATGAGTTTTGAACAAACAAGCTTTCAAGAACAGAAGAATGCACATCAGTATCTGAAAAGGGGTTGGGACTTAATGCATTTAAATGATCATACTCATGATCATAATTTGTTCAAATCATGCATATATATGATGCCATACCTTATGATGTATATATGGCATACATTTATACGTTATACATAAATGATGTTAAGGTATATTTGTAAATTCTTACATCACAAATGTGTGTGTGGCTACTGTATGCTTACCAGTAATCACTACAGACCTATACACTATATCCTTTTCAGTTAAAGGCCAAATATACACCTGCACCCTTACCATACTAACAATATCTTATGGTTTACATTTGTGAAAAGCATATGACCCATACATATCCCATACAGAATCTTCATTTAGCATCCAATGGCAAATTAAAATCTTTAAACTGAAATGTTTTAACAAGCAGTCAAAAATCTTCCATCTAATACACATAATACATACATTTTTTTTTTTAAACGGGGAAAAGGTTTGAGTCAATACTTTGTACACATTTGAGGCATTGCTTGTGTTCAATTATTCACAATAAAAATTTCTTAAAATATATCTGAATTTGTTTTAAACATATATAAATAAATTGTTTCTCCACCTCAATGTGAGTGTGGCAGCAGTAGCTTTTGACATCATTAATGAAATAAACATGGCATCTGTAGCAGATATTCTCCAGCACAACCATTTAAATCTTCAATCCAACCCACACCTCACCACTATAAATTCCGGTAAAGGGATTTGCACTACAAATAAATGAGGATGAGGACATTTGGTGGGGGGGGTGGTGGTCAGAAGAGATGCCACTGGATTAAGACCATGGGGTGGAGTTTACAGGCCTGTAATCCGAAATCAATCCCATGGTTGGACCGCAGGGCCCGAGCCCTGACCGTCAGATGACTGGAGCGGATCTGTCATTGGTGACTGTAGGCCGCAGTTTGACGGTGGCGAAGGGATTCCCTCCCCTGTGTAGAAGAGGCAGCTTGTTACTTACAGCCAGGGTGAGATCATCGACTAGAGCTACTGCTGAGATGGCTGGAATTTTTTTTAATGAATATGTTACTCACCCTAGGAAAGGAGGCTTGAAGATACCATTCGGTTGAGTCACCTGTTGAAGATAGAAAGGGACATCAGTCCAAGCACAGCTGATTATTATTTATTTCCTCCAATTACCCTCTCAAATGACCAATACTCTCAAACAAATCAGGGTGTCAAGTCACTTAAACATGTTGCACTATGACATAACTATCTTGTCCTGAAATACCAACCCCGATCCATCCAGGGGTCATTTCTATATATAAGTATAGCTACTATTGACGGTACATTCACTTGCTATAAAACACACACCTTATCACTAGGGGGCAGCGTGTGACAAGAAGAGAGGGGAGTGGGGAGAGCAGGGCTGGTGACTTTAACTTCAGAAGGATGTCAGCGAGTCTGTGCCTGGCAGCCACAGCAGCCCGAAAAGCAAAGTCACCTCTCCTGAGTCATGTGACCGCACGTTTCCGCTCTGCTGTGCCCGACACCTCTCTCAACAGCACCATATTTCTTTTAAAACCCTTAGACAGCAATTACAGCAAAAGGGACATTTAATCAGTGTAAAAGTTCTGCCCCAGAGGCTGGTTGCCTCATTCTCAAATCAGCTGACGAGGGGGCACGACTAATTGGTGTCATAGATAAACAGAGACTGTCAGAGCCCTCCCCCACAGTGCAGAAACCAAACCAAGCACGGGACATTTTTTGAAACATCTTTTTACTTCAGGATGAGTGAGAGCCTTTCTTCTGTGGCAAATGAGGTCGTTGGAATTAATACATGTGTCTAGAACAATGATATTCTACTCTTACTGTAATAGGCCACTGAAAGTTCACGTCAAAAATTTAAGGTTTGTGTCTGTACCTTCTGGGAATGTGCCAGGACACGACTGAGTGGCAGTCAGATAAAATGTGCTCTTCAGTCCCCCCTCCAATGATGGATGGTAATGAGAAAGGGCTTTCCAGTAAACTTTCTGCTCTTGTTTATTGATGCATATTTTTTTAGTACCCATTGAGCTCTACAGTGACCCTATTGGACACAAGGCTGCTGCTCACTCAACCCCATTCACCAGCAGCATACACAGCCATGTAACATACCACTGCGGTTGCAATGCACCATCACCCACACGCTCTGACTTTCCACTTTAAAATCTATAGTCCTCTGCCATTTTTCTTATTTCTGCTGACCACAAGAACCCATTTCTAATGTTTGTTGCTAAGCTAGTTACGTGACCCCCCTGATTGTGCACACTGAATCGCACACCAAAAATGAATACAAAAGAAGCTGTTCCTTGAATGACCCCTATTTACCCTGACTCCGGCCACACGGCCGAGGTGAGGGTATGGGTTTCAGGTTCACCCCCATGTGAAATTCTATCAGGAGAAGGAGCCTGACCCCGGATGTCCTGTGATGAGTCGGGCTCTTTTGTTGCAGCCAAAACGACAGGCAGGCCTCTCGCCAGAACAGGAGGACCCTGGGCTCATGAATATTTCACGCCGTTTTAGAGAGAGACTCGGCCAGGTGGAGCAGTATCTCCTTGCAAGGCTTTCCATTCACTTCTGACCAATTGCCTTACAAAAAAATCAAAGCTGCAAATCTGCTAATAACAATCTATAAAATGTACTGCGTTTCACTGTACGTTTCACTGACGTACACAACAACAACAACCAGGAAGCAGGCAGTCTGTTTTCTTTGTTTCTTTTTTTGCTGAAATGTCAATTGAACCGGATATAACATTAGAGACAATACATCAGATACAGCTAATTAAGCTAAAAGGAACTCACGGATCATATATCAAATCAAAGGGAACTTGGCTCCACCCAGCTGACGGGAATGGTTGTGGTCTGCTGGAACTGCCTTTCAAGCAGTTGACTGCTGAGCCCCACACAGAATCTGAAGATGAATCTGCAGTTGTATACGTGAGAATTACAGGCGTTTTTTTTTTAGTGGGGAATGTCCCCATTTGTATTTGTTGTATCTCAGGCCTGGACCTACAACCAATGTGGATAATGCCCTTCCCCACCACTGTTATTAATTGTGTGACATTTAAATAATGGAGACAGAACTGTATCAACATAACTCAATGTTATGTTAATAGCCTCGGATGTGATGGCTGACATACATACACACACGCGCGCAGACACACACACACACACACACACACACACACACGCGCGCGTACACACACAGCAAACCCAGCAAGTCAGCAAGGTCCAGATTCCATTTGAACATCAACATCACCGCACTAAGAACAAGTGCCCGAACATACAGGCCTGTACTTGTGGTGTGCTCTTGTCGCCATGCCTGCTTGTCAGGAGGGGACAGGAGGGCTGAGACCGAAAGGAGCAGCACTGACCGTGTTTTCTGGCGAGGGTGTCGATGACTTGTTGGAGGAGCTCCTGCTGGACATGTCGCTGTAGTCTGGAGGGGGCAGTACCACGGGTGCCTGTTCTTGCTCTGCAAGGTTGGCGACGCTTAAACTGCGAACCGGCGTTGAGACACTGTGAACGGACATGGACACAGTCAGTCACATCTTGATGGCTATCTAACAACAGAAAGTACTGTTTAATAATAACAAAGGTGACAGAATATCATGGAAGGTATTCATTAAGGTACTGTTTTTACCATATAAATTAATATTCATGACAGCTTGTATATTCGCATCTAGGTGGCAGTGTTTCATAGTTAAAACTTCCAATTCAAAGTTAAGAAACTGCCGTTATATTAATGAGCACAGTGCTTAAATTCAAACTCTTTTAGTTCTGCACGTATAAAGTTGCGCCATTTATTAAATGTTAATTATTAAATTAAGCAAAACATGTAGTTTTCCAAAGTTACCTGGGAAAAGGACACCTATTAAGATGTGCAATAAATTTTCATTGGGTGCAATATACGGTTTATCCATTTCATAGGTGTGTGTGTGTGTGTGTGTGTGTGTGCGTGTGCGTGCGTGCGTGTTTGGGGAGCTGGGAAGGGGATGCTTTATTGAACTTTGACTGTATTTCTATTGTTTTTATTGTATTTGTATTCTTCTTCTATGTCTTTTTACCTTGTTTGTTTGTGCACCATGACCACCTGAATTCCCTATCCTGGGATAATAAAGTTTACCTTGTCCTTGACATAAAAGAGTAATGTTAATCTTGAAATAAGGTTTACGTTACCCGAGTCCACAGGATGGTGGGTTGCTCAGTTTAAATCAATGCCATTGATAATTTTGAATTATATCTGTCTAGCTGCTGTTTTAAAATGGAATCAACAAACCGCACAACATAAAATCAACACATTTCATACTGTATATGTGAACCATTTATTAGCTTTTATTTCCTTATAGTCAAACTAGAATGAACTATATTTGAACTGCGTAGGTTTTCAAACTGGGTAGAGTGAGCCGAGGTCACCTTACCTGCTTTTGAGCACAGGCTCTGTATAAGGACGGCAATATGAAGAAGGAAACCAACCTCTCCTGCAAAAAGATAACTTTGTTAAGATGTGTTCTAAGTGTAGAATATGCTGGAAAAGAAAGGTTACAGCCATTTTTATTAGATTCAGTGGGCATGAAGACGGCATTTGACTGAGGCGCTTTTGATTTATGTTGATGTACATGTTATAGCGGGATAAAGAAGGTAATTAAAAATAATGAGGCTATAAATTAAGGCTAGTTTTTCTTCATATATTGCTTCCCTTATGAAAAATAAGAGCAATCAAGGCACCCAAAGAGGATTGTGAACTTGTGCAAGTTTAATTAAAAGTGCCAACCCCCAGTCAAGCAGTAGAGCCAAGTAATTAAATTCACAGCACAGAGGGAACACATTTCCATGCATTAAGCAAAACAAATTAACTTTCCTTTTCTGTGAAAATGCCACCTAATCTGATTATTCTCATTGTTTATTGAGAACTATTATCAAATGCTACTCATATATATCAGCTGTTGCTGGACAATGGTATGCAAATAGCTTTTAAGACCAATTCAGCAATACTTCTGAAGAGTGTTTTCTTTGCTCATAAAATAATTATGGACAGTAATCACGTAAACAACACTTCCAATCTGGGATTCAGTTAGGGATTCAGTTAGATAATAATACTGCCAATTACATTTATGTAAATATAAATAATAAATAATAACAAAACTTCACTTTTGTAATACGTCACACAGTATTTTCTTGTTCAAACAACTGCCATAAGACTAAATCAACAAACATATTTAAGTGTTCCAAAGATGCAACATTTTAAAATTGAAAACTAAATTTCAGAGTATGGCACAAGTAACCTAAATAAACACATGTGAATTTCCAATAGATAGGTGTGAAGTGATGATCCAGGTTAAGATCTTAAATTACACCCAATAATGCCAACTTGAGCTTTTAAAGGCCAAGTTTCCCTGGAAGAGTGACCTCAATCCTATCTAGAGGTTACGTAGTAGCACTGACATGGATAAGAAGTTTCAGAGGCAAGCCTTTTAATGAAATGGCAACCAACTAAATACGTTTTAATATGAAATCAATGGGAGTTGTCTGTTTTATTATATTTTCAAATTCCAATGAAAAGAAGGGCACACTTTTAAAGCACTTAAAGTGCTCATATATTTATATCTGTGCATCTTGTTTAAGGTGACTTGAACTGCAGCGTGTTACACAATGGTGCAACCGAATAATAGTCCTAGTAGAAAATGGGTTGGCCAGGACATCTTTGCTCAGGATGGATTCAATCAATTAAAATGGCACAATATTACAAAACTATACAGTATCACTCAAAATCACAAATAATTAATAACCCGAGAAATTAACTGCTGCAGGCAGGGGTCTCACTTCTAACATGTCAGCACTAACATTGTTCTTGGTGTACATTAACAAAAAAAGAGAAGTTCAGGCAAAAAAAGAGAAGCCAGAATAACCTGATCAGTTCTGTCTTCTGAGTTATTTTGCCTTAGGTCAAGCTTGCCTAACAAATGCTTCAGTGACTATCAAATTTGAAATTACTGTGGAATCAAAGATGGAATGGGTAGTCTGGCACTCCTGTTTTAAAAGGCTTTTTTCCTTGTTCCCTATGGTTGTGTCTGTTGTTCCTTTTGTGAAAAATAGTCAATAATAATTTGCCAATAGGTTGTAAGTGGATTCTCATTGTGGAGGACCTGTTTTTTGCCTGACTTTAAAGCAGCGTAACAGAAGCCCATTTTCTTCAAAAAAGCATGACCAAAAAATTGCCTTAATAGATTTACAATAATTATTTGTTTAAGGTTGATCTTAATTGTTTTCTATTTTAACGCCATTTTCTTCATTAGCAGGAGTAGAGGTACAATGTAATTTATAACAACTGTTTATAAAGGTGTTATGGCTCCAGTGACATGTGAAAAATCCTTAATCCATGTTAATATATCTGTGGAGGACATTCGTGTAAACCTGAATATTGATGTCTGCTATTCACAAACTAGATCAGACTACCAAACTGCTCTTCCTGCTTGTCCTTTGATCATATTATACGTGAGCTTTATCAACGAACAAAGAATAGGGAGAGATATGTTAAGATTAATGCTTTGTCACTGAAGCTTACTTACTGACATAATGCTTTATTAACATTAGCAAATAGTTTGTGTATTCCTTATACAGTAATAAAAGCAAACTTTACTGTGCTACATATCGGTATGACAGGTATACCACCTGCCAAGTTGGAAGTTGGTGAGGTATACCTAAAAATCTGGCATTGTACATTCTATAGTGCTAAATTGTTATCCCTATACTATATGGGCACTCTGTTTATGAAAACCTGGATTTTGGCCTTTAACCTGACACTGATAATCAAAGAATCCCAGAACATTTCCATATCCCAAATACAATCCAAGAAAAAGGTACAATACACATGGTAACTACTCTTGTCCTTGCCCTAAAATTAACCTCACATTATATATTACTCTCTGACATAATAAATAATCAACAGAGAAAAGATGATGTCTGGACATTTAAAAAAACCCTTCACTGATAAGCAATACAGAACTCAAAAACAATAAAATTATTTGCCACCTGTGCCATGGCAGGTGTTGCTTTGCTTTTGGCAGGTCTTAGTCATGGTTACTGCCTGTGACTGTGTTTGTAATTAAGTCTCCCCTTGAGCAGCTGTGAGAACGCTAAGAAGGCATGACATATTTGCCATTTCAAATATGCCCAGCAAATCCTTGCAGGTATATTGAAAACAATATCAACTAAACACACAGAAACAAGACCATTACTTCTACCTCAGCACCGTAAAAATGCCCACGTTGACTATGTACGAATGGATGACAGGATGGATAACTGGAGATCCCTCCTCTCTGAAAAGGCCAAGGAATTAGGAGACAGAGCTGGCTGATGACAGACTGCAATCTCACACCTCCATCAGAGTGAGAAGGCACCCTGCAGTTTTTGGGATCCCACCCTTTGTCATACAGCCCAAGCCTGGTTTCTTCTTTGCCCTGAGTATCGACACAGGAATGCCCAATGGAACCTTGTAGTGTCAATGTTAGGCACCAGCCAAACAAAATGGCTGCCATAAATCCTCATACTACAGATGTTAATTCTGCAGGTTTGAAGGAGACTGGACATAAGGGGAAGTGCTTTCTGTGTGACTTACTGCCTTGACTTCTGCAGCTCCCCGTACAACCAGCCGTCCTTCTCCTCGGGTATGAGCAGTGTGATTACATCAGCCTCTTCGAAGCTGAGCAAGGTCTCGTTGTTCCCCGCTGTGTGAGGGAAGATGGTTTGGACCTTGGGTCTTTTGATCATGTTGAGGCCCGTGGACACAGACACGGACCTGGCTAAGTTGTTCTCCTCACTGTGATCTGCCAAGATGGAAAGCAATAATTTCAACCACCGGATGCATTGAAGTCAATACAATACAAGTAAGTAGTAAGAGGGTAAATTAGTAAAAAATCATAGCGTCAATTCTGTAGTCCTGGTACTGTATCATAGACATACAATAATTCCAGTTAGGTAGTGGAGGCACATTTTAGAGTCTGACTGGCTGTTGTGAAATACCTGAGATCCGTTCAGCCATGATTGGAGTCTTTTGATTGGGTGTGTCCTGGGTGAACATGTTTGCCAGAGGACTGGTTTGTGCCTTTAGTTGTGGAGCTGGAGGTGGAACCAAGTTATTCTGAACACAACACAAAAGGGAAATAAATGGTTTCAATGCAGCTGCGTCCTGGAAACTTACATATGACTGATGGAAAGTGAGAATGTTATTGTGAAGCTATCGGAATGCTACACGTCTTGTGGAAAGAGTCAGAGTTACAAAGCTAATCTGGGACTTTAATTGCCCAAATCATAACAGCTAAAGTGTCCCTGCTGAGTTTCGTCAGGATTTCAAGGTCCAACTGTGGTTGGCGCCGCAGGGAAATGGCTGGACTCACCCTATTGTACCTCTCCATGAGGGGTGAGGGCTGTGGTGTAATGGACACAGGGGTTCGCAGCCCTTCGATCATAGACATCACACTGTCCGGGACCTTAGTGGCATCGCAGCACTTGTCCTGCCAGCTGGGTAACTTCACGGCCAGCATCTCTTTTGCCTGTGTCCACGGTAGACAGAGGCAAAAATGGTTACTGAGTATTCAAAGCTGAATATAACACCAGATAACAAGCCCACCTTTCATTAAAGTGCAGTCATATTATTGTCGCTATTCGATCCATAAACATTCTTTTGATTTATTCATGGATATATGTTTGATAGCTGAACTATTAAATGTGTAACATGACGACTGATAGTTTTAGCATATTGTATATATATCAGTAGCAAAAATTGCCTAAAGAAAAAAAAAATACTGTGTATAAAAATGTAAATATCATAACATTCGTCTGTTGGTCTGTTAGTCTGTGAATCTGTGAATTCCATGAGTTAGTAAGACCACATGTACATCACCTTGTCATGGAAGGTGGATACGTGGTAGGAAAATGTGCAGTGCTTGTCCACCAAGAAGCAGAACCTCCTCTTCTCCTCCAGCAGGGCCTCCCTGCAGCCATCTGCGATGAACTTCTGGATGTCCATCTGACGGGAGGTTAGGGTCTCCAAGCACTGTGGGGACCAATCACACCCACCATCCCAAAGGACATTTATAAGGATGTAAGCACCTGCGATTACGCTAAGACCTGCTTCTTACAGGCTAGGATAGGTTGTATTCATTTCCACAAAACTCATATGTGAAGTTCTGTAAATAACCTTATATTTGTAATACTACACTTTATCCTACGTAAGTGCAGCTTAAAGCAAATTGTGATTATACTGACAAATTAATGGATAAAAAGCTTGTTTATTATTGCAGAATGAATGGTGACACATGGTGATGAGAGAAGTTGAGCATTAAAGTTGTCCTTTCACCCCTAAACATGGATGGGCTGAAAAACAATAAGTTGGCCAGACAATAAATTCATAAGCTAAATGCCATTTAGATATAAATATCAGACAAGGAACTGAGAAATGAAATAACCACAGACCAGTTCTGGTTATGGAAAACAGTCACTTTTTTGTACTCTGATCATACTGATATACATGTTCGCCCTATCAGCTTCTGGATTTCTTGATGCTAAATTGTTCACCTTGTTGCACAAAACAATGCAAAGCATGCATTTGAATGACTGAATCCCGGGTTGTAAACAGGAAAGCACAAGAGCAATATCAGTCATAAAATATTTTTTAGAATTGATTCCACTGTGACTAGTAAACTAAAATAAATTACATTAGTGTTCCTAATGGTTCGTGTTTTTTCTTTATTTTGAAAAAATAAAATATCTATTAAAGTATTGGTAAGATATTCCCCTGTCTGTTACCTATTTAAAGGAGAAGAGCTCCGCACGGTGATAAAGCGGAGGTACTAGTGTCTGTTTGTGGAAAAGGGATACATTGTGGAGTGCACCTGTAATTAAAGCCTTTGCCAGTAAAAGTGCTCTCATGCCTAGATAGAGTGGGACAGTGTCTCTCTGAGGGATCATTCATCCTGACACAGATACACCCCTGTGCCTGCCGGAATGAAAAGCCCAGGCGAAGCAGAGCAGGACACCTGACATAAGACACGAAGCTCGCAGCGCCTGCTTCCTTTTAAATCACTCCCCTCCCCCTTATCTTTTTCCTGCGGCGTTGCCGCGGCAACCGTGAAAGCGGTTTGTCTCCAAGGTTTCGGTTTCAGAGCACTCTCATGGCCCTTTCTCCGCCGTCTGGCTCTTCCCTCGCCAGACAGGTGTGCCCGCCGCCGCCGTTCTCCACGCTGGCGCATTCGCGACCAAAACAAGCTCCACTGTGCCGCCTTGCACGGCAGCGACCGCTTTTATGTCTTGCGTGTTTCGCCGTGTGCATATTCCTGAGGCGGTTGTAAAAACAGATCCCCCTGCACTGCACAAAGTTGAACAGCTGATTTGAATGGCAGTTGAATCAATCGAGTTGAATCAATTGACAAATACTATCAGATGCGAGGGGTGGCGGCGGCTGCTGTAACAGAATGCGATAATGAAGTCCCCAGGTGAAATCCTGATTTCCACAGCGGTCCTTGAACGACGGATAAAAAGCAGGCCGAGACTCCCTCGAAGACCATTTGGACCATTACAACCAAGGGGATTTTTCCCTCAACTCCATGCCCTGCATTTTGTGAATGTTTGTTGACTCTGCAAACAGTTGACACAGGCAGCGGAGGGACAGACCCGGCCTGTGCCCTGACTTGTGTTCTCTGCATTTTCACAGTTGAGTTTCTTTATCAGTTCCCCCATTAATGTAAGCTTATTCCAGCTGCTCAGCGTTCACCGGCCCAGATATGGCCCTCGTTTAAACACCGCCGCCGACCCAAGACCTTGAAATGATTTCTGAGCTGCCCTTTTTATGGCGTAAACTGCGGTCACCTGCAGCAGATTATGTGCGCTACAGAACCTGCTGCCAAAACAGTCTTTCAATCAGCCCGTAGCCCAAGGTAAATCAAGAAACAGTAGCACTGTGTGGCACGTTCCTGCAATCCTGACTTTACTCCCATCAGTACTCCTCTCTGGGAGCAGATGTCACTTCATCTTCTAACAAATCATTACACGGGCAACAAATCAGTACACATCCAGCTGCTCCTGGAAAGGAGAATCTCTTCTTTTTTTTTTCCCCCAGTGGCGATGTGCGAGCGCTGAAGTCGGTGAACCACAGGCACCCCTCTGGTCACAGCTCTATACCCCCCCCCCCCCCCCTCTGTTCTCACCGCAGGAGCTCTTTCACTGTGGGACCGGGCTGCAGCCTGTTAAAAAACCTGTTTTAAAAAGGACAGAGACTGCAGAGCGCTGACAGCTGTTGTCAAGCTCCCAAAAGCCAAAAGCAGGCAGGACAATACGCGCATATTCATCTGGGAATGTTCATTCTCATTACAAAGACTGTGCCAATGGCTACGGGCGTGGCTGCAGTTTAGCTCTCCTTTCACCTCTGCCACTGAATTAAAGATCCTCTGTTATACACGGTGCAGCTGGACGAGCTGTCAGAGGTTTTCCTATTCAGGGATTGCTTCCACACGGGTGTTTCTAACCCAGAAATGCAATAGTTATCATGTTATCATCCATTCCCACTTTCCTTGTGAATCATTTTAGAAAGAGTCTTTCATTAGATTTCAGTATAAACTGTAAATATAAAAAGCTGGACTGTAGGGGCTACTCAATTTAACTGAAAAACAAATAAGAGGCATAGGTATGCTTAAAAACATATGGCGATTTGACAATTTTGCTCCAAGATGAAATAAATTGAAACAGGTTGTGTAAGTTATGTTGACATGTTGTACTGCCCTAAATGAACAATTCTCAAGACAAATCTGAACACGTTTTTGTTCCTGTAACTATAACTCAATGTGCACAATGACACAATGTCAGGTGTCATTGTAGGGTGTCAATGTATGAGAAATTAAGAAATAGTACAAAACTAATGTGTGCAGAGGGTGTTGGGTAATGTATAATCTACATATTTAACATTAAGTTAACTGGTAAGTTAAGGCATAAGATTCCTGAGCAGATAGCAGGTAGAAATGCCTTTGGTGCCTCTGCACTGTACTTGTGGAACAAATTCCAAGATTCACTCATGCTGACCTCCGTGGTGTCTTTTGAGAAATTTAAAGATTTGACTTTTAACTTATTATAATCTGAAAATACATGTATTTGCATTGCCTAAATCCAAATTTAATGCCAAGACTGTGCACCATTTTATGTTTTTTCTACGCATGCATTTCTATTATTGTTTTACCTCCAGCATGCGTTTTATCTGTGTGTTGTATCTACTTCCCTTTATTGTTATTCTATCCTCTATATTTAAACTTGTAATGTTTTATCTGTATTTTATACTTGTAATGTTTATGTCATAGACTTACAGTATTTAAGCAGGGCCCCCTGCTTAAATAAAGGATATAACATGCTGAAAGCTTCTGCAATGGCAGGAGCCTTCAGACTCCCGCAGAAAATATGAAAACATATCATTTCATAGCGATTGATATCTTTGATTTAATAGTGGAAATATTAATCTGATGTGTCATTTCATAGGGATTAATACCCATTGTCTTGTTTGATCTCATCCAGATGGCCTTTTTAATTAAAAAATATACAACAGGAATGTAATTGTGTAAACAATTTAAGAAACTGCATACAGCAACCTTATAAGATATTTGTCCCAGTATGGCCCCTATCACCCACTGGCCTTGTGCAGTAGTTATCATCTGCCAGTAATACTGGGGGAAATATTCACAAGTCCAGTGTCTCTCAGTGTGGGGACTGTAGTCCCAAAGCTGACATTAGACGGACGGCATTCTTTTTTAACCTTAGCTGCACTGCAACTCAGCTGAATATTTGTCTTGCTTTGTTTTTAAACCCTGCTTTTATTACCTATATTGTGTCTTTTGCTATTTTATAGTTCAGAATGTATAGCTGACTGTGTACTATATTCCATGTTCATTACTAGGGATAGCTCCTACGTTATGAGAAAGTTGTGCTTTTGTCGGACCTGCTTTGTTGTCGCGTCAATAACCTTCAATATGCACTTATTGTACGTCGCTTTGGATAAAAGCGTCTGCCATATAATTGCAAGGTAACGTAATGGAAGAAGGACGGTGTTTAAAACGGTACGGTAGCGACCCTGCTCACACGCTCCTCTGGCTCACCTCGTTCTCCTTGCTCTCGTACTTGCCGGAATTCTTGCCTTGGCTTTTCCTGCGCAGCTTCTTCAGGTCTGTCTGCGATCGCTCCAGCGAGTCCTGCTTCACCTTGTGTTCTGTCTGGTATCTCTTGAATGTTGCCTTTGGGGAAAAAGGCCATTGTGTCCGGTCAGACAGATGCCATTTAAACACTGGACATGCACTGAGATAAGGGCGGACAGGAGGGCAAGGGCTTGGCCTGATAAAGCGCAGCAAGTATTGTACTTTCTTTTCAGACAAACTGATACTATCAGTTATATCATGGGAGGACCATTTACTTGAATGGGAAGGCTATACACATAACTCAGAGTCATACATTTCACATTACAAAGGGTGTAATGAAGCAGTACTCTTGTAGTCTTGCATTTCACACAGAGTGTAAGCAAGCTTCACCGACAGTCATGCATTTACCATTACACAAGGTGTGAAGTACAGCAGGATTTCAAACAAAGCAGTAGTCCTTTCACATTACACAGCGTATGCAGTACTCATTCATATACTGCACTGGGTGAAATGAAGTTAATATTCAGTCAGGTATTTAGCATTGGACATGGTATAATAAAACAGTACTCACAGTCATGTATTTCACATCCATGTCCGTTTTCCGTTCTAATTCATTAATAATTTCTTTGTGAAATTTTTTTAACTGAAAAAGAAGATGAAAGAAGTTTTTTTTTAAAACAAAACAAAAAAACAAACAAAAGACAACCTACTGAGGAGATAACTAGTGGAAAATTCAATATTATTTTGAGAATACTGTAAATTCTACTGTAAATGCTTTTGTTGTTTAAATAAAGACCCAACAGCCATTCACTGCATGAATTTGAGAATGGTGGACTATTTTTTGTCCATCAAAGAAGCATGTTAGGTTCAGCACTGGTGAAAAACTGTGCTGCTGTAGAGTGAATCAGTGCTGTAAGGAAGGGATGCCCACAGATCCACTCTCAGTCCTGGTGAATCAATCTCTTCAGTGTGAAAGACAGAGCAGTTACATCATCATCCCCAGGCCTTATCAGTTGCTATTGGTGCCCACCACTGTGGGGTCGATAACAATGCATCACCTCAGGACAGCAGAGATATCTCTACACCCCCACAGAGCCCTTGCTACACCAAACAATCAAGCCAATATTTTCATCACCCCAAAGGTAAGTAAAGACTTGTGTATATATCCACAGATGGGCAGAGATGTCTCCATGCACCACAGATTAATAAAAACATCCCTGAGACCTACGAGAAGATGAGATTTCCCAAAATAATCTCGATTACTCAGAGAGATTTCCTAAAAGTTCCAAAGAGAGCAGAGGCTCACAATACCTCACAGAAGAACAAGGATCCACACACTCATTTCCTCGTCCTGCCTCTCTTTACATTTGTGTTTTGTTATTTAGAATTCAAGTTGTGTACACGAAACATAACCACACAGAATTACAGCTGATAATCCCGCATTGTATGGTAAGGAATACATACAGTCTTTGCAGCGGACTGATTGGTGAGGAATTAAACGTTTTTCTATGTCACACTAGATTGTGCAGTGCTTCAATCTTACTGACTAATGCCGTGACAGCTGGGCAGGAGGATTTATTCAGTTAAATTGCTTCGATGTGTCGTTAAAAAGTGCTTATATGAAGCACTCTTGCCACATGAAAAGGTGCCGCTATATCTCTAAGATCAGCCCAGATATAAGCTTCAGATTTTATTGTAGGTTAGCCTTGATTTATCACAGCAACAGCAACAGCATCAAAACCTTCCCTACATGTGGCGTACCACAGAGGAAGGTTATATGAGGCTTTTTAAAAAATTTTTTTTTTAAATTAGTGATTTTTATTTTCTATCACAATATCATTGTCAATTCAACAAAAATGTTTTTTTTAATCTTACATGGAATAATGATGAAACAGAATATAGATCACCCCTATACATTGCACCCTCCCCCATCCCAAACCCTCCAACAAAAAGAAAAATAAACGATTAAGTACAAATACAGAATAAAAAAACAATTATACACACATACATCCACATATATACGCATATACAGTTGAAGTCAGAAGTTTACATACACTTAAAGTGATCCATCCATATCTACTGCATATCTGGCATCAGAGTGATGGTTTGAGGCTTGTTTGATACCTCAGACCCTTGATGACTTACAGCCATTTTACAAATAATGTATTCCATACTGTTCCAGCATAATTTACAGCTAAATCTAGACCCACCCCCCAATTCCCATAGAAATCCATTCAAATGCAGAGACGTTATAGTATCGCTTGTAAGAGTACCAGAAAATAAGATTTCAAGAGTCTTTTGATAACTACCGTTATTGTTTGTATTGACAGAATCCGCTTTGTTCGCGTTCGAATACGTGCTAGAAGTGTCATTTTGAGACCATTTCAGCTGCCCTATAGAAGTGAATGGAGAGCGACAAATACCCTATTCTGGATTATCACCCCAGGGGAGCACAGAGCAACTAACGAACATATTTCGCCACCATTTGGACTCATATCATGGCCAGGTTACTAAACAACCCAAAGTTCTACCAAAGTTCAGTCGTGCTTTAAGAATGTGCTTTAAGAGCACAGTTGGCCACACATTTCACCCGGTGCTGGGAATAGCCAGATCAATTAAAAAAGTGGTGGCCCAACAAGTGGTGGCCCAATTAAGTGACTACATCAGTGATTGCATTTTTGCAGTGTTTGCACATTATGACTATATCAGTTTATCTTCCACTAACATGCATTCAATAGTCCCTTCCACAGAAAGTATAGGTTCTCATCTTACACAGGTATGATGTCTACCTGCATACAAAGCAACAATGTAAACGACACCTAAACTGCATTATGATTCCAGGTGGTATGCTCGGGACGAGGTTTTGGTTGGTACGAGCTATTTGCAAAGAGGTCGTACATTTTTCCAGTATATGTATGCAACCATGCATTCTTCTATTCTTCTTCTAATAATTCTTCTATTGTCCTTAATGAAGCAAGGTGATTTTCATCGAATCAAAGCAACACTGACTTTTGCCAGGAAGTATACAACAATCCTGTCCATCCTGTTACACTGCATCCTGGAATCACCGATGATAAAATAGCACATCACCCTTCGCCTACGTCGTGCGCGCTTTCATGACTTGGGTGTTTGTGTGTGTTTTCACAGTCGCGGGGGTGTGCTATCGTCACCGTCACCTTGGTGCCACCGTGCAGGGCATGTTCAGACACTGCCCTGCTCATAACAGATACAAAATAACGGAGCACCTGCTCCACTTTATTGTTATTGTTTCCGTGAAAGCTTTCAATGATCCTCCCAAGGGAACGAAGACACGGTTAAATCAACAACCTGAACCCAACATGGAGGTATGGCAAACACGACAGAAATTAGATAGAGAGACAGAGAGAGGGAGAGAGAGGGAGGGAGAAGGAGAGAGAGAAAACCTAAACACCAACGGTACAAGGACAGCATGACAGTAGGGCACTTACACTCTCTTCCAGCTCCAGATGAATTTTCTTGTGCACTTCTGAAATCTCCATCAGCACAACCCCTGTGCAGACAAGGCATCACTGAATTATGTAACAGGAGCAGAAGAGTACACTTTTTCAACAGGTGTCACGATTACATTATACACAAAGTATCCTTCACTTTATTCAAAAGACGGGAAAATGTGCTTTCTTGTATATGCCCAGCACGTGTTTCAACGTGTGTTAAATGTTACGTAACATTTAAGCGGCAAGTTGAGCTCCTCTTTACAGGTAATGCTCGATATCACTGCAAATCTTGCGAAGCAAACCAACACAGCATGAAACACTCAGCCGAAAGAAGGATACTGTGGTGCTAAACCCCCCGAAAATATAACTAAAATTAGTGTCTTCTTATGAGCAGAGAGTAAGTGAACAATGTAGCACTCACTTATCGTAATGAAAAAAAAAAAGCAGGTATAAACCCTAACCGGACTGAGTTAAAGTCAAATATGTGGACACAGACATTAACACGTGTTTGCCCAGGCCCTCAGCAAAGCACTAAAGGAAATAGGTAAAGTGACTGCTGCGCTTTTCACACAAGCTCTGCCTTTGAAGTGATTCTGCAGAAACAACGGTTAATACATTTGTATAATCACTACAGTTATTTTGGGATTTAATATCAAGGTAGGAATTTGCAAATAGCCATCATTAAAATAAGACCCGACGCACATTTTTCATTAACAAGTCGGGTATTTTACTTTTAATATTTTAGCCTCATCGCCGTATAAAAGAGTTAAGTGCGGAACTTTACGAAACATGGCCTCTGTTTACACACCTCTTAAATTAAAGACTTGCATGCAGACTGCAGACTTGTTTATATCCACACATGCTCTGCCAGGGATTCTTTAAACCTGTACATGCAGATGGAAAATGTGTGTGCGACGCAGTGGGTGTTGATTAACACTAAATGAGCTGACTCTGGCATACTGCCCGAGGCCCTCACGCCTCTCATGTCTAAACAGTTGCACTTTCCAGTCAGTCCGTTATCGCCTAACCGCACTTGATATGGACAAGCCTTGAGAGACGTTTTGACCTTTCTCAATGACTTTTTCGGCTGGTAGTGAAGTGCGCCGGACCGACGACAGACGGGACGGGAAGAGCCCGCCGATATTCTCCGCCGCGCTTTCAGATCCGTGCCTTTTGCGTTTGAGTACACCGCCGACCATTCGCATCTCGCTAATGAAAAAATGGCACGATTAAGCACGGGACGGGATAAAGCCAAGCGCTGACCTTTGGAGTTATAACACGCCCCCTTACGGCAGAAACATTCCTCAGAGACACCATGGGGCATATCTTAATGAGCAGCGCTGGGCTTAAAAAAAGATTTCCCTCACCTGGCTCTCTTGAGATCAACCCCTTACATTCTTACTGCGTTTGTTCTGGTTTTCTTAATCTGATCTAATGCCTTTTTATTTCATAATTCCTTTTCCCGTATAATAAGAATATAATGAGAATAAAATAATAGCAAAGACAACACTACATTTACTGATCGATGGAGAAGCAACAGGGGGCAGGAATACAGTATAATCAGTGCTCACGCAGTACAGTAGGTTTACTAAAGCTGAACAATTAACATTTGATGCCACAATAGAGCAAATGTCCAGGGTTTCTGTGCTATCACTGAACACAATGGCATCAGCAACAACAAGCACAGAAGGGAATATTCCGGTGATAGAAAATGGTGGGTTTCCCCCCCTCACTGGTGTGGGTACATGTGACTAATCACATAAGCAAATTTGAGTGTGTCCTTTTCGAGATACAGCAGGACAACACAGAGCAGATCACATTTTCTCCCTCCAGTGGAAAACTGTTCTTATGGCAATAAGAAAATACATATAAACACATGCTATTTATGTGCACCGCTAGTTATGAACGTAGACCTCAGATCAAAATTGAAAAACCTAATTAGATTTTGTATCCCACTGAACGGCTGTCTATAAAAGTACATCAATCACCTATATTAATTTCAATATTCCCTATACAGCAGTTGTTTCAGGTGGTTAAACTCCAACTATCGCTCACCATATGAACAGAGCAAAAGTAAACAAAAAGAAAAAAAAAATACATAGTGCATATCATGCCCTACAGGCAATTCACGGACCGCAGTTACAACAACATTGCTATCTAAAGGTCAACAGAACATCCTGGTAAATGCTGCCTTTGTATAGATGGGGAGCAGGGCTCACAGGCAGGGTGTTTTCACAGCACCAAAAAACAATTTGGAGGGTGTAGATATTCACAAAGGTTACAGTGCGCAACAAGCCTGCTGCAAGCTAGAAAGGCCCTGTTGCTTTCCTCTTAGAAATGACCATGCATGAAGTCCAAACACACTCATGTTTGAAAATAGACGCCCCATACATCTGTGGAACTGGGAGATTAATGGAAATTACAATGTAACTTAGTTGTGGGGACTGTATGTCCACCCAGTACAGGCTAATACTGAAAATTATTTCTTATCTCTTGTCCAGAATGAATATATGAATATTATGAATCACAGCTTTTGGCAAGTTGTTCCTTATTAACAAGTTTGACTCATTGAGCTTCTCATTTTACATGAGATTTTGTAACACTGATCTAATTTCAATAGTTATGCCCTTAGAGTATTTCCCTACAGCTGGTCTGATGGACATGAATATTCTCAGAAATACTGATTAGTCATATGCCTAGTGTACAGAACCGACAAGTTATAAAACTACAAAAAACAATGCGACTGAAATATCTGAGGATAAGGATAAAAGATTACAATATTTAATATCTACTTTCTCCAAGTAATCTTTTTTACAGCACAGTGTATTGGAAAAGACCCAACTTTGATAACTGCTGGGCGGTTTATTATCACAGTGACTGAAAGACACATATTTACCATGCAACGCTGTATAGAAAATAATTCAGGGTAATGGTTTCAAAATGCACCCCTTGGAGATAAACACAGAGGGAAAGGCACAGACTTGGGTACACATGGATGATGTGGACTGATGTGACTCACTGGAAAGAACCAATAGCACGAGCACCATTTTCCTTCCTGTCCTGAAGTGATTCACCCTCCTGAGACAGTGACTCACCCTGCTGTGCCCTCTACTCCACGGGCTCCTCTCACAAGGCGGAGGTGGGCCTGATTTAAGCCCCCCATTTGACTGGCTCCATACAATGGCTAAATCTTGCAACCTCATTTTCCCCCTTAAAGATGCACCAGGGCATGCTGGCTTGACCTGTCCTCTTTTGAAACAGTCTGCATGAGGAGAACAAGATAAATGCTGTGGAAGGCAGTGAAGCTGCCTTTTTGGCTCACATTGAGAATCCCTGCTAAGAACTGCAGACATGTTGAACGGTTGTGTTCGGTTTGGGTCAAATTGAACCCTTTCAACTTTTAGTAACAGAGGAACGACACTTTTGAGAGATGTATTTCATTGTGACTAAAATAGTGTGCAATAAATTTGGCTCTTGTTTTTTGTTTTTATGTGTTGTTCGTCATCTGTATTATTTGCTTTATGTCTTTTTGCCTATATGGTTCCTTTGAATATAATGAGATAAAGATGGAAAATAATTGAGAATGTCAGTTCAAACAATATATCAATAATATACTGCATGAAACCTTGTTTCATTTTAATGTTTGACAGACAAACATGATTTATGCCCCCATGTCTTCATTATAGTTGTTTTTTCTATATAAATCACATCTTCACAAAAAAATGAATGACACTTTCATTGTTAAACGTGCTCTAGCAGAGTTAAATGGCAACCATTAACCATATACAGTATATTGTTTCGAATTGAGATAAAGATAATAAGAGTAATTTTGCATACTTTTTTTTTTGGGATTGCTTTACAATCCCAATAATGTCCTGGGTCTATTTCACATTGGCTAACAGCTTCGCATTGGCTAATAAGTAAACAGAACACAGGGGTTAAAATTAGCAATCATTTAATAAAATAGCAAATCTATAACCAGAAAAACACTGGTTTTCACCACTTCTTTAGTCTATTACTTCAGTGTGAACACTGGACTCCAGTGCTGTTTTGATTAGGTAGTGTGAATTTTGTTTTTGCCACTTGTTTTGTTACTTTTGTGTGAACACTGGCTTCCACCGATTGTTTGATTAGTACTTTAGTGTACACTAATTTTCACTTCTTGTTTTAATTACAACCCCTCCTCCAGATATGTTTACTGCTTCCTCTTTTAAAAAAAGCCTTCATTTGATAAAAATATATAAGAAGTTATATTGTTCAACACATTTTAAATCCTTACATGTTAATTTGACTGTTTATGTTGTAGTGTTTTGATGTTTTAATATCTTTCTGTTTAACAGGCAAATTAAATGGTTATGTGTAATAAAATGCTGTGAACAGGATCCATGGTTAATTTAATGTGATAGTTGATATCCATTCGGTGGGGCCTAGTCCTTGTTTGAAAAGGCTGTTTAATGGTTTGGGCATTTGCACAGCAGGAGTTTCTAAAGAAACACACCCCACACCTACGAGGTTCCACCCACGAAATCACGCCAGTCTGTGTCCTAATGTTGAAACCACACATTCCAGGGAGAGGGTAGGGAATGTTTCTGTTGTCGGGTTGCTATGGATTAATAACTGTCGTTTTCACTGAATGATATGACATTACTGTGAGTCACAAAACCAATGTCCTGATACACTGTCTGAAGCCAAACCCCACAGAGCAAACAGATATCCCAGCCTGAATCCAGATATAGCCACTGTAGCTGAGTGTAAAATCAATACATGGCGACATTTTAACTATAGCAACTAAGTGCAATTTCCTTGACAATATATCCAACAATATATCCATGGGTGTGGCACAGTAAAAATTCCCATATACCATATCTTTGTAGGCATTTAGAAAAACAGTTAATCAGGGCTCTTAAAGTGAAAAGTCAAAATGGCGGTGACACAATCATAACCGCATTGTAAAAAAGGCATGAATTGCTGGGAAGAGGATGTGCCTCAGTTCACACCCAGGAAGTGATGAGGGGGACAGGGACACAGACCGTATGACAGGGCTGCCCAACCCTGTTCCTGGAGATCTACCATCCTGTAGGTTTTCATTTCAACCACAATTTGGCACACCTGATTCGACTAATTAGCAGCTCAATCAGATCTCTAGCTGTTGAATGAGGTGTGCTTTGTTAGGGTTGGAGTGAAAACCTACAGGACGGTAGATCTCCAGGAGCAAGGCTGGGCAGCCCTGCTGTATGACAACTACGGGCAGAGTGAGTGGGAAATGCATGTGAGGGAAAATAACAAGATACTGTGGCTAACTTGTCAGAAACTTTCAGCAGCCTCTCACCATTTGATTTTTAGGCTTAGTTTAGTCCAAAGTCAACTACATGTTCTTTCGACGATACAAACACGCTTCTTCGATTGCTTAGTTGGCAATGAACTGTAGCAGAAAAAACGCTGAAGAAATTCTTATTTTATTTTTTTTCTAACTTCCCACTGGGTTGGGGATTTAACTTACTAAACAAAACTGAATTTAAGAACTAGTTAAAATCTATATTAATAAGGTTTATCAGGAATTCTGGAGACATTATGTGACAGACACGGTTGCAAACTGAATGGGCTTCAGATGGAAAAGGGACAATTGCTTTCAGGAGTTCTCACGTGAAAGTGCTAAAGAGGGGAGTTACTGGTTAAATGTTCATGGGCACGAGGGTGACCCGGGGTCAGTGTAGGACGTTGCTGTTCAGAAAGCACAGACACGTGACGTGTAATGGGGCTACAGGACTTTTGACTGGGTTTTGCTGCCTTTAGCTCCGCAGTCATGCGTTCTTTAAGAGTAGGTGTGAGTGGGGGAGAGAGAAGGCAGTGTTTTGTGTGTTCGCTGAAGGTTTGTCCCTCTGATCCCTGGCACGGTGCACAGCGAGACTGATGAATTGTCGCCTCAGGTCGACTGTGGGATATTTCCATTCTGCAGATCAAACACTGACTCCTAGACAGGCCCTCTGAGGTCAGATCTTCAGCAAGCTCCAGACACCTATCACATATCATGACTCAAACGGCTTCAGCCACAGCCAATTCTCCCCTCTACATTCATCTGTTTTCAAAAACAAAAACATCTGACCTCATTGTTCATCGTTATTCTTCAGATTTAACATTAAATGTTGAGTTCATTGAATGGTTGATTACAAATAGCCTTAAGAAAAGCAGGAAGGGGCGGGGGGTCCGCACTGAGTTTTATTGTATAAGCTATGTTTGTTTAAAGATGTTTTGCTGTGTAACAAAGAGAATTTTGCTACCACTTAAAAAATATACCAAATCCCAAGTCTCCAAGTGAAGTCACCCTTTGTTTATAGACTGAACAGCAGGCCTTGAACAGAGAATATGAGCTGTCTGCTAGGAATATATGGAGTCAGAAACTTTGAAATGCATTCAAGAGCTGCATTGTTTAATGCCTTATATGTCCTTCAAAGAAGGGCGATAGTCTATTTAAATCATTCCAAATCACAACACTGACTGCATAGCTGATGGGGAACTGGGATTGTCCATCACAGAATGGCAGGATGCAAGTGGGTTATAGTGGTTGAGATATGATTTTACACGCCATGACTGTTGACTGGTGGCGGCGGTGTGACATTAATATCCCTTCACCGCAGTGCCTGTGATGAGAGACGCATGCACTGTAAAATCACAATGGGGCCTTCCATGACACTCAATGACAGGAAGGAGACGGGCGGTCTGGACTGCCACTAACCGCTTCTCTCTCACTCATTTGGAAAGCTGAGCCATTCTGCTCGGCTCTCTTGAGCAAGAAGTGAATGTATAACTTTGATTGCTGCCCGTGTTGACGATGAAAATGAATCGTTTGTCAGGAATTAAATTGCTCTGTTTTTTTTTCACCGTCTGCCGACTGTGGTATAAAGAACCAGTCTCGCCCTCAGCAATTGTATCTGAAGAAAGAAACAGACGTGTCCCCAAGCCTTATTTAGAGGTTATCTACACAGAACTGGACACTTTACTCGAAGGTGCCTTATCATTGACCGACAAGGATACCATTGTGCTTGCAACAATATTTGCATTTCTGAATACTGCCGCTTACAAGAGCAGGTCAAATGAGTGTGCCACAATGCTAATGGTTTGAAAGCGCTGCAAGGTATAGCCTATAATTAGACTTGTAATTTGGCATTGTAAAAAAAAAAAACACAATGGACGGGGTGGCCTGTCTCATTGCACCTTTATCTGCATGGACACATACAGGGCCGAATGACTGTGGAGTCCCCAAGGGATCCGCACGGGATGAAACAATGCATGGTTTTGTAAAGGGCAACATCCTGGAATATACAGCAAGGCGTAGGCTGACATAGGCAGCTGCAAGTACCCTGACAGACATTTCAGAAAGCTTGATTAACATAGATTAGGAACGCTGACCGCCAGCGGTCCAGCTGATCAATTGGATATGGTGGCTACGGTATATCCCAACACGGAGTAGGAAAAAAACAGAATTCAGACTCAATAAACCAGTCACTGATGTGTCCCAAGGACAGCTGTGATCTTTCTTTGGTCTGGAGCTCAGCCAGGGTATTTATCTGTGTTATAGGGTGGGTGGGGCTGAGTCACAGAGAGTCATAGAAGAAGGTCAAGTGTCCATCTCGTTATCTCTGCTAAATCCAATGTTCTGGACACCCGGGGGGGTGGCGGGGGAGGGGGGGGACCTAGCTGACATGTTTTGCTCTTAATTTGCTCTCGTTTACATTAGTCTCTTCTCATTGGCCAGGTACAATTCTGCCTGTTCCCTGTCAACATGCCTGTTAAAAAAAGAGCTATATCTATCTCTCCTGCATTTTGTGTCTTATTTCAATTACATTTTTATGTCAACATATATGTATTTTTTCAATCTAAATGTACATTAGACAGCATACATCTTCTTTATTATTGTAATAAAGGCCTTCAAAACAAGGTAATTATAATTCTTACCATATCTACTATCATGTTTTCACTGCACATAGAGGCAACTAACCCACAATAAAATGAAAGCATGACATCATAAATGCATTTCAGGGAGAGGTTAACATCCCACTGGTTTATATTATGCCAGTATAAAACAGAAGAGGCAATATAAATTTGGTATTAACTGAGGCATGTTCGATCTTCTGTCAATTGAAAGCATTGCAAACAATTGCGTTTCTATCCCAAATAAAACTACCAAACATTCTTCCCAACATATTTCTGACAATGAATGTTAAAGAGCTGATAAGGTCCAACATAATTGATTTTGTTATCTCTGTTTACAAGGTATATTAGGGCAGGTCTGAGGAAGCTATCTGAATAATGTCAACACTTCCTTGGGCAGAGGCTAGAATAGCCTCCTAAAACCCAGCAATTAATTTTTGTCCCCTATGAGTCTCTGATCTTTGTCTTAAGCACCATATATTCTACCATGCTGAAACCTACACTGCTACACACTAGGATATTCAATACAAATAAATAAATAAGATCTTTGGAAATATTTTCACTGTAACATACTTTCAGCCATAATACCTTTTCACAGTATTATGTAAAAAAACAAAACATAATACATAATTATTTACATTTAATACATTTTAATTACATTTTTCTACTGGGTCTCAGGAGGATATAGATTGTAGAATTATACATGGAAGTATGGAAGATAATGGCAGGAGGTACAGCTATCTATCCATAAGAAGGGAAGACCTCAGCAACCGGAGGACAGTAACAACAGTGATCCAGGGAACACCGTGGTCGCGGATGGCAGGATGAATACTGTCCTTCTATCTGACTGTTTGCACAATATGTTTGCCACGGTCTGCTGTGTGGTGTGTGAGAGAGAATTCACACCGTCTCGTAGCTGTCCATACAATCCTAGCAGGATGGGCCAGGCATGGACTCTAAGGCCAGACAGCACTCCAGCAGGGCTGGAAATGTGCCTGGGGACCAGCAGCAAAGGAGAGGACAAAGAGGACAGGGAAGACCGAAACATGACGATGTCCTGACTGCAACCTCTCAAGACATGATTGGCTAAATCATCGATTTCCTCCATCACACACTTCAGCACGTGCCAAAGGTAGATGTACACAACGTACGAAAAATGTAAATCCCTCTTAACCTCCAAAGGAGGAGGGAAAATCACGATACGTTTACATAACAATACAACACTTGTATCAATTCAGACAGACACAAAAGTGAACTGGCAAGCCGACAGTGCAGATACTGTGTTTGTGATCGTCCCTTCTTGGTGGGCTCAGTCAGAACTTGCTACCCATAGGAACAAACAAAGATGTGCTCATGTGGTGTACCAACAAAATAAACCTGCCAACTTGGCCTGGATGGCAATGGCAGTCTCCAGCGGATGTTTAGTAAGACAGGGAAGGTCGTATTCACACTGGTCTCGCATCTTAAACCAAAGAATGTAACAAGAGGTTTCCTCCTGCTCAACAAAAACACGCCATATGTCTGCCAGACAGTATGTTACGGCCATGGTCAGTCATTTCATTTCTAGCTAAATGTGTTTATCTTTGTGTCTATTACAGTTATGAACAGTGCAATAGAAGTGCCAGTTTCCACCTTTCCACGTAATTGAAATCAGTTTTGTCAATGCCCTAATACATTTTGGAATGCAATTGCCTACAACCTTGACCTCTAACTGTTATTCACATTTATATCACTGGCAAAGTAAAATGAATAACTACTGTATACTGTACCAGTAACCTCAAATGGCCTGTCAACCCCAGTAATAGTTTTGGGCAAACCTTGCTAGAGTGGTTCCCCATACATTCATGATACTACAGTTTTAATTCATTCATGTGCTGCATGCAAGGATACTATTATGCAGCTCTGTGTGCTGAGTCACTGTCAGCGAGCACGTAAATCAAAGTGGACCCGCATAAAGACAGGCACAGATATTAAGAGCAAGTGCTTCTATTTTATGTAATGAGAGAGAGAGAACGACAAATAGAGAGGCACACAGAAAGAACAAGATGTCTATCTCATAGTTCCTTGTTGATAAATTCGATTTCCGACAACCAGAAATTAATGGCACTCTTTAGGGCATACTCAGACATGTCATAAACCCTGATCTTCAGTTTTATCTCAATTTTCAGGAAGATAATGTTTTTTCACTGCAGGAAGTAAAAATGGAGAAGGAGGGGGGAGGGGGGGAAGAGTTCCAAAATGCGATTTAACAAAAAATCGTAATTCTATCAGTGACTTTCTGTGTTATTTTTTTCAGGCACAAAAAGGCCAAACTAAAAATGTTATTAGTTTGAAAATACGTGATCAGCATGTGGGTCACAGATTAAATACAACTTATTGGATCACAGACCACTGGTAAAACTCACCTAATTCCCGGGATACTGGTGACACTGCTGCATTTTCCCCTATTTTTGAAACAGCATCAAAGTAAAGCTTCCCAGCCAGGGTCATTGCTGAAAGACAAAACACATGGTCTTCAACATCTTGTTAGGGTGCGATTATTAGGTCATTTGTTAAAACAGAATATGTTGTCCCTTCTTTCTACTGCAATTTATTAAAAAAATTGAAAGGTGATTTATTGCTCTTAATAAATAACGCAAACTAATCTGAAACCCTTAGTTTTACAATCTATTTTAGGCTTTTCAAACACTTCTACAAAACTCAGAATACATTGATCCACCTAGTCCTTTCAGGGGACCGTAACAGATTACAAGTTGTTAGTCATTCATTAAAATCCATTCCATCCTTGATCATTCATACGCATAAGCACTGATTCCAAATCCTTTGTAAGCTGTAGATATAATCTACTCCCTCTATGCTAAGATACGTCTTGCTGTGCGGAATTGGAATTTTTTCCATGCGCTCTCCATGCGCTAACAGGGTGAAGAGGCATGGCAAGCTTGGACTGGAGGCAGACAGGAACAAAATGAGGGTGTGTTACATTTGGATTTTATGAAAATAACTATGAAGATTTCAACAAAAAGTAAATAGCTTCAAGGATGATTATTTTGAATTCTCATATAAAGTCATTTTGCAGGAAATTAGGAATCAAGTACCGAATCATCAAATAACTATAGAGTGGTGATGTCACTCCTTGATGTAAGGGAGTGCAAAAATTGTGAAATAACTTCACCGTGTGGCTGGTTCCATTGCTTTTCAATAACTTTTTATCAGCTAAACTATAGACAAAGAAATTGCTTTTTTCATGAAGTTACTTTACTGGTTTGTGAAGCTACACCATTGTACCATTTCTTAAACACATTTATACCAAACATTGTAAGGACAGTTTTGTCATTTTCTTCAGCTCAACAAAATAAATCCCTTTCCCTGCTTCTTGTAAACTGTGATCATATTAATTTAAATAACATGAAAAACAATCAATCTGATGGCGAATTTTATGGTAAAACAAATTGAATGCTTACCGACTACTGACTTCTCATAGCTCTTCCCGAGGTTGACCAGGTTCCGCAGCCCTGGGTTAAATTGTTCCATTACATTCTGGAAAGGACAGAAGTGGAGAATAAAGGGTGAGAGCCATGAAACAGGCCTAGCACCTCAGCATCTCCACGAATGTACGCCATGTCAATGATCAAGGTGCCATGAACACAGCGTTCATGTTCAAATTTGGAAATGTGTTGACACTCCACATGTGCATTCGTGCGGTGTTAATTTTAAGACTGATGGACATATATTACGCCGTGACACTGTTTGGAAAGACATTTTAGCCTCCAGTACAGACAAAGTGATTAAGCTGCCATCAATCTACAGTACGCCAAAGGGCAGGATGCTGACTATAAATAACAGAATTTATTCCCTTATGAACATGATGATAGGCCCATTTTCCTCTGCATTAATATGGCTGCAATGCAGTGATATTAACTCTAACTTTCAGTAATATGCGGTCATTTTGTGTTGCCACACACCTTCGCAGACACAGTTGTTTACCACACATAAATGACCTAATGTATTCAATATTTATTAATTTGACAAATACATTTTCTTTATAATTCATATGTCCAATATTATTGCTATTAAGCAGATGCAAGATTCAAAAGGCCAACATATATATTTGTAGTTATTAAGGAACAAATATGTACCACATCACCAAAATGGTACTGCCAATTTTTTCATTACATCAATTACCATATTTTAATATTTTTTTTAATTTATAAAAGTTTTTTTTTTTTACTATGAATACATTTCATACTACCTTGTCAGTAATAAGCTTACACTTTCCTTTGTTGTCTTCAACTTTCTACTTTTCTACAAATTGCCAAATTGTTCAATTGTCAAATAGTATATAATGTTAATATCTTTGCTTCATATTTACGTTTACTCTGTAACTATATGAAATGCCACCTTTTTTAAAATAAATTAGGAAATCTTTTAACTCCGTTTGTTGAAACAATAATCCCAATGTGGCCCCTCAGCATCACACTTCTAATATCTCTGTGGCTGTGTCTCATGCATACACTGTATGGTCTCATGCCTCTGCTGATATAATCCAGCATGACATTTTTTAGCAAAATAGCTGGTTTCCTCAGCACTTCCGTCTTAGCAATGTAATACAACAAAGCTATTAAGGACAGGGATACACAATAATATCAAGGCTGTATCAGTATCAGCTGATAAGTGTATAAAAAACTTATTGGTATCTGCCAGTAAACAAAGATATGATGTAAAAAACATGCAACAGAGAGGCAACACATTTGATGCACCACTGATACTGTAAATAAAATGAAGATTTAATGCTCAAAAAGTAGCCAAATCATAATCATCTTAACCTCTTTTATTTATTATTAATTTTTAATGCATCATTTCTTATCAGCCAAACTCATGCCCAAAGCTGCGCAGAGACTCAGTAGCTCTCTAGACTATTTGAAGTTTCTTCTTATAAAAATAACATTTCTTGCATTTTTCCTTCATATGTTTATGTGACTATGCTCATCTACTTATTTTCAGAGTAGACGGGCACTTCTTTTTTAGTTCATCTGTAAGGGTCTATAAACCATTAGAAGTATAGTACACTAAATTAAAAAAAGGAATCATATCTATACTGAGAGGCAAAAATTAACCCAAAGTCAGATTTTCACCCATAAACTAATATTGATTATTTTGGAATGACAGAAATGCACAGTGATAAGATTATGGGCTGTCAGAAATTATGACACCTGTGTTATTTAGACATTTGCAGTAATATGTATTTTAAGCCTGACTGTAAGGAACCATTTCAGTAGCTTTATTGTGGTGCTCAGTTTGGGACAGAGAATCAGCCATGAGCATGTGTTCTGGCCCCAGAGACAGAGATGCGACAGTCACACATACTGCTCACCTCAGCAAACTGGCTGTGACAAAAGTAATCAAGTAGATTTACTGGGATCCACAGCAAAGGTCATTTTTAAAATATGTGGTTTTAATCAGCAAGCACTTTCCACAGTGCCTCTACGTGACCAACTCCCTATATGTGCTGCAATACAGAAATTCTGAATAATCTCATTATTAATATAATCTCATAGCAAAGTGAGGAATTAAAAAATACATTTTCATAATGTATACAATGTTCTTTTATTTGGGGGGCTATGGTACTATCACACATATGTCACATAAAAATGTATATGTATATCTAGTTATGGAAGCACACCCAACATAATTATTGGCAACCCTGGAAAATATGAGCAAAAAAGGCCTTTATTGTTTATCAGCATGACCTTGCACTCAAAATATGAGAAAAATATACTCTTTAATTCAGGTAAAACCATTCAAAGAAAATAAATTCTTCATAAAATATAAAGTATAAATAGTATAAATTCCATTAAAAAAATATTTTCTCAAAAAAATGTCTCACAATTATTGCCAACGCTAGAAATAGTTACAAACAAAACCTAAATTAATTGTATTCCTATTCATATTTTACTTTTTTAAGCACACCTGATTCTTTAGGAACTATTATGTGGTCATTCTCAACTTTCTGTTTCACTGGGGTATACAGAGGTGACAAACAGGCCAAAACCCCTTAGTCATCCATCAACATGGGGAAGATCAGAGAACACACAAATTAAATGAGACAAAAGGTTGTTGACCTTCAAATCAAGCAATGGCTATAGAAAAAAAAGCTTCATGTCTGAAACTACCTATTTCCACCATTAGGGCAATAATTAAGAAGTACAAAAAAACTGAATCTGTGATGAACCTGCCTGGAAGAGGACACAAGTGTAGTTTGCCCCCACACACAGTGAGGAGGATGGTTCGAGAGGCAAATATTTCTCCAAGGATCACAGTTTGAGAATTGCAGAAGTTGCAAGTATAATTAGACGCCACCTCTATGCCAACAAGCTGTTTATAAGGCTTGCCAGAAGAAAGCCTCTGCTCTCATCATACCACAAACATAAGCACCTGGAGTTTGAAAAGTTTTACTAAAATTTAGATTGGAACTGGATGCTATTGTCAAATGAGATGAAAATTGAACTTTTTGGCAATAAATACCAATGCTGGGTTTAGCATAATAAGAGGGATAGTTAGGCAGAAAAGAGCCTTATCCCCACTGTGAAGTATAGTGGTGGATCTGTGATTTTTTCCCTCCAAAGGCCCTGGGACCTTTGTTAGGATACATGGCATCAATGGACTCCATCAAACACCAGAAGATTTTAGACCAAAATCTGGCCGTCTCGGACAGAAGGCTAAAAGTTGGTCATGGTTCGATCTTCCAGCAGGACAATGATCCAAAGCATACCACAAAATCTACACAAAAAAGGTTTGCTGACTGAAAAAATCAAGGTTTTGCACTGGCCACCCCAGTCCCCTGACCTGAAACCCATTGAGAATCTGTGGGGTGAGCTGAAGAGGAGAGTCCACAAGCAAGGACTAAGGATTCTGGAGAGAGATTCTGTATGGAGGAATCTCCATACAGAGGTTGCCAATAATACTGGTGGCACTGTATGTAGAATAAGACCTTCACACTCACATTATTTTGAAGACACTTTGGCCTTTCTTATCCATGGCCATGCAGGATAGAAAATTTGCAGGATGGGCAACTTGAAGCAAGTTCATCTATGGATGTTTGTAAGTACTGGAAGTGTCTACTGGAACCTGTCCACATACCACCTTTCAGTCCATTTTTTTTTTTATTTAGAGTGGCTTTTTCTGTATCTTTTTCATAACATTATACTTCAGTGCCATTCTCATTTTTTATCTTCTAGCCAACCAAGTAGTAGGCTAAAATATGGCACCTATTTTCACTTTTAAGTACTGTATCAACCCTTAACCATTGAAAAGGTAGTGTAAAACATAATGTCCAATTTTACAAACATTATTCATAATAAAGCACAAATTTAGCTTTGCTTTTGCTCTTATGCTGGTGATATTTTGGCTCTTGGTGGACACTCACTAGCTCCAGTTTGAAGACAGATTAGTCGGGCACACTGACTAATAGACAACCACAGAAAAAAACCTCCTAACATTTCCATGATGGAGTTGCAACCTCTGACCTGCTTTACAGTCAGAGGCTTTGAAAACAGGAAGATGGCCAGAGGGCAATTCCCACAGGCAATCCAGAATGCAAGGGTGGCATTCTCGTGCTGGAAAAAGTGTGACCCCTGATCAAATATCAAGGGCTCCTAAGACCTTCTGCTTGTCCCGCTTAACATATTCAAATTTTAATCCCCATTCAAATAGCTTTCTTTTTGGCTAAATAAAGATTTTGTATGCAACTCCATGCTCAGTGTACTGCTTTGGTTAAAAATAGTCAGATATACCTTTTTCTTGGGGAAAATTCATGGGATGCTATTGTTGCGGCCTTCTCGTTGCTAATAAGACTGGAAAATAATAACAACATAAAGAAGCACTTTGAGACAGCCAGTGGTAGCTGATTATTATTGTACTTCTCATTAGCTAATTAGTAAATTATTTTTCTTGTAGGCTAATCTGACAATGTAGCTAGCAAAGTTTGTGGCTAGCAAATTCAATTAACATTGTGCATCATCAATAGGATAAAAACAAACTATCAATGGCAGATTATAAAACTAAGCAGCTCGATAATACACAGCAATACAACATTGTTTGCATTTCACTGATAAAGGAAATATGTTGAAACCTTTGAGCATCTTTTAGCATCATCAGAAGGAAAAAAATAAAAATAAAATACACTATAAGAAACTGATTCTTCCTGCATCACATTATAAACCTTTGTTAAATCTTAAATGTGGTAAGCAGGTCAACTTTGGCTATAACTAACTACCTTTTGGAAATTCCATGGAAGAATGCTTCCATCTCATTCATTTGGAGAACTGCTTGCATTCAAGATCCAGCTTAGGCAAACAATACCTGTCACCTTTATAAGTAATGAATACCTGCTGAGAAGATAAGAGGATCCTAAATTTGAGGCCTAAGAATCTAATCTGTGTAGGTCAGATACACATTACCAGTGCAGGTACTGCATAAACAGACAAGGCATTAACTACTAGCATATAGTGTAACCTAAAACCAAGGGGTATGTCTGAATAAACTGACTTCTAAAAATCAGACATTTGTTTTCCTGTAAATTACACTAAAGTTATCCAGACTTGTTTATATTACAAAGTACATAAAGTGCATTACTTTAGAAGACTCATATTTCAATAATTTATTCTGATTATACTCTTAACATAAGTGGATATGTGCAAATGAAAGCACAATGCCAGAATGGCAGTGAATAAAAAAAAACGATTGATTAAATTCTGAAAACTTCTTATTTCAAAAAGAATATAGTATAATGTCCAGAGTCATACATAATAAGCCCTATGAACATAAACCCAACAGTATCAACAACAAAAAAGCACAAGCTATGCCCTGTGGCTCAGGCAGGTCTAGTTCGAGTTTGAGCATGTCAATAGATTGCGTATATCGGATGAATTCCCTGGCAGCAACCTAAGAGAATTGGTGATTATTCCAAGTGGAAGAAAAAGTGTGTGTGTTTGTGTGTGTGCATGGCGGGGCGGGGGGTTGTATATATGCTTATATATACACACACACATACTGAATATGTGTGTGTGTGTGTGTGTGTGTGTGTGTTTGTGTGTTGACAAATGAGAATTGCAAATGACTATGACCAATGAGAAACTAAACAAAAGTAGGGGAAGCACCCACAACAATATCACTGGATTCTGCTGTTTTACCATTGTGAACCTAGCACATTGAATAAAAATATGCTAATATAACACTAATACTAACATGAAACTTTAAACTCTAACCAACTACCAATAGTGCAGATGTTTGTGAAGGCATATAATACAACGTTTAATGATTAACCTGTTCCTTTTTTACTAAGCTAACCGCTATGTGGGAGCAAAGTCCTTCAGTATTTTCAAGGAAACTAAAACCCAGGTGAAATGCCCACAATAAAAATGTTCAGCAGTTCCTCTTTCAATTCCCAAGGCACACCCTCTCTCAAACAATGACCAGCCAGGTATGCAGCCCTTTGGACCAAAAGAAAGAAGAAAAAAACAGAAACAGGTTTCTTCCCAATTTCAAAGTACCTGCAGTTGTTGCCTGTTAGCCTATTAAAGGCTTGTATTTGATCTATTACTTTCTGTTTCTTCTGAACAAGGTCATGTTTGTTAGGTTAAACTCAAGTTGAAGAAATGTTGTCAGTATAAAATCATATGCCCCCAAATGCTGTGTAATGGCCCCAACTAATATTTACAAATATGCAAATCAATGAAATTATCCGTGAAAGGACAGGTGTGCCATTGAAGCGTTTTGCTTTCGTTCAACGATACTTTCGTGGATATACTTTTTAGGCTGCCTTGCTGAAATCAGCGACACAGGTGTGCGTGCGCGCGCATTCAGATTATAATGACTAAGTTAGCATGACAAGTTATTAATGCATTTCTCCCTGTCCCTCTTATCTGGGTTGTGCCACAGAAACCGACCAGGTTTGGCAAGAAAGACTTTCTTTGGAAAAACCTGTGGCAAACAATACTTATTTCAGACGTGCTTCATAAATCGGTGTCGTGGTCTTCTATGTTTTCTTAATTACTTGAACTAATACAACAACTTAACAGAAAATGAATGCATTTGAACAATAACTATAATTTTAAAGAAATTCAACGTGTATTAAGTTAACATTGATATTTAATTTAAAAAATCGCTTGTCGTTGCAAAGAAATAATCTTTCTTCGCAAATCACGACTTACATAAACAAGAAATAAATACATTTTATATTTGTTGCCAATGAGCACATGCGGGGCGTGTGCGATGTAGGCAACCACTAACACACGTGGAGATAAACAATCGTAGTCCATGTCGACCCGTTAAGGAAGTCAGAATTCACACTTGACAATGATATCTTCGACTAACATTAAATTAATCCCTATGAGTAGACTTCGCGTGATGCCTATTGACATGTAGGCTACGAACTGACATCACGATGCAATGCAATCGGTTGAATTCCAAGCCATGCTTTACGGTCTTACCTTGTATGTACTTTCGGTGAGCTTGTTCACTTCTTCTGGGTCTCTGGACATATTTGTATTCCACTACAATCCTTATTTTCACTACAAAATAATATATTTTATATTAGCCTACTCCTCGCAAAAAAATTAAATCGATATAGCACAAAACTGTTGAACATTCCAACTACCGTTTTTCGATAGAACACTAATCACAGTGCTTTCCTGCAACTACTTGGGCTATTCAAATAAAAAAAATATTTTCACTCGACAAGTGGCTGGAAACAAAGCGCAACCGTGCGCTCGCGGCAATGCTGCTTACTGTCAAACTTATTGCGTGTGTGATTGTGCGGAGGCAGGGAGGGAAGGTGGGATCCGCGACGTCACACCTTCCCAATGCACTCTGTGCTATGCGTGGAGCCTGGAGGGCCATAACGGACCTGGCCGAATACCGGTGACTGGCGCTCCCCTGAGGCCACTATACTAACTTTCAACTGTCCGTCATAATGCGTCACAATTGTTGATGTTTTTTGGCACAGTATGAGCAGCAAGGGTGTGACATGTATAGATAACATCTAAAAATCTGTAAACACAACTGCGTAAATCATTACATAAATCATACGTGTTCCTGTTTTATAGCTAGGTGTTGGAGGTACAGCAAGCCTCCTATCGTTGATCACTTCTGAAAATGCACACAGGCTAGCAATTGCATATAAAATATGATTTAAACCACGAAACACACCAAGATTTTGTGAATGTTATTAATGCGGCAGTTAAACTATGGGGAGGGACCACCAAAGCCACTTCCGGAAACCTCGTTCTGACGTAGCTTAATTCTTGATATTGCATTTTGTAGATTCGTTTCTATAACGGTATTCACATGTAACACGCTAAACATGTAATGTATGCTATGATTTTTGTTATACCATTCACAGATATCTAGATTCTTTTTTAATACGAGCAGTTGTTTCTACCGTATATCTCCACTGCGCTCTACAATTAAATACCCTAGATATGCGTGCTGCTATTCGGGTGAATACAAAAAATAAGAAAGACTTCCTGTTGAACGAGGCTATATTATAGTTTATCATTTACCTGGTGACTTATATGCATGCTAGTTTTCTTGAGCTCTCTAGTTTGTTTTACACCTGTGATTATAACCTAACCATTTTATTTAATTCCCAACGACATTACTGTAAAGCATTTTATATGCAATCGCTGTCACATCTCCTTCCAGACTCTTCCAATTCCATGGTTTTATTTAATCCTCCATCCAACATGGAAAGCTATTCATCCGCTATTTAATCCCTATTCAGTGACCAGCCTTTTGACTTTCACATCCAGTAATTCCTCCATCCATATACAACAGGAAAAGTATTTTCTTGTTGGTTCTGCATGTTGTACACACAACCCAAGGGGACCATTGTTTCTTGGTCCATACTGTACATCATGGGGAAGAATAGGGAATAAGTTAGCCAATTTTTGCACCTATAAAGTGTGTTGATTCCTTTGCTAGTAACTAAGTGGATGTCATGCCACAACATGTGTGCCATAAATGAAATCAAAAACATGCATTTTTAAACCTAAAATGACTGCAGTAATTATGAGTTTGGTTAGCTGAAATTCATTTTGTAGAGACCAAAATGAAATAAATACTCCTGCCTTGGCACCCTCTAGGATTGACATTTTCAATGCTAATGTGTTATCTAACAGCACATTCACAGGGACAAGTGTTTTACTGGGGTGGGTGGTAGGACAAAAATGACACATACTGTTAGGTGTTGGAAGGACCCAAATGCAGGCAGGAGTATGAAAAACCAAAGTTTAATCAAGGCAAGGCAGCAATACGTGGTAAAACAGGCAGGGTCGAAAAACCGGGTAGACCGGCAACGCAACAAAACACAGTCCAAAGAGTGGTCAAGGAACAGGCAGGGGTCAAAACCGGTAAGGCACAGCAAAAGCACAAAACCAGGATCCAAAAACAGGGTCGTGAGAACACAGGCAGGAGTAAAAAATCAGGGAGGCAGAGGAACAAAAAGAAAACAAAACAGACTGAAAACAGAAATCAAACAACCACAGGTAACGGACAAGGGATACAAAAAACTCAGACACAAATAAAGAAACTAACAGATAACTCGGAATGTATTTGGAAAATCAGACAGCAACACAGAAGCAAAAAATCTTGTGAAAGGAACTCACAAAGACAGACTGAAATAACGGGTTAAATACACAGGGAGCGGCAGACATAATGGGAATCAGGTGTGCAGACACAGGGAGGGGAGATTGCTCACAGGTGAGCACAATGAAACGATAAGGGAAGCTGATAGTACAATAACGAGGGAGAACGTAAGACACGGACTGGACCGGAACCAAATACATAGAGAACATGACATGGACTCCAATAAGACAAGTGCATACAAGGAATAGGAAAGAAGAAATGAGAGTCAGCTGAAGTTAATAGAGGAACCAAAGAAAGATAATTAGTGATAGAACAGGCAGAAAGAGAGACAGCTGCAGCGAGGAAAGAAGATGAAGTTAGTAAGTTAGTAGATTAGTAGAAAACCCTGGTTCTATGGCGTTAGTAGATTAATAGATTAGTATATATACACAAGTTAGTCATTAGTAGATTAGTAGACCCTAATTCTAAGATGTTAGTAGTTGTTAGTTAATTAGTATTATTTACAATGAAGTAATTAGTAATGAAGGAAGCGCATGACAGAAGAAATACAGAGAAACCAAAATCACCAAAGGCTCCCGAATAGTGCGACGACGACAGGGAGTGACAGTAATACAAAACATGGAACAGTGAAAGCACAAAATAATCATAATGAATAAACATGGTAAAAATAAGAAACAAACTAACACAGAATACAGAAACCTAACATATACGTACTGATACAAGCTAATACCAGCGAATACCATGCTGATTCAGCATCTTAAAAATAAGAACAACAGCAGCAATAACAACAAAGTATCGTCATTATTCCCTGGAGAACAACACTGACAACCCCGAACAGATTAAACCTAACATGGCCAATGTGGAATGTGGATACAGAGATGAAAACAGGGCCAATCGGTCACAGGTGCATTACGACCAAGCCACCAGCACATTTTTACATTGCAACAGGCCCTTTGCCAGTAGATATTTGTTTTTCAGGGAAGCAAAGATCTGATCAACACAGCTATTAGACACAGTGTGGCAAGGCAGTTCAGGAACTAAAATGAAAAGTGTTATGTAATCTAAAGCTACAAACTGTAAAACGTCCAGGAAAGCCAGCCTCCTACAAATAGGGATTATCCTATTCTTGTTTCCAGCACTGTCTCAGCATATCAGCCTATGCAGCATGTCAACCCTTTCATGCATGAATTATTACAAAACAGAGCAATATTTTTTTCACATCAAACTCTGCATGTGTTTCACCTGCCTAGGTCACAGAAATGTGCCCCAAATGGCCCCTTGAAAACATAGACCACACATGCAGATTACAACTCTTAATGCATGATGTCCACTTCAGTGGACAGAAGGTTTTTCGTATACAATATAAGAACTACAGTAATGTTTTGTTACAAATATAACTAATTCTGCTTCTTGCATCTTCCCTGATAAGAATATATATTTTTTAACATGCTCTGTTCTCTAGGAATAGAAGGTTTTCACAGCTACACCAGAGGGAGTTTGTATGTTTCCACCTCCACCTGCCATTTTGACCTTCACTGTATCAAAACTAGAAAATTCCAATAAAATGTAACAAGATGGAGCATATAAAAATTTAGGCAAAGGTGCAAGGAATCTGCTTTGATATTTTTTGGAGATCACAAATGTTTTTGACTATGTTAAAATAGACTTTGAAAAGCCTGTCCACTGTCGTGGACTACATGTATGAAAGGGTTAAAAAACACTACAGTGGAATTCTTAGGTCTTAATTGGAACCTGTAATTGTGTGGGTACTTAATGGTTCGTTCCAATAAAATAGCTGTTTTATATAGGCTAGCCTATAGGAAGTTTCGTTTTAATCCAAAATTAAAATCTGTTAATGTCACTGTTGACCCTTTACCAAGATATCTGGATTTCTTCAGTGTATTTCCAGCTGTAGCCTATAGCTCTGAATAATATGTGAAAAGTAAAGGATATGTAGGCTAAGGATAGGACATAGCCTACATCTACATCTAATAAACTTTCCATAAAATACTATAATTCGTAATGTATATGAATTGCATCTGCAGGGTTAAGCATTTTTGTATTTTATTTCGTAATTTATAATGTTTACTAATGATTATTTCAAAGCCCATGATACACGTGGCCATGATTGAACACTTTGGGCTGGATTGAAACAACATGGTCATGACTTGAGCGGTTTAGAGGCAACAAGGCGTCAACTGTAGGCTAGTTTAATTAGTGTGTCTGGTCAGTGTTAGAAGCTACCTACTCTAGCAGCCATTCTGTCGCCTCCGAGTCCGTTCCTGTTGCAGGTGAGAACTGGATGTCTACATGCATAAGTGTCGGTAATTATTATATTATTATATGCGATCAAGGGGCTCATTTAAGTTCTTCTCGGAATCGGTCTTTGTCTACTTTTCCATCGCTCTGGTACGGCAAGCTGTCTACACCGATGACACAATCAATGTATCAGGTAGCCTAGACCAATTCCACTGTAAGCGTAATTTCCACACTTTTGGTGGAAAACGCTTAATCTTTACAAATAAATAATATGTATTACTTCTCAATGTAGAAATTGCCTTGGGAAAATGTTTTTTAGCAGATATCCAAAAGAGACATACAGAATAGGAATGCATACATTTGTCAGTGGCCTGTATGCAGTCCCTGGGGGCATGAACCCACAACCATTGCATTGTTGGCGCAGTGCTCTACCAACTGAGCCATAAAGCTACTCATTTCAATTGCTAAATTAACAACCTTGTGCAATATACAATATACTTAGTGTAAATGCAGGAACCATTTTCCAACCGTTCAATTGGTTTGTTTCTCAGTATACCCATTCTTCGATTCACTTATTTCCTCCATCACTTACAGAGAAGTTAAAGTGGGGAAGGAGCCTTTTGTGCAATACAATTACAACTCTTCAGGAAACTAGAAGAGTTTGGGTGCCTACGGGGCCCATACCTGGATTATGGACCGGGCCAGTGGGGCCAGTGCCCCGGGGCCTCGGACTGCCAGGGGGCCTCCAAGCCTCAGGCCGCGCACGGTGCGAGGCCCGAGACTTCCGAAGGAAGTTGAAAACCAGGGCCCTCACTGCGCACTGCGCAAGCTGACCACTAGGCCCCTGGGTGCTTATAGCGTGAGCTAACCACTAGGGCCCCCCAGACCCCTCAGTGCTTACAATGTGAGGGCCCCCAGATCCCTTTGTGTTTAAAACGTGAGCTGACCACTACTGCCCCCCAGACCCCTCGGCGCTTACAATTTGAGGGCCCCCAGACCCCTTGGTGTTTAAAACGTAAGCTGGCCACTAGGGCCCCTGGGCCCCTCAGCGCTTACAGTGTGAGGGCCCCCAGGCCCCTTGGAGTTTAAAGCATAATCTGACCACAAGGGCCCCTCGGCACCTACAGTGTGAGGGTCCCTGGGCCCCTCCAGGCTTAAAGCATGAGCTGACCACTAGGGCCCCCGGGCCCCGCAGCGCTTACAATGTGAGGCCCCTCGGTGCTTAAAGCGTGAGCTGACCACTAGGGCCCCCAGGCCCCTGGGTGCTTACAGTGTGAGTTGACCACTAGGGCGCCCAAGCCCCTTGGTGCATACATCGAGTGTAACACCTGGGCCCCTTGGTACATACAGTGCATGCTTAAAACGAGAGCCTCTCAGAGAGGACAGTGTTTTTGTACAACTGAGCCACTGGTTGGCACGCTACAATATGCTGTGACATGATACAATATTCACCAACAAGTCAGTTCACTCTGTATAACAGGACAGTTTGAAGGGCGTCACATTATGGCAAGCTGCAAGCCGTTCGTTATTTGACTTACCGTAACTAGCTATCCCTTTATATTAGCTAGCTGCCCATTTTACCTAGCTAGCTGCCCATATGATTCAGCTTGTTAACAGAAATTAGTTAGCTAGCTGCCATTTTTGCCAGCTAGCTGCCATTACAACCAAATTAGCTGCACTAAAAAGCCAGCTAGTTAATTAGCTATCGGCCTAAAACTCAGCTGTCTAACTAGTTAGGTGACACACAAATTAACTAGTTAGTTAGGCGGCATTTGTTTGCGGGTCGTCTGTGGGTCCCCAGACCTGTAAGTCATCAAGTGTCTGAGGTATCAAACAAGCCTCAAATCATCACTCTGCTGCCAGATATGCAGATATGGATGGATCACTTTAAGGGTAGTTTCTCCTGACAAATATTCCTATTGAACTCTTTGGAAAAATAAGTCAGGAGAAGAAACCCTTCAAGTTATCCATCCATATCTACTGTATTTCTGGCAGCAGAGTGATGGTTTAAGGCTTGTTTGATATGTCAGACCCTTGATGACTTAGAGCCATTTAGCCAACCATGCGTTCCATACTGTTCCAGTGTAATTTACAGCTAAATCTAGTCCCACCCCCCAATTCCCATAGAGATTCATTCAAATGCAGAGACGTTATAGTATTGCTTGTAAGAGTATTAGAAAATAAGATATCAAGAGTCTTTTGATGTTGTTGGGTCACAGACATCAGGAAGTCATTGCATGCAAAGGATATGCAACCAAATATTACAAATTTGAAGGCACAGTCAACTTAGTGTATGTAAACTTCTGACCCACTGGAATTGTGATATAGTGAATCAAAAGTGAAATAATCTGTCTGAACAATTGTTAGAAAAATTACTTGTGTCATGCACAAACTAGATGTCCTAACTGATTTGCCAACACTATAGTTTGCTAACATGAAATCTGTGGAGTGGTTAAAAATGAGTTTTAATGACTTCAAGTCTTCAACCTAAGTGTATGTAAACTTCCGACTTCAACTGTACATGTGGTAAATTATTGGCATGGAAAGCACATTTGTTTTACCTATATGCAAAATTGTTATAAACTTATTTATTTTTCATATTTTCTGACATTTATCAATTTTAAGGTAGCACCCTTGTCTGGATAAACCTTTTTAATTTAGTATCCCCTTTCCTCTTTTTTGTGATTTTTCTCATTTTTGTGAGCAGTCCTCCTATGTGGATATGAGCAGTCCTCTTATGTGGATATGTTGCTCAATGGTGCCAAACTGTGTGGCTGTTTCTCCTGTTTCTTGCAACCGGGTGAAGTTGTACGGAAATATATTTAACCTGACCTACACCTTCACATCTGTGGGCAAGTGGGCAAATACTGTCTCAACATGACGGTCAGGAACAACATTAGCACGCTCCAGACGTCCTACGATATTGTAGTGTGGAGAGATCGTAAGTCTGACCGCTATGTTCATGGGTATCCAAAAGATTTTGCTGATTCCTGATGATGTGTGCTATGGAACATGATTTATTTGACCTCATTATCACAGAAAATGAAGACAGGACACCATGTAGTACTGTTAAGTATTATAATAAGTTGAGTACATCTTCAAATGTAGCTCATTCATTTTGTTGTGAATCTGGTTAAAACATGGCTACCAGAAAGAGGAACACTACTATTGGTGAGGAGTATGCATGTTTAAGGCGGTGCAAATCATTTCAGCAAATTCACAAAGAGCACAATTTGAAGGCATATGCAGCCCTGCCACATGTATGCCAAATTGATTTGTTGTAGCTGATAGAAGGAATGTCTGTGACTTTCGGGATTCTGTCTTGTGACTTGTGCACATTATTGAACTAATCTCTGCCATATTATAAAATGTATGACTGCTTTATATAAAGATAGTTTGTTCAAGGCAAATGTTAAGAACTTTCCACATTGCTTGTTTCATCTTGCTCACATTAAAGGTTACATGGAGACGACTACCTATACACTACTGGTCAAGAGTTTTAGTACACCCACAATTTTCAAGAAATCACATACAAAAGAAATAAACACCTTTTATCTTACAAGTAAAAAGATTATCAAAATTTTAGATTAATCAAAATAGCAAACTTTTGCAGTAATAACTGTGGAGCATATCTGTGCTATTTGTTCTGCAAAGGCAGTCATGTGGTTCTGAAAGTTCACACCAACACTGCTGTAGAGGTTCCCACAGATGCTACACTTGTGGGTTGCTTCTCCTTGTCCTTTCTGTCCAATTTGTCCCAAACTAGCTTGATTTTACTTCTCTTGTTGGAAAATAGAAATCATTTGATCACCTATTTATTTAGGCAAATATGGCTCCTTATGAACTCCAAAATTTAGGTCACTATCCTGTGAAGTAAAATATATATTTTTAAACTTCTGACTATTCACTTCTTACCTTATGGCATTTGAGGTTATTTACTAAAGTTAAACTGCTTAAATGACACTAATAGCAGAGTACTAAAACACAAGTAAAGTGTACTAAAACGTTTTTTTCCCCCACAGTGACCAGTCACTTGCGCTTCATGTTTCCTTGTCTCATACTCATCTTGTCCACCTTTGCGCTCAGCATTGCAACGGCATGTCGTTCAAAACGTTCAGCCAAGCAGAACAAGGTGGAGGTATGTGTCTGTACCTTATTGTAGTTATTTAAAAAGCATTGTGATGATTCTGTTGAATCTTGAGTCTTTGAGCAGTTGTTCTGTATTCAGTGAATCAATGAAGTGCAAAATGTAAAAAGTGGAGGACCATATTACACAGTATTATTTTATGTAGGTATGTATGCGGGTTTCCACAAGGGGGAGCTCAAGACTAAAAGATCTGGCTCCAGAAATCCCTTGACAGATTATGTCATTGTAGGGACATGCTATGATGTAGAAGAGCCCATGTTGAACTGGTGCTGTGGTTTTTGCGAGGGGAAAGAAAGAGGTTTTCCATGACCTGGAGTTTCTAACTGAACTTAACAGGACAGTTCTTTATGAAGCATGAGATGATGATCAGAGCTCAGTGGAGCTGGGAAGGACCTGTGTGGTACAAACTGTTTCTCCTTAGCCAAGCGAATATGGGGATCATAACTTTCTCTATAGTGAGCCGATGAGCTTGTTTCCTCTTTCTCCAGGCATGTGATACTAGACACAAAAAAATGATTACGTAATTTTTTATTACGCTTTATATCTGAACCTTCCTTTGTCTGGGCATGTGTCTCTGTGTTTCTTCAGGTGGCAAACTTCAATTTCTCTCCAGAGACCCCACAAATGGAAATGAAGTATAATAGTTTGGGTAGCTCCCCGAATTTTAATCCCGCCTCGTCTCCACAGACGAAGAGTGAAATTCAACCTTTGCTCAGTCACTCTAGGGAGTCTTCCTCGACCTGCATTTCACAGCTGTAATCCCCTCCGAGGTTGAATCTGAGGGGGCATTCATCACGGCACCATTGAATTTCATAGTGCTGTCACAAGATCTGGAGCCAGCGATATTCTGTTGGATAGTTGCTCCCAGCACCGCTGCTGTCAACACCATGACCTTATTATGCAAGTTAGTCAAATTAACAGCTGATCTACTCTGGTATTTGCAGTATGAACCCTAGAGGTGCAGACTAACCGGTCAATGGACGTGGTCTGAAACTGTAAGTAACATACACCTTGTCAAGATTGTTACTATCACTAATACAAAACAGTGAGGGTTAAACACACTAAGTATGAGTTATAATTAGCGAGTCACGCTAAATATGACTTGCACTAAATAACTGAAAATACCATCAAAATTAGACAGAGAAGCATTATTGCTAAGGAATGCTTTGCTATGTGGAGAAGGTCAAGTGTTTGATTTAAAGAAGGTCCATAACTAAATCAATCAGGTTGCAAAAGCCAAAGCAAATATATCATTGAAAAAGAGCTGTATCATTCATATAGCCAAAACAATTAAGGCTCCAATGAGATCCATATTTCTGCTGATTTGAGTAATGGCTTTTTAAATGTGAAGTAAGGTTCAGCTACAAGATGAGGGTAGCCTATTTAAAAAATATGCTAAAATAATATCAGTCACCATTCCAATCAATAAAGGCTTAAAAGTTTTATTGTGTACTTTGATGTTACTAGTTTTATAGAAGCTCCATTCTCAACGACTTTGTATCTTTGTGGTTCTACTGTAATGCCTTGTAAGAATATTTCTCACTAGAAATTGTGATGGCAGACTCTTGAAGTTATATTTATAAGTTGCAATTCCTTTTAGTATCATGTGATTTTGTGGATTTAAGCTGAAATAGTGGAATAATGTGGAATTTGTACATTTTATAATTTGCTGCCAATAATTGCAATGGATGTTCAGTCCAGTATATATGAAATAATTTTACAGTTTACACAATTTAATATTTTTGCTATGTATAATATACATGCAGAGCCCTCTGGGGTACAATGGCCTGAAACTTATGTCTGACATTTTGTTACTGTATAACAGTAACCCTCAACATAAAAAAGCAAGGAGGTTTATTTAATCAATTATGCAGAATGCTGAAGGTGAAAAATAAGACAAAATAAGACATTTGCTTGACATAAACTCAAAATTTAATCCAGGCTAAAATTTTCCACTGAGGGATTGCACTGTATCTTCTTGGACAGTTTGAAGAAAGATCTGTTGGCCTTGTGCCAGCCACTGAGCCAAAGGAAAAGACACTATAACCCTAACAAAATAAAATGTAATCAAAAGTCTTTAAGAGCTTACCAAATGGACAATGTACCCTAAAGACTGGGGTTTTCTGTTCTTTCGAGGAGAGCAAGTACACAATAGTAATTCTAATGTAAAAATTTTGTGAAATAGCAGGGACAATGGATTGTTCCAGAGTTTGTAATAATAAATGTAATAATGTTTTATGTAATAAAAACCCTTCTAACACTTTGCCCCAATAGCCAACATTAGCAAATAATCAACAATTGCCTGGTGTTTCAGATGTGTGCAGTGTCTGAATATTCATGAATACATTTATAATTATGATGCAACATTGGTGTCTACAGATGATTTATGTGTGGATGAAAGGAAACATTCACCATTGTTGAATGCCAATGCTGTCCCAGGCATCAGCTTCAGATGTTGGAACCTTTACTGCATTAGAGGCTCCTGTCAATAGAACACTCATCCTCAACCAACAGATCAGGGACAACAGATACAAAACAGGGGCTGACTTGTATATAATTACTGGTTGCTTAATCAATGAACAACTGATGTTTTTTTTTTGTAACACATCACAAGGTGTTGCAAGAAGCATAATGGATGGGTATACAAAATCAAAAAATTTGAGGGTAATTTGCCAGGTTCAAAAAGTTTTTAATTGCTACTGCTATCAGCCAGCCGCAGAGACCAGTACACAAAGAGTAAGAGTTTAAGGTCACATTTGGTTGTGTTACTCACAGCATACAGTCATGAAATGAGTCCCAAGGCCTTCCGCAATGTAGCCTCGAATGAAGAGGAATTTATGAAGCTGGGAAAAGAATCACTCACACCTTTTCTGTTATTCAAGTCCCATAGCAAGGTTGTCAGCCCTCAAACTCATTTTGACGATGTTGACATTTGCTGGATTGCTGACTTCCTACAGCCTTTTGCCATTCAGAATAACCCCTGTCTCCCTACAGAAAATATATTTAACGTAACAAGTGCTCTGTCATGCATTTCATAGCTTCCTACAAGACAGCCTACATTTACAAGCTAAACTGACACAACAAGGCCTTAACAGGTAATGTGGTTGTTTGGTTCTCAGCCATATTCATGACCACAAAGGGCCTGACCTATGATTTAGCCATCTCTGGCAATTGGTCAGTTTAATAGAATTTACAAACCATTCATAGTAACTGTTCCTGGCACAAGAGCCCATTATTATAGTAGCTCATGAGTGTTTCAAGTGGAAAAGCAGTGGAAGGTTACAGACCAAATTGTGATCGATAGTGCTCAGCAATTTACTGGGGCTCAGAAACAGAAGACTCTTTCCTGTCTCCCCGCTTTCTCTCCCTCACACACACACACACACACACACACACACACACACACACACACACACACACACACACACACACACACACACACACACACACACACACACTGTACCTCTCTTTCTTTCTTTTTTTAGAAAGTGTGAAAGAATTACCCGCAATAACAGTTAATTTATGTATAGAAATAACTCAAGTGATGAATTCTTTGCTAATTGTCAGAGGAACCAGTAAATTAATTTGACGGGTTATTGTACTGCGCACGGCTCTGTTGTGTCAAACTCCTGCGTCAGCCGACACACAGTTCAAAGAGCCGTCTGCTCCTTCTTTCTTACTGCCGATCTCTCAACCCCGATACCGTCCTCTGTGCCTGTATGGGCTGCCCTTTGTTCCTCGTCTCGGAGCAATAACCCGACTCTTCCCGGCTCCCGTCAAAACTGCCATGGTAATCTCCAGGGAGAGAACTTGCTCAAAGAGATTACATCAATGTACTTAAGAAGAGGTGGGAGTAGATGGAGGACAAGCTGCAGAAAGGGGGGGATATTTGGTTTATGGATACAGAGCTCCTAATACCAATGTGTCTGAACTGGTGAAAAGCCTTTGAAAATCCTGAATGTGTGCTGAGTCCCCCCCCCCCCCCCGTCATGGTTTTGACCCCGTTTCCCCATGCGGTCGTTTTCCCTCGGTGGCCACGCGAGGGCGCTGCCCTTTTGGTAGATGCTTGCTCCGCCCTGCTGAGTTGGCGGAGCTTCTGGTTAAGCGTTTACACCTGTCGTAGTCACCTGAGAGATGTATATAAGCCTACCGTTTCCTTCATTCAGGGCTTCTACATTGTTTGTTTAATTGTTAATTGTTATGTACTGTGGTGTTATTGTTGGCTGTGAGTTCTCGTACCATTTTGGCTACTCGCCTATTTTTAGCGTCTCTTTTTAGAGGCAGGGCTTATTTCTTGCTGGCTTGGTAGTTGATTATCTCGTGGAAGTTTGGGACCATAAATCTCTGCTCTATTTTGCCTTTTTAGTGCTTTTTCTCTGTGTATGGAGTTTTAGGCGATTCTGTTCAGAACTGTAGTTCTGCTCGCCCTTCGGCACATGTCTTCCCATTGGGAGATCAGGCGTTTCGCTTCTACTTAGCTAGTTATTAGCTCGTAGAAGTATAGAGTAGCAGTTCTTTGTTCCTTTTTTCGCCTGTTATTTGGTTTTCTTTCTGAGAGACCTGGCGTTTTAGCTTCTACTCACTTCCGGGTTTACGGTAAGCCAGTAAGTAGCTTTGGTACGTTTATTCCCTGTTGTCTCCTTCTCGTGGACTACGTTCCCTTTTGTTGTGAGTCAGGGTTTTTATTTATATTGAGGCTGTCGTGCTATTTTGCGTTGGTCTTTTGTTGCAGCTGTCCTGTTCGCCTTTTCTGCCTGCGAGACGATTTTGTTGTGAACTGTTCTGTTTCGTTCTCCGGGTGTTTGTCTCCTTATATGGAGCTTGGGCGATGTTGTGGACGTGTTTGTGTTTGACTGCGTGTTTTCTTAAAATAGCCTCGGAACGTTAGCTCTCTGTTCCATTTCGCCTCGTTACATAATCCATTAGTGAGAGGCTAGTGCGGTTGTTTTATATCAAGCTTGCGTTAGTCTATATGGATCGTAAAGTTATGGGACGACGGTGTTCCGTCGGCTCACCTGTAAAATGTTTCTCTCCTGGAAGATCGGGTGTTTACCCCTTTGCTTTCTACCCTTGACTGCGAGCCTATTTATATCGCCATGGGAACGTTAAATCTCTGTTCCTGTTTGCCTCGTTACATTTCCTCATAGAGAGGCAGGGTATTTATTTTCAATTAATCTCGCGTTGGTCTAGCCGGTAAATGTCCGGTGCTGCCTGTCCTGTTCGTTCCTTTTTGGTGCCTTTCTCCTTTCATGGAGTTTTGACGATTTTGTTTGGAACTCATGTTCTGTTTCGTCTTTTGGCGCATGTCTTCCTGTAGGGAGGATTGGGCGATGTTGTGGACACATTTGTGTGTGACCGCGAGTTTGGGAGTAGCCTGGGAACGTTGGATCTGTTCCTTTCGCCTCCACTGTTACTATCTTTTTATTTTGCAGTGTCTGTTTACTGTGTTTTATATTTGTGCTTTTTCGCTACTCGCCCCGTTCTTATGTAGTCTCGTTACCGAGACAGGGCGCTTATTATTTCTGGCTGTTTAGATCCCTGTCCTTGCGCTCTATTTGGCGTTTGACAGTGAGCCGGTTAGTAGCGTCTGTATTGGTGTTTGTTGTTCCTTGTCTTGTCTCCTTCCCTTATCTGCGGGTATCCCGCCTTAGTGGCCTAAGGGCTTAATGAATCCCCTTGCTGCGTTTGGCTCCTCCTTCCTCACACGTCACGCCCCATTACACCCCCCCCCCCCCCCCCCCCCCCCCATTTTGGAGATTGTAAGCCTCTAATTTGGTGTGAAATATTCTTATGGTATAGAGTTAAACCGCTGGACTTTAAAGCACCACAAAATGTACCCTATAGGTTACCTTGGAATATATGTAGATACAGTGCATAATGTATTTGGCAATGGTAACCTTAGGCAGTCATTTTACAGCAGAAAGAGCTATTTTTCCTTTTTCAACTGTCACAATAATAATTTGACCACATGCACAACCGGGTCTGATCTGTGCTTATCCTCTCTTCACATAAGCGTTTAAAGTTTTGTTAATTTCTCTGACATTAAAACAAAACAGCATAATATGACTTTAATCCGTAACCACACGACTAACATCAAAACTGGGCCAAAGGTTACAAATTGCAAATATTAACTTTACATTAATTCCATGCGACAAAGCAAGTTGAATCAAATAGAACATTTTTTGTACGATCTTATACAGTCTTGGTAGGAAGCTCTGGAAATTTATTATGTACGCATGGCTTTGAAGTCGAGTAAAAATACACATCACAAATGGTTTAAATGATGGAAATTGTATGAAGTGATACTGGAGATTGAATGGTCATATGGCAATTTTTGTCAAACAAGCAAAAGAAAATGTTAATCACTCAGCCCAGTTTTGTAGTGTTGAACTTTGTGTTTTGTTAAGGCAACATTGGTGGCAATTAGTAAATAGGTATAACACTGTAAACTACAGTATTGGAATCGGTAGTGTAATCTTAATTTACTATCACAGCACGTCCGACATGTTCAGTCATGCATTGATATTTTCATTGTTTAGCCTAATTAAGCTACATTTAGTGCCTGAGATGCTGCAAACGTTGCAATGTAGCTTTAAAATGCAATTTCAGACCTCGGTACTGTATGTGTGAGTGATTGGTCTTCAATGTGTTAGTATGTGTTTAGTGTGTTAATCTCATGCCAAAATATGTGAGATTTGAGCTCTGAGCTACCTAGCCTGCTGTGTACCTGAAATGGGGAAAATGGGTTTGTAAATTATTCCATATGATGTGAATTCAAATTAACATATGTAGCGTAAGAGATACTCAAGAGTCCAGGGGCCTGTTTCACGAAAGCAGGATTACTGAGATAGCTGGATAACTGCAGTGAGTAAAACCCGGTACCCTCCCTAATCTGGAACGTGGACTGAAGTAAAAAGAGCTGTTCTGGGTTTTACTCAGTGCAGTTATCTAGCTAAATCGGCAATCCTGCTTTGTGAAACAGGGCCCTGATCTTAAATCAGCCACCAACGGACAAATAAGGGGCCCATAAAATATTTCATTCTTCTTCCACACAGGAATAAAAGGCCTTGGTTTAGGCCATAAAGGTTGTAGTGTATCCCCACCAAGATCTGTGACACATTGTAGAAATAAATTTAAACTATGACATAATCTGTGGGACCAAAAAGATATTACATGTTACCCTGGACAACAAACTAAAACCAATACTTGAATCCACAGTTTAAAACCTTCATTATACATTAGACTGCATGGGCTTCCCCCCCTCCCTCACTATCTCTGCGTTTGATAGCGTTGCGGCTCCACCTTAAAATAACATATCAGTGAGTATCCACACATGAGTTGATACATTGATAATACACTGATACATAACACAAACCATACCTGCTGTCACAATGATTGGGCCCCTAGTCTACCCAGCCAGCTCCCTTCTTCCTACTGGCCCTACAATCTATCAGTTACGGTGATTAACACCATTTGCCTACTGTTTAAAAAGAAGACAGATGCAAAGATTAACAGCCAACTGCCTACCATTTAAAAGGGCCAAAATATTTACACACTTTCTTCATATTCTAAAAAGCAACTTGAAACACCGCCAGTGTTGCCGACCAAACCGTGATAATGCAGCGTGGCGCAATGTAAAGTATGAGAAAAATGTAAAATTATAATTAATCAAGAATGGACAAATGCTTGCCAAATGGCTTGGCTCGTAAAAAGCTTTATACAGTGGATGTTTCATACAAACTCATTTTCAGAGGGGAATGAAAAAAATATACAATTTTCTCCATGCTCAGATGGCAGTTTACAACTCTGCTATTATTACACTCAATAACTTTGGGTTGATTTCAGTTTTAACTTCGGAACCGGCTTTTCCCCTCTGTACCCTTTACTGGATTAAAGGTTACGTAACACGGCTTTTGTTTTTTGTTTTTCGGCAGCTATTGCTTCTTCCTTTGTGCAATAACACTGGGACATCCACCCATCATTCTGACAGTCCTGCGTGCCTCTTTTAACTTCATAGGTAGAAAAGGAGCCCAAGAAAACCATGCTGAGGGAAATCATGTAACACAATGATACCCTAAGCTTTCAGCTCCATTATGGGGCACTTTCTTTCTTTACATTCTTATTTTTCACAATGAATCATTGTGCAGGCATTGGCAATTGTTACGCTGTACACAATGTAGCAGCCTGAATTGTGTAGATTGTACCACCTGTACCTTAAAAACCCCTGCAGATACGGACGTAAGGTACAATCACTGTCATTTTTAGGAGCACAAACGTATGCCCTTCTGTCAATAAAGCACAATTAGTCCTCTGGAGTACATTTTAAAAAGCATCTCAGTACCTCTGGAGCTGCTTTTTGCGCATCACAATATAAAAGTCGATATTTGCAAATAGCATGAATTTACCAGATTGAGAAAAGCTTGCTTTTTCTTTCAATATTTGATACTGAGTTGGAAAATGTAATTCCTCGTTTTTATTGCACATTGTCAGGTTTTCCTCTGGGATGTAGGTCAGAATATATTTTGGTAAACTGTGGGAAATGCTATTTATGCACAATTTGATGACAGAAATATGATAAGAACAAGTATGAGGAATCTTAATTTGTCTTGAAGAATGAAACATTCTTGCGTCGTCAGCCATTCAGTCTGAAGGCCTTTCATTACGAATGCATTTATGGCGTAGCACATGACTTGGTTGCTGAAAAGACCAAGGTCAGTCTAAGTGCATTGTATTATATTTATTTATCTTGTAGATTGCATTGAGAGCCAGATGCCCCTTGTCCCTTTGTCCTCTCAATGTTCATTAAGATTAAATTACTCTAGTCTACTTCAGTAAAAAATGAAAGTTATGTTTTCTTATTTTTGTGTAAAGCTGCATAAACCTTGAGAGTAACAAAAATGTCTGGAGCGAGGCTTTGATGCACCCTCCCATTTTGCACAACAAGCACCATCCTTACAGGAATAAAATGAGGACCCAGGCAACCACAAGGCCTTCAAGTGAATGGCTGATGAATCTGAGCGGTGGTGTAGACTACTAGCACACAGACTGACCAGACATGAGAGATGAATAACTGATTTACTGCCAAAAGCTATTCAGACGTGAAAATATACCTGCCATAAAGGGTATGGTTTGTGAATGAGGACGAAATACATTTTTCCATACACATCTGCATACTGTGAACAGGAAATCCGGCTCTATTTCGAACTTGATTATTCACACAGTTTAATCCTGGGCAGCAGAATTAAACTGTGCTGTTATTACAAGGAGGATTCAAAACAGTTTCAACAAATAATTGTTTTAAAATTTGGCAAAGGTTTGTAAAGTTTCCATTGTAAATACATGGGCTATGGGGACATTCTGATGCACAAAATACTCTCCTTTCCCCCTCTAATCTCCATGTTTATCTGTTGCGCAGTTTTACATTGAAATGAGTCGTTATTAATTGTTGCTCAGTGCTAGCGCCCGTGCTGTGCTTAAAGGAGCCCAGCTTCATAGTGCTGGGTCCTTGAGAGAAGGTCAGGCTGAAGACCCTACAGAGAGGCAGAGGCACTCGCACAACCTTGTGTTATAACTGTCCTTTACATTTCCAGGGCATGTTTTTACAAGAACAAGTACATTCATTCTGTGATTTGAAAGGGGTGTGTGTGCTTGTGTGAGTGTGTGTGTGTGTGTGTGCGTGCGTGCGTGTGCGTGCGTGCGTGCGTGCGTGCGTGCGTGCGTGTGCGTGTGTGTGGAGGGGGTTGTGCGCCTGTGAAGGATGATGTGACACAGGAAAGAAGGAATCAGTGATGGAATATTACAGAAGAATTTCATGTCAAGTGGAATTCAAACTAGGTTAAATTGTTTCTGCAGGCCATCATCAACTTTTGACAGCATTTGCAGTCTGCTACTACCATAAGGACTCGAAGTAGCATAAGCGTATGTATTGGAAAACTCATATTGGAAAATATGTGCACACACCCACCATCAATTCACTATACATAAAAAAAAACCCCACAAACAGGTGGTATGTTTAGTTTCTCAATCTGTTGTCATAAAAAACGTAATATGAAACAAGCACTTTCTTCTAAATGTGTCTCAGCCATGCAGGTGGAGCGCAGCCAGTGCGCACAAGCGCTTCTGCTTTTGAGTGCAGCCACAAAAAATAACAGCAGCGACCTCTAAAACAGTCGGGGATATGCAGTCTGCTAGAGGGGGCTCCCGCGATGATCAATGGTCTCTGTCTTTAGCGCCATGATGAATGTGATAAAGAAGCATTAACCATCTGTACCAAACACCCTTCTTGGGTTAAAGTGTTCTCGAGAGGAATACATAACACAACCGATGACAGTGACCTTGAGCTAGCGAGCGTTAGGAGCACGTCTCTTGCGTTCTTTCAGCAAACCCAGCATCTGGTTTGTACCGCCATGCCGTGGTAATGAATGCATCTTGCTTTCACTTCTGTTTCCAAGGCAGTGTGGGGGAAATAAACCCATTTAAACATTTGGGAGATTGACTTGTCTGTTTTATATTGAATGTGTAGCAATGTATTCCATGTGTCAAAAATCCAATCATGGTACCAAATGGGCCATGTAATTGTAATTTTCTATTGTATTTGTAATATTTTTTAGGTAGGTAGGTAGGTAGGTAGGTACTTTATTAATCCCCAAGGGGAAATTTCCTCGTCACAGCAGCAGAACAGTAATACAGACCAACACAATAGGAATGAACATGAAAAACAATAATAAAAACAATAATAATAAAAACTATAAAAGAGCTATTTAAGAGCTGGTTGTGCAAAGAGCAAAATGTCCATGTGCAAAGAGAGCAAATGTGTGTATCTGTGCTCGTGGTGTGTGTGTGTGTGTGTGTGTGTGTGTGTGTGTGTGGGGGGGTGATAGTTAGTCCAGGGATGAGTTATAAAGTCTGATGGCAGTGGGCAAGAAGGACCTCCTGTTTTGATAGTGAAGCATTCTTTACAAACATTAACTCTTTGGGAATCTAACATTATTAATATCTTTCTAGCCTCAAGCTTGTTTCAGCCCCCTTTTTACTTCCTGTAATTTATTCAATAGCAGAGACCTGACACTATGCAGGTAGTGCTATTTATATCTTTATAATATGGAATCTTCAACCTCAGAAAAGCTGAGTACTTAACCTCATAATATTGGACTTCAGCTGTCGTTCTTTGTTATTGTCCTAAACTCAGACTGTGGCAGGTGATATGGCCAGTGACATCCTGCCTTATGGTCTGACAGTCATGAGTCTGTGTGTTATAAACTGTTCATCCCATGGCCAGAATAACTGTGATGTCAATATGATCTGCTCACGTCTCCTCTCCCCTCCACACATGTGCAGGTCGGATTACTCTTCTCACCCCCACCCCCTTCCCCAAACAAGACTATAATCTGTTCACAGATTGGGATCACTCAGATTAGAGGAGGTGAATGCCAATTTATTCACCATTATTTGAATTAGCTGCAAGGATTTTCTTGGCATCGATGGACAAAACTTGTCTCTGTTTTTGGTTTCTTCATTGTATTACCCATCAAAAACCGTAATACTGGTTAGATTTCACATATGGTTCATTTTCCTTCTCTATCTCCGAGGTTCCATTACATTTAAAAAAACAACATTTAACCTGTGAACTTTAGCATTTCATTTAAACATTGAAACCTGAAACATGAGGGGAAAGTATAAGGAGAATAAAATATAATTTTAAAATAATATGAAATATACGTATAGTATGTGCTTTCTATTCATCACATACTAGCATCATGCATCATCACAGCATCATGTACATCTTTTAATTGCTTGGGTTGTATGTTTGTGTTTAACTGTCATCTCTGTGTCAACCCACAGTATACAAACAGACATATGTGACTATTTCTACTAGTTAGTATATAATGATATAAATGAGTGATTTACCAGGCTTTATTATTTTAAATGATTTTAATGTTTATGTGTTTATATCACACATCCCTTTTAGGTATTATTTACTGATAATTATGTACATGCATTCTCCAAATGAAACTGGTCCAGCAGTTTCATAATATGAAATCCAAATAACCTGGGTATTATTGCTAAAAAGGATGTGTTTACATTTTGTTCTCAAAAAAAAAAGGATGTGTTTGATTTGAAATGAGAAAAGTACCATTTTTGTAGGAAACAGCTCTACCATCTGTGCTGGCAAACACACCCCTTAAGGCTCATAAACTATGTATTGAAAACATAAAACAGCTTCTCTGCTTTACGCTCCTAATGAATATTTGTGAAGGGATAGTACATACACATTAAATGACATAAAAGTAAAACAAATAAGTGCTTTTGACATCTTTGTGCTGCCTGGAACAGATTTGCTCCTAACAATTGACAGTCATAACACGGTTGCAGACTGTGTTTGAGAATAGATCCTGACATGAAAATCGTTTATGAAGAAATCACTTGAAGATCCAAATTTGTATTTGGTAGAAAACTGTGATTAAATTGGTACTCACACACTGTTTCCTGAAGATATTACTGCAAACCAACACACTGACTCAAGATGAAAAACCTTCCAGAGTGTATGATGGAAATTTTAAATGCATGAAAAAAAAATTATGACTTTCAGTGAAGGAAGTTAAGACAACAAAAGCCAAAGATTGTTGAACACATAATCAGCCATATACCTCCATAAAACACTGTACAGTATACTTGTATAACACTATAGTGGTTAGGTTTCACCCATGCACTGTCTGAGGAATGTGACTAAGCAGAGGTTAAGGTCATGGCAACCGGCCCAAAGACAGTTGGTCACTGTGGGAGCTAGTGCAGCTATGACCTGCGCAAAGCAATAAACTGCACTTTGTTCATTTGCATATTGGTGTTTTATCCAGTTAATAGACGGATGTCTCTCTCCTTGTTTACAATATCAAATAATGTCTCCTTGTATTGAAATTGTATAAATAACTAAAACCCACATGTAATTAGCAACTATAAATTTTGTATCATGTTTTGTACAAAACCAAATCTTTGGGAGAATTACAGAATAAATTATCTCAGCAGGCCAGGCAGCATTCAATCATGCAGCATTCAACTGTGTTAAATTCTTTCATAATGATCTCATCTGCTATGGTCTTTGACAATGACCAGCTTAAACCATCTCCTGGGAATTACCCTCTGAAGTCATTAAAGCCATGAGCTCACAATATATTTTTGCTTTAACCATATTGTTCAGGGTTAGCTATGTTATGATTATTTGATGATGTAGTTCCCGTAATCTGACGGTTTCTTACGATCAGTGATAATGACTCTTGAACTACAATTTGTGAATAATTTCCTGAAAATTCAGCAAATACATTTGCCAGAGTTGAAATGTATAAGCTGAGCGTAAAGATGGACAACCAGCACCAAATGAAAAATGACCATTCAGGAAAGTTATGTGCTCGCAGCCAACAGGATTTTCAAGAAAGTAGTTTTTTGCAAAATCATGATAAAAAGAAGCTGCATTCAATTTTATTTGTATAGCGCTTTTTAGAGAGGCACTGTCACAAATATACGCTTTACAGAGGAAATACAAAAGAAAATTGGGCAAAAATCCAAGCCTGGTCCCCTAAAAAGTGAGAAATTGAGGTAACAAAAGACTCCCCAGTGGGGAAAAAAAACACACCGCTGGTTGGCCTGGTGTAATAGTTAAGCTTGTTGTCTAGTTTCTCGCAATTGATGTGACTAAATTCGACGAAGAACAAGGAGTCTGTGAAATATAAAGAAAATAGAAGTGATCGAAGACAAAGTGTTTTTTTTAAATGTAATACGAAATTGAGAAAAATAGTCACAAAAGAGGAAGCACTGAGCTGCAGTGAGAAGTTCTTATTTGTTCCATTAACAGAGATCTATATCATCAGGCACATCAGAAATGATGCTACAGCAGACACCATTATGAAAAGCAAATAAGATAAGAGAAAATAATTAGTATTAGAATTATATTTGTCATGACTCTGTCCTGATTTGGTGGGGAAATAATAAAGGTTGTGCCCTGATTTGGCGGAAAAATATTGTAGCAGAGCCCTGGTGCTAATACCTGTAGTATCAACTGTAGCTGTGCATTGTGCAGTGATGCACCTAGAAGGCCATACCAATGCTGACAGTGGCTGGCTATGCATAATAGGCCACAGTGTCAGCCAGTGAGGAAAGACTTTCGTTGGGATGATATAACTTTGTGGCCCGTTAGCAGTTCCACTGGTCAGTTGGGTAACAGGGCCAACTGTGTCGTGCTTCATTGCAGTAGCAGAGGCTGGCTTAGCGGTGGCTTGCAGTGTGAAAATGTGATCAGCTGACTTTCGGTGGATGAAAAATCTAGTCCGCTGTGTCCTAAATTGATGGACAATTGGTGGCATGGTTCTTATGACTGGGAATTTTCTTAAAGTTTCTGTGAAAAAAGCAACAGTATACTGGGAAAAAAAGATTCACTTTATTGGATTTCACGAATGAGAAACACTAAACACAATTCAGTGCATTTAGAATTTATTAGATGTGATGGGTGAAAAGTAATGTGTAGGCTTTTAATGTTGTGTGTTTTGAGAATTTCCTTGAAACTGAAGGTGGATGTGGTAGCAAAAGCTGAGTCAGAGATCCATACTTTAGTCTGCACTTTAGTCAATTAAAAACAAATTCTCTGCCAGTTATTTCTATTTATTATTCCTGCAATTACTCTGCCATCATTTGCAATTTAATTAGACTGCATAATTATTCTGGCAAACTTATAAGTCATTGCATAGACACTTGATGGATTATGATTTGTATTTAATGAGGAGCATCGAATTTTATGGTACCAATTAACTTAATTTCAATTTATATACTTTAATTATTTAAGGAAAGACTATTAATGTCATTCATCTAATACTGTTTTGGCATGTAGAGCGCATATATTTTTAGTAGACAGTTGATACAGTTAATCAACAAAAATGTTGTTTACTAACACACATTTCAAAATACATGTTTGAAATGTAATGCTCAAAAGAAGGGTTCATATTCTTAGATGCAATTGAGAAAATATTTTTCTGAGGCTGATATAGCTAATTAATAAAATGAGAATTTATTTAATATATTAATTATCACACATTTATCATTTAGCACTTACTTCAATATGTTAGTATGATCAAGACTGCATAATATCACTCAAACATGTATAAACATCTATATATTTGGATATACCCATGCAGTGACCAAGATCATTTTTATTGTGTACTAAAATGATTTTTCAAGTACCTGCTATTTGTAGATATATAAAATTTCTCACACAGAGGCCAATCCTTCATGGGGCACACATTTCACTCACAAATTCAAATGGGCAATTTAGAGTCTCAAATTAGCCTAACTTGCATGTCTTTGGATTGTGGGAGGACACTGGAGTACCCAGAGGAAAACCACGCAGACACAGGGAGAACACACAAACTCCACAAAGGAAAACCCCTGGCCTGACCTTCCTGCTATCCACTGCACCATCATGCCACAGGTCAGTATGAATCACCCTGAAAGTAGGCTTGGTAAATGATAAATGCAGTTGTTAAGGTCAGCTGATGTCTGTACAGTGGGTTAATGCTGTGTTGCTTTGTCGGAACCCTTCTCAGGTTAAGGAAGACCATTCAATGCACTCGTTTATTCCACAGGTTCCCTTTGGATTAACAGTGCAGCTGATTCCGTGAACTGTGATCGAAATGTTCAATATCCTGAGCCAAGCACAAAATGGCTGCCAGGAGTAATGGCAGTCGCATTTAAGAAAATGAGTAACAATAAGTCTCACAAGTGTGATATAATAATAATTATTAGTGTAATTATTTGTATACAGTGCACCCACCTCTTGGCTCTTGGTACTTGGCTCTTTAACAGCAACAACAAAATCATCATCATCATCATCATCATCATCATCATCATCATCATCAATAACAACAACAATTTAAATAAGATTTCTTTCCATTATTAATCAGTCAATAATTTATGTTCCAAACCATAGGATTCTCTTATTTCTGTAATAATTTGTCTGTTGATGCTGTCTGTCCCATCTCTTAAACAGGGAAATAGCTGAAAGGATTAAACAATGTGCCCTGGCCTGACTCCAGATCGTAATGAATTAACCAGCTGATCAGGGGAGATAGGGGCAGGTCATAGCAACAATACCACAAGGCTTTCATGTGCTGGCACACAACTCAATATAATAGTCAGCTTGACCTATGCACTGTGACAAATGATGAATCCAAACCTCATATTGAATGTTATCACATTGCCAAGTCACGCATGCCTTATTTGTTTATCTTAGAGCAACTGTTAGCCAGCGATAGGAAAGTTTAAATTGCTTTGGTGGAAATGGCTAGGAAATTTTATGTCGGAAATTAAATCAGCTGCAAATGTCAGTGCACAGCAAGTTAAATTCATGTGGAGCAGTGTTTGACCCTCAAAGTGCATAATCTCTGTGGGACTGTGTGCACCAAGCAGGAAAACGGGAGTAGATGGTGAAACGAGGATGCCGTGGTAAGCCACATGCACAGCAGTACCAGTGGCCACCTGATGTAACGGGCTTACTGTGGGCCTATTAAAAAAGGCTAATTATGTTAGCATCTCAACAACTCAGCCTTTGTTGTCACTTCAAGCAGCTTGACTGCCTATTGCCCTGGTATTCAAATCCCGGTCCTTGAGGGCCAAGAACTGTTGTTTTTCCACCCACCCTTTACCTGGGAGTCAGGTGTGAACACAGCCTAGCCAATCAGGAGCACTAACTGTTCAGTTAATTACTTGTGAGAAAAGAAGACCATGGCCGGATTTGGATTTGAGGGCCAGATTTGAGTATCCATGGCCTATGGCTTAGCTGGAAGCTTGAACGGAGTAGTAGGCCGACTTCATACATTTCAGAAAATGTCTGCTCAGGATGTTGCAGCAATGGTACAGGGGCTTGTTTCACGACAACGATTTGTCAGGATCTTCACTTGCAGTTCGCAATATCTTGTCGAAACAAGTTTCAGGAAAACACATCGCTTGAATATCAAAGTGAGGTGACTACAGGCCTCTCGCACGTCCAATTCTTTCATTGCAAGTAAGCGTTTCCTTAATTGAGACAGACTTCCAAAAAAAAGCTTTTGTGATCACGCCCACCCTAAACTTATTACGTTTATGTGACCTTCTTGGCAGAGTTCATAGGTCATACACTTCCAGTCTCGCGCCAAACGACAGTTCTGCGCTTCCTGGCAACCGGCTGCTTTCTCGGGGTTGTCAGACAATGACATGGAATAAGCAAAGCCTCTGCGTGCAGATGCGCCCGTAAAGCGCGACGTGCATTCTTGGCCTGCAATTGCGATTTCTACGTGAAACACTCTATAAAGAGCAGGAGAAATCTCACGTGTCTCAGCTCTCACGTCACAACTTTCATGAAATGAACCCCAGGCCTGCAAATGCAATAAGCATTCTGGGGATAAGGCTGGAGAACACTTTTTACATACAAGATATTGCCTTATTTACATTTTGCACTTGAGTGCCACTCTGCCTCATATCAATATGTAAATGAAGTGAAAATAGCATGCAACCATAAAATGGAGCATTTACCATTTTTATGCAGAAAAAACGCGATGCCATGGAAATATATGCAATCAATCATTTAAGAAAATTACTTGTACTTCACTTTTTTTTTCTTCAGGCATAGGCATACCTGTCCAAACAGACATTAGTCAAAATGCACGATCTTCTGTAGGTCACCTCTTTATTTTCCTGTTGGCAATAAACAAATCACTCAACAGAGAAGCAATTCTAGTAAAGAAAGTGCTAGAATTTGGCCCACTGAAAACCGATGGCAGTACCCCAAGTGCATTGCACGAGGCCTAGCACATCACATTTGAGGGACAGAATAGATTTTGATCGCTCTCACTGTCAGAAGATGGCGTATTGTGACAACCTAAGAACTCTGTGACTGATTAGAAACTACCAGCCTTTGGATGGTCAGCACAATCTTGACTAAGAAGAATCATGAGAAGTACCAAGCCTGGAAAAGATGATGAAATGTTAGTAAGTGATTAGCTGACTCAGAACAGAGCTGTGGATTGAATCAGCACATAGGGACTGTTAATAGCCAGGGGCTGTGCTGACGAGTGTGGCGGGTGGCAATTTCTCTTCGTTTCTGACACATTTTTACAGAACATTCAATCAGTCATTGAATCAGCATTTATTTTGTTCACAATAAGATGCTGAATTGTTTGTTATGTAGTAATTGTACAAACCCCACAATCCAAATGGAAAATGCACATAAAAGCAGAAAGCAGTGATTTGTAAATTCTCTTTTACATATATTTAATCGAAAACAGTACAAAGAAAAGATATTTATTGTTTTACCTTATCAACTTTATTGATTTTTGTAAATATACGCTTATTCTGAATTTGATGCCTGCAACACAGTATAAAAAATGTTGGGACAGGGGCAAAAAAAAGACTGGGAAGTTCAAAAAACACCTGTTTGGAACATTCCACAGGTAAACAGGTGATGCTATCATGACTGGGTATAAAAGGATATCAAAAGACTCTTGATAATTTATTTTCAGGTACTCTTACAAGCAATACTATAGCCTCTCTACGTGTGAATGGATCTTTATGGGAATCGGGGGGTGGGACTTGATTAAGCTGTCGATTACACGGGAATAGTATGGAACCCATGGTTGGCTAAATGGCTGTAAGTCATTAAGGGTCTGAGGTATCAAACGAGCCTCAAACCATCACTCTGCTGCCAGATATGCAGTAGATATGGATGGATCACTTGAAGGGTTGTTTCTTCTGACTTATTTTTCCATAGAGGTCAATACTGAGGCTGAGCAACATAAAACATTGTCTCTGCATACCATTGAAATACCCTTAAGTACTTTGGTACATATTCAACAATAATATATAATAATAATAATAATAATAATAATAATAATAATAATAATAATAATAATAATAGTAATAATAATAATAATAATAATAATAATGTATTATATGAATATACAGACAATATATCCCATACTGAGGATTTCTTATTTATATTTGATGTCATCTTATTAGATGGTTGCAAATAGTGCAAAACAAAAAATAATTATAATCCATTTTTTAAATATCTTATTCTTGTTTCTTTCCAGCTTATGAAAACTCTCTCTCTCTCTCTCTCTCTCTCTCTCTCTCTCTCACACACACACACACACACACACACACACACACACACACACACACGCACACACACAAAGCCTGGATTAGAAACATTTTAACAGATGCAATGTGGAGATTGTTGAAGATGCAATAAAAGTCCATAATATAAAAAGCTGTCTGGCCCTAAAAACACTCAGCTTGACACTAATATTGTTTCAGAGCATATATAATTCTATTCGATTTAGCAACAGCAAAAATTTGAAACAATATTGTAACGCCAAAGTGCACAAAGTGATTATGAGATAGGTCTGCAGGGATATAACAAGCATCCGAAAATGAAAAAAAAAAACAGTCACTGCTCACCATTTGGAAAGCATCTAGCTTTTAGAGATTCAACAAGAGACAGAGCTACTGTTACTCTAGGTGTACCCTTGTGTGTGCATATGACTAAATCCTAAATAGTATCGTTTAGAAGGTATTATTGATAATAATAGTGGCACAGTCACCATTTAAGCTTCCTGGAGGTACACTTATGCAGAAATATTTTTTGAAATGGAATATCTGAAATTATCCTTTCCCTTCCTTCCACAGTTTGAAGTTTGAAGTGCTGCAAAAAAAAAAAAAAAAGCCATGTTATTGATTCAAATTTCCTGCCTTCCGAGTTTCAAGAAGGCGTGAAATTTAATTTGTTCCGACGTGTAATTTTTCCTTTACTGGAATTTGACAGACACTCTTTTTCAGATGGACTTACATTGCAAACACAACTGCAAAGATCAGGGATCGAAGAGCAGTAATTCCCTAGAGGGAAAAAGTACAGTCCCAAGTGAAACAGCAAGCACAAGACTCGATTGACAACTTGTCAGCTACTCTACTGACCATTAACCAAAGTTGGACACACGAGAACAAAACTACCCCAATGATCAACTACATTGAGTAAGTACTGAGCAACAGTAAGTACATTTCTCTCAGGATTTTATTTGTAAAGCTTGATACAGTATATCCTAAAATAATGCAATAGTCTTTCTCAAACACTGTCACGTGTTATAGGTTGCCGTGTTCTCTTTTGTGGAAGCTCCCTTGTAGCTTCGGGACGGAGTCCGTGCCAGTTGTTTTCCGTCGCTCCGGCACTTATTGTTTTCACCCGTCAGGTGTTCTGCTGGCTTCTAAAGCGCTGCGTCTTCCGGTCTCTGTGCTTTTGTGTCATTATTGCCACTGAACGAAGCCGGTAAAGGTTTACCTTATACAAGAGATTTCCTTGTGTCTTCAACCTGATTTGAGTGAGGGTTAGATCTTCAAATCTTTCTTTTTTCCTTTCTTCTCTCCTTTTGGTATTCTCCTTTCTACGCCTTCCTCTCCAAGGTTTGCCTTTGTTTTTCTTTCAGTTCGGTTGCCTCGTTGTTGTTAGCTCGCTTAAATTATTTTTCGAGATAGAGGTTTCCCGTTCTTTGAACCGTTACCCGCTTTCGAACGCCTCCAGGGAGCTTCCATTTTCACTAAACTCGACCTCCGCAAGGCTTATAACTTAGTGCGTATGCGGGAGGGAGATGAATGGAAGCTTTTAATACTCATAGCGGACACTATGAATATCTGGTTATACCGTTCGGGCTCACTAGCGCCCCCTCAGTCTTTCCGGCGCTAGTGAACGATGTGCTCAGGGAAATTTGTGTTTGTCTATCTGGACGACATTTTGGTCTTCTCTTCTAATCTCACTGAGCACATTAGACATGTCAGGCAGGTTTTTGAGGCGCTGCTCAAGGCTCAGTTGTATGCCAATGCGAAAAAGTGTGTTTTCCACTCTAAATCAGTTTTCTTGTTGGGGTTGATCGTATCAGAGGGTAAGGTCCAAATGGACCTGGAAAAAATTTTGGCAGTCAAGAATTGGCCTACCCCTGTTTCAGTAAAACAGGTGCAGCGTTTTTTGGGGTTTGCTCATTTTTACCGCTGCTTTATTCCGAATTTTAGCGTGGTTGCTGCTCCCATCCCACTATGCTGACTAAGAAAACGGCGGTTACGCGTTTTCAGTGGACACCTAAGACGGTGGTTGCTATCACGGATTTAAAAAAAAGATTCTGCTCTGAGCCTATTCTCATCACTCCTAACCCTTTGCTCCCTTTTGTGGTCGAGGTTGATGCGTCTGAGTTAGGAGTAAGAGTGATCTTGTCCCAGCGCTCACCTCAAGATCAGAAATTGCACCTGTGCACCTACTTTTCTCGCGGACTAACCCCAGCCGAGATAAACTACGACGTAGGGAACCGGAAGCTTTTAGCAGTAAAATTGGCGCTTGAAGAGTGTCGTCATTGGCTTGAGGGGGCCGAACATCCTTTCACGGTATGGACTGACCACAAGAACCTGGAGTACATTCAGGGCACCATGCGCCGCAATTCGAGACAAACAGCGACCAGCGAGCCTTTCTCGAGGTTCAATCTCATTTTAACCTATCGGCCAGGGTCAAAAAACGTGAAACCAGACGCGCTGTCCTGGGTCTTTGACCGGTCCGAGGACGAACGTCCAGCCGATCCTATTGTTCCTACGGCCTGGATTTTAGCTCCTGTCACGTGGGACATTGAGCCCTTGGTGCGGGGGGCCCAGCAACTGGAGTCGGACCCAGGTGGAGGTCCTCCCAATCGCCTGTTTGTACCCACGAGGGTTCGGACCCAAGTGTTGCAATGGGGGCATTCCTCCTGTCTGGCGGTTCCTCCCGGTGTCCATGATCATCATAACCAGTAAATGTGGACAATCAGATGAGTCAAGCAGAAGTAATAACTACACAGCAAATAACGTCTTTAAAATCTTCTGTTTTTATGGTTTTTCTATTAAATCATATCACAGACCATTGCTTCTACTTGCCTTAGGGAGTCTAGATCTCTTTCTCAATACCATATCCTTCAACACTTGAATGTTAGATCCCAGGAGTTTTTAGCATGTAACAAATCCATCACAAGCCACAAGGCTATATAATACTATTATTGCAATACAATGTTGTTTTTTTCCAGAATGCAGTTACATTGAAGAATAATGAATCCAATGACAGTTTCATTGAACCCTCTCTGCAAACAATAACAATCATACCATCAAAGTACAACCTCAACAGAGGTGCTTGACTTTAATTAAAGGTTTATATGTGGATATGTCCTCCGTTCCAGAGCTAAACACAGGGTATGTGTACAGTGTAATAGTGTTTAAAAAAGCATTTAATATCAGCATGTACATGCACCCGTGCATCCTTCACACAAAGAAACAACTATAGCCCAGATGTATCAGCATGTGCCAAATGTATCAATTATCTCTATTAGTGAAATTAGTCAAACATATTGAATCAGTATTCTGAATAAGATTCCCCAAAGGGAGGGCACACAGTCATGATCATGGGCTGTCAAAATCTATACAGGAAAATACAAATCTCAGCTGTTCTAAAGGTTAACACAGCTTCAAAGTTTATGCTGTATCAACACTCAGTCTTCATATCTATACTTATGGTCTTACATGTTTTTTCCATTGAATTATGCTCCTTATTAATGATTGTAGAATGACAAATTATATTCTTAGTACTAAAGGATTTCCCTCATTATTCTTAACTTTAAGCTTAGGAGAATACAACCTAGGATTATTAAGGAAACAAGGGCAGGTTTGCACTATTTGTACAGTCAAGCCGGAAAGTCTCCCCACCCCTTTCACCTTCTCCACGTTTTATTACGTTACAGACATATTCTACAATAGATTGAGTTAATTTTTTGTCTCAAAATTCTACACAAAATAGCCGATAATGACAAAGTGAAAACAGGTTTTTAGACATTTGTGCTAATTTATAAAAAATCAAAATGTAAAATATCATATGTACACAAGTGTGCACACCCTTTGATATGACACCCAAAAGTGAGCTGAGGTGCATTTTGTTTCCACTGATACTGCTTGAGATGTTTCTACAACTTAATTGGAGTCCACCTGTGATAAATTCAATTGATTGGACATGATTGGGGATTGCCAACACCTGCCTATATAAGGTCCCACAGTTGACAGTGCATGTCAGAGCAAACTCCAAGCCATGGGGTCAAAGGAATTATCTGCAGACCTCAGAAACAGGATTGTGTCAAGGCATAGATCTGGAGAAGGGTACGGAAAAATCTCTGTAGCTTTACAGGTCCCAAAGAGCACAGTGGCCACCATCATTCGTAAATGGAAGAAGTTTGGAACCACCAAGAATCTTCCTAGACCTGGCCGCCTGGCCAAACTGAGCAATCGGGGAAGACGGGCCTTGGCCAGGGAGGTGAGCAGGAACCCCAGGGTCACTCTGACAGAGCTCCAGCGTATCCGTGTGGAGATGGGAGAACCTTTCAGAAGATCAACCATCCAGGCAGCACCCCACCAATCAGGCCTTTATAGTAGTGGCCAGATGGAAGCCCCTCCTTAGTAAAAGGCACATCACAGCCCGCTTGGAGTTTGCCAAAAGGCACCTAGAGGACTCTCAAACCATGAGAATCAAGATTCTCTGGTCTGATGAAACCAAAATGGAACTTTTTGGCCTGAATACCAAGCGTCACGTCTGGAGGAAACCAGGCACTGCTCATCACCTGGCTAATACCATCCCTACAGTGAAGCATGGCGGTGGCAGCATCATGATGTTTTTCAGCAGCAGGAACAGGGCGACTAGTCCTGATAGAGGGAAAGATGAATGCAGAAGTACACCGAGATCCTTGAAGAAAACCTGTTCCAGAGCGCTCTGGACCTCAGACTGGGGCGAAGGTTTACCTTCCAACATGACAACGACCCGAAGCACACAGCCAAGAGAACAAAGGAGTGGCTTCGGAGAAAGTCTGTGCATGTCCTTGAGTGGCCCAGCCAGAGCCCAGACCTGAATCCAATTGAACATCTGTGGAAAGAGCTGAAAATGGCTGTGTACCGACGCTCCCCATCCAACCTGACGGAGCGTGCAAGGATATGCCAAGAGGAATGGGCAAAAATGTCCAGAAACAAGTGTGCCAAGCTCGTAGCTTCTTTCCCAAGATGCCTTGAAGCTGTAATCGCTGCCAAAGGTGCAGCAACCAAGTATTAGGCTAAGGGTGTTTACAGATATGTAACCCCTAAATAACCTATTTTTGTCAGTAAAATAAAATTGCATAATTTCTAAAAACCTGTTTTCACTTCATCACTATTGGCTATTGTGTGTAGATGTTTGAGGCAAAAAATGAACTCAATCTATTGTAGTATAAGTCTGTAACGTAATAAAACGTGGAGAAGGTGAAAGGGGTGGGGAGACTTTTCGGCTTGACTGTACTTTTAACAGGGTTTTTTCTAAGTGAAGTGTTTTTTGTGTTTTCTAACAAATAATTTGTAATACTGGACACAATATTGCTTCACATAACTTTCACACAAGGCAAATAGTAAATGTACATGGGTTGTGTTATACATAATCTAGTGAACCAGGCTTAGTTTTATTTGCTTTCCATATAACCACCTCATCTCCCAAAATAGACATCTACCTATATTAACACATTTAGGGTTCAATTTAAGAAATATTACATTTATTTTTGATTTTTTTATCTCATTTGTTTTTGAGATACTTATGAGAGAAAAAATATGTTTGATTATTCAAATATTCTATCTTGTGGAACCAATGAATATATTTTCAAATATTCTCTCCTGGGAAAACAATATCTAATTAAGCACAACACACACTGCTAGCACACAGTTTCCTCACTATTGAGACAATTGAGAAGGTTCTACTAAGTATAATAATTTATATCTACCATCCACACACCAGCGCTCTCAGACATTAACCCTAAAGATGAGATGCAGACCAAGACAAGTAAATTAAACTAGTTGAGTCCACTGATGTGTCATTACATCTTAATTCAGTGTAGCTCACTATTCTTATGTGTGATGCAGTCAGTCAGCACTAGATAAGCGTGGGTGGTTTTTTGCTTCCTGATGATCATACTGGGTATATCCTATTTACCTGACAGAGACATGTTCTTCTTGTGACAAATGGCACTGTGACATGAACTCCAGCCTGCAAACCTCATCCCTTAAGCATGGTTAATTCTGTGGAGGCCACCTGTTTATTAAACCCTTCTAGTCTGCATTAAAGCGCTTTGCTAGTCAGAGCTGTTATGCCTGCCAATTCCATTTTGTTCCCTAGGCAGTCTGATTCTCAGCACGTCCTAGTTCTTGGTAAGATAAATTTTTTTTTACTACGTCTAGGAAATGACAGTCAGAGCTGGTATTCAGATTTGCGAAGTACAATGTCCTAAGATAGATTTCCCTGGTTCCCTGTTACCTGGGTGGGTGTTTATTATTAAGAAATTCTATACTATATCTCAAGTCTTCCTCTTTGGAAAATATAATCTTGAATTCTTAACCAACCATTAACTACCATCCTGCTCTTTGCGGAGCTTTCTGTGTAAAATGTCTTATTCACAGTGGAATTCTTCCCATTCTGTGGCTGGCCTTCACAAATTTTACTAATATTTTCCCTCCCAATTGCATAGAGTAAACTACGTATGTCTTGCCAACTGTTTTTGTAACAGTGCACACATCCCTTCCTGCATTTAACAGTGTATTCCACACAGCTCCTTCCCTTTGTCTGTGCTGTGACTTTGGCTATAAAGTTTCAGTTGTTCCCCAGATAGGCTTCAAAGGCCCCATTCATCTCTGCATCAACTGCTCTGTCCGTTTCTTTTTGTTTGTTATTTATTTTCAAATGCGCTCTCATGGTAATTTCACACAGGCCAGTCATCTACGTACTTGGCTACTTCCATATATCTTATCATGTTTCTCTATAGTCCTGTAAATAAATATTCTCCATGAGAACATGCTATTTAATATGCTTTACCATGACAGCAGAAACTCAGCCAAGTGACAACAACATCATGTTTTGTGATATACTTTTGCAATATACACATTTGAACATTGAATGGGAAACTGAGAAGACATCTTTTAGTTTTTGCTTTTATTGATGGATGCAGAAACATAGCAGGTCTGTCTTGGGTCTAGTCTCTTGGTGCAAAAGGATGTTACAATTTACAGATGACAAGTTATTAACCATTAACATCCACAATCCATGGAGAGAAACAATTAACCTAAATGATAGCATGGTGATTTTTACTTGCTCTAATTTCTTTTCCATCATAGTTTTCATGTTTACAACTGACTTTTCCTATTGGCAAAAGCAAGGCTTTGTTGAATCAAACCTTGAAAATACAATTGGCACTTAGTGCTCCATAGAAGGCCATCCATGTTATGAATAAAATGTTTGATTTAAATTGAATTAAATAGTTGCAATACAACACAATGCAACTGAACACGTTAAATTATTTTCTGAAAAAATAATACACATACAAAATATACATAGACACATTTTAGTAAAAACTATGATGCTCATAGTTAATATAATGTAATGGGATAAGCGAACATGCAGAGCACTAGGCCTGAGGACTAATGTTGTGAATCCACTTTAAATGCTGCTATCTTTGTCAAGCAAGGCTGTGCTCTGATAAAAACACAATTATGTAAATTGATTATAAACGCCCTTAACCCTTTCCTCTAATGAAAAACATTTTTTGAATAGTATAGTTATTGTATTGCAGCCTACTCTTGCATGCTGACTGCTTTCGTATGTCTAAAGAAGTGTGTATCTGTATTTTGTAAGTACTCCTCAATCAGTACCTGTCTGTAAAAACAGGGATGCACTGTGAGTTATTGTTATTATTTGGTCTGAAACTAGTGCAATGAGCACTGAAATACATAAATACTGTGCAGCTTCAATAGTTGAGGTGAGCTTATTTTGAAAACAGCTAGGTCCAATTCACAGTCATGGACTTACTTAAGATGGGTTTACAGGGAATCAGATGCAACATATGGACATGATTAATCTCTTAAAAACAAAACAAAATGGCACCTCATGCTGGCCTCTCGACATTTCAATTCAGGAGTCCATTTATTAACAAACCACTGGGTTACTGATTGTAAAAAAACATATGTTTATGCTTTGCAATTGCAACTCAAGGGGGTGCATTCAGTGGGAAAAAATATGTGTTTATAGGACTAAAGGGCCCAATGTAGGATCTTTCATTCATGTCTGGATTTACTTCTGTGGCCCCATATGGAAATGTAATATACTGCAGTATATTAATATATTGTGAAGATAATTTTGATATATTTACAATATACTGCAGCATATTCTTTTTCCATAGGGGGTGGCTTGCCAATACCTCCACCACAAGTACTCTGGCATTAAAGAAATACCTCTCTAACCAACTGAATGGATAGCACATGCCTGTAGTGCTTGTAAACACATCGGAAATAGAACTGAGATCTGTTTTCTAGCTCGCCCAGACACATGCCCAGAATGTTGGCATCAAAAACCTTCAGTTACAAACATAAAGATGATGTCTATCTCGCAATGTGTCATAATATTCTCTTATGCGTTTTATTTTTAATTTTTACAGGCATTTACAGAAGCAGGTGGCATATTTATATGAGACTGCAATGCTATTTTTCATGTCATAACTTTGCTAATGCATATGAGATTTTAGGAAAAATATACTCAATGTCTTCATTGTGCTCAAAATCATTTATTGTCTTCTGGATATTGTAATGTTTTATAGTGCAATGTTTCACTCTCAAACATCACAGCTACTTTCTTGGTGAGTCACAGGCTTGGCTTTTGGTTTATGTTTCCATATCAAGTGGCATATGCTAATAGAATATTTACACTATGTCCTGATGGCAATTCATAAAGGATTTCACCGACACTTCTAACACGTCTGCCAGGTCTGACTGCATTCCCTATTGGAATCAAAATGTAACAGGTCAGGTCAGAATACAATATTATATGATTTTGTAGATCACCACTGCCCACAAGCCTGTGAATATTTTAAATGCCAAGCAATGTGCTCTCAAATCACCAAATATAGTAAGGCATTTGAGTGGGTCCCACCCGTGCAGGGAATTCCAACACTGATCATAGTAGGTTAAGTTGCTACAATATGATGACACTGGTCAATCTGAGTTTAAGGAATATTTCCTGTCATTGATGAGTAAAGACACATTTATCAATACATAATCCAATAATTTGATAATATTCCAAGCATTGAGTCTTTTCACAAAAAAAATTGAAAAAATAAAATAGTTATATATGAACTCAAAGGTGCACCAGCTAAATAAATCCATCCGCTGGAAGAGTAGTCAAGGACAACTGATAGAGAAAACATATCAGACATCATGGCGTGCAGTAATAATTCAAACACACAGATGCAGCGTGATAGATTGGGTATAAACTATTTAAATTGAGCAGATTACGTTAAAATTACATAAAATTAAATGTTGTATGACACTCCCCATATTATGACTAAACTCAACCATAGGTTGTTTATTATTTATTTATTTATTTATTTAATTATAATTTATAATTTATTGTTTATTATTCACAGCACGGACAATTAAAACTATGCACCCCTGGAATGTTAAAGCACGTGGCTGTGAGTTCCAGTTGGTCCACTGTAACATTACGATTCACCTCAGCAAGTCACAAATCTGCTCGGGACAGCAGCACTGGAGAGGTATTAGGGTAGATTGGCAAGAATGAGAGTGTTCCGTACACTAATCTCTGTGCTTTAGACCCATGGGACACACAAACACGCTTTACAAGTCAAAACCGGTGAGCGGATATGTGTGTGTGTGTGTGTGTGTGTGTGTGTGCGCGCCTGTCAACACACCCACAGAGCTGGTGCAGATTTATAGCTGTTTTATGTTCCCTTTCTTTCCAGTTTCTTTTCAATTGCAAGGCACCTTGTAATTTACAGATACAATAGATGCTTCTGTTCACAGATGTGTCAAAATAAAAATGTTGCTATTATTGTCAATTGAACAAAGCATAAACATAGATGTGGATATAAGTTATCATTGATAGGCTGTGTATAGTACCTCACTTCTATGTGTTTCCAGTATGTTTTAGAAAATACAAGTTTACATTGTATTCCACACAGCTCCTTCCCTTTGTCTGTGCTGTGGCCTTGGTCTCCGTTGTTCCCCAGATAGGCTTCAAAGGCCCCATTCATCTGCATCAGCTGCTCTATGTACATGTTTGCATTTAAATAAACATAAAATTTAAAATGTCCTTGTAAAAATGCAAAGCATATCCATTTTTTCCCCCGTGAATGCACCTGAGAGCATAAAGCAATGACGTCCCAACACACAGAAAAGCAGTGACTGACATAACGTATGCAGGGATATAAATGCACAGTGAACACCCTTCGCCTTACCAGCTCCCCCCTGAGATGCTCACCCAACGCTCCAGGCGCGGCATCTCAGCGGCAGCGAAGGGAGTGCAGTGTGCCCCGGGGGAGGCTTGGTAGATGTTCGATCCCAAAACAGAGCGCCTTTTAGGTGTCAAAAAAACGATCTTCGCATATCTCCAGCGCCGACTTGGCGGCGCCGCCGAAGACTTCCACGTTGGTGTCGACCCAAGGTATGACGTTGCCCGGCATGTACAAAGAGCAGTTAGCCAGGCTCATTATATCCACGGGCCGTAGCACACGATCCCATAAGTTGAACTGGCTCAGCTCTCCCACAAAGGCCTGTGTAGCATCAAACCGCCCACCAACAGTGTCCTGTCAGGGTCAAAAGGGACAGTCCATCATTGCCATTTTGCTTAATTCCTTTCAATTTCCATAGTCGTAATATGACTTTACCCAGAGCTGAACTGGCACAAGAACTATACAGACCATGATTACCCCACCAATGGAGGGAAATTCAAGAAGACAAAGAGACCCATCTGCCTGCCTGTGAACTAGACTCAACGTTCATGTCTATGGGTAGCTGCTACGTTATGATGGAACTGTACTTTATCAGACCTGTTTGCAGTTGTTTCAATGACCTTCAGTATGCACCTGTTGTACATCGCTTTGGGTGAAAGCGTCTGCTAAGTGAATGTAATATAATGTAATGTCTGTACCTGAGCTGATGATGATGTCCTGCTTAAAACAGGACAGCCTCAGCTGAAGCTAAAATGTGACTGTGGTGTAGGTAGTTATGCTATGCCACACAAGTTTTCCATTGCCTTGTTGTGCAGTTCAAAGGCCGTACAGGAACAGTGTGACACTGGAGCTGCACACACACACACACACACACACACACACACACACACACACACACACACACACACACACACACACACACACACACACACACACACACACACACACACACACACTTCTTTCTGTAACTCAGGGACACTAAGCACTGTTGGAAGGGTGTGGATGTGCATACTGGTGCATGCTGTACCTGTTCCTGACCCAGGATAATGACCCCTCCAGGCTTTATGGGATGCCAAGGGGCCAGATTCTCTCCTGATCCCAGCTTCTCTCCGTCCTGATAGGCCTCCCAAAGTCCGTCTCTGGTTGTCCAGGTGATGCAGATATGGTGCCATCGGCCATCGCTGACTGACAGGGGCAGCTGTGCCACCTGGACAGATGAGAGCAGACATGAGACGCAGGACACAAAGAGGTGGAACCACATCAAGGGAGCCCAAATGAACGTGATACACAGCATAACATTGGTAATAAAGAAAGAAATCCTCCAGTGAATACCAGCACCACCGCAACCTACAGATCATTTTCACAGCATGTATCCACACCTATCATACTTTGAAGGTCTTCTCATAGAATTATGTGCACACCTCAGCAGGCATTATTCCGCTTCACTCTGGCTATAGTTCTTGCTACAGAATATCAGCCGTTATATAGCAATATATATTTTGACTAGCACGATAATGATTTCTTGAGATTATGATGAAAATAATGTATTCATCTATAGGACTAGATCTATAGGAATAAAATATTGTGTGAAGAAAGGACACATTGGTATGGAAATTGCCTCTGTTTTGCATACTGACTTAATTTAACTCTGGTAGGGCACATTTTAGTACATGTCCCTACTGGACTCATATACACTTTGTTAGATGAGAATTAACACTACACATTTTTCAGTGAAAACTATACATTATGAACATAAATAAATCAAAATGTGCTTGTGTGCTTGAATGTATTTAAAGATTAACCTAATTTGGTCCTGTGCACTTATCTTGGAAGTCTGTGAAACTCACACACAGCTAACATTGTGTACGGAATGAGAAATTATCAGAGCACAAAAAAAACACTACACAACATTGAACTTACATTTGCATAGTTAACATATTGTTTTATCACTTCTTTCATTAGGCAGCAAGCCAGGAAAGTTGATGGCATTTATTTTTACTAGAGGCAAGTACTGAAATGGATGAGCACTAAAATGAATGCTAAGAAGTAGCTATGAAAAAGAGCTCCACAGAGATGCAAGGTTCGCAGCTTGTTGTCAGAATTCTTATTTTATTTTCTGGCAGAGAATCGATAAAATAATAAACCACATACCTTCCCCCTACCTGTTTTTATACCCAACGGCACTGCAGCAAACTACAATCATTTCTCAAACTGTATACTGTAAATAACCTTGTCATTTACTGTTAGTACCAACGACTCTCAATGCATCCATTAAACAGGGTTGCAAAACATCATGTCAAGTGAGACAGAAAGTACTTTCCTGAAAAATTTCACCATTTTCCTTTTCACCCAATTTGGAATCAGAGTTGCGCCTCAAAGTTGCCACTGTACCACACAGACCACCCAAAAGTGTGTGCACAGACCTGTGAACCAGTAACTAGTTACACTATATAGACAGGCCAGATGGTACAATGAGAGGCTTATGTCTCACTGAAAACAACTGGAAGTCTGTGGGTACCTAGTATGTCGCTGAAAACTCAAAGAACCCTGACCAATGTAAACCCACCCAAGAAGCTAGCATTTTAACATCATGTGCAACGGCGTAATAGCGACTATCAGAAATATCAACATGTAACAAAAGCAGAGGGTAAATGGGAAGGGGCTTTCCTGCTCAGTATCATTGAAAGAGCACCCACCTTATCATTGATCAAGAGCTCCATGGGATTATTTCCCCATTCGATCAGCACAATCTCATTGGCTTGTCCTGGAACACCGTAGGAAAACGGCGTGCCGATCCCGGGACTGGCACTGGACTTGAGCCACATGCAAACGGTGAAGGCGTACATCTCTGGCAGACTTTTCTTAATGCGCCCGTACAGGTAGTTTGTACGGAGAGTGAGGGAAACTTTGAAGTCCTCAGGGGATCTGAATCCACTGTTGCCTGCAGTCAAAAAAAAAAAATGAAAATCACAGTCCCGGAACCAAAAGGTTGAAGAAGCCAAACCTGTCAACCTTGCAGCTAATGCTTAAGGATTCTTCAACTCAGTTCCATTCAATGAACATGAGATTAATTCATAACTAAAATAAAAGTGCACGCAGTAAAATGTTCAGTGTTAAGTCAACTCTTACTCCCTATATAGGTACTCTGTTAGAGTTTAAGTAACACTGGTGGACATTTGACTGTGCAACATTGAGAGACTGGAAGGCATCCAATGTTAGCAGTAATTATGAATCTGCAATAGAGAAATTCAAACATTCATTGAACTAATGCACATTTTATTTTAATTTAAGGTTTCTTTGTTTGTCAGGGCCATGGCCAGTAGTGTAGTGGAGGGTATACGTGGGTATACGCAGTATACCCACTACTTTTTTAGTAGGCATAGAGTATACTCACTTATTAATCCCCACTGGTGCACGTATCAATTAGTAGTCATCCATTTGCTAAATTAGAGTATACCCACTTCTCTAGAGTACACCCTCTTCTCCAGGCACTACAATACCATTGGCCATGGCTGTTGCAACAGTACTATACACATAGGAAATACTGTGATGTTTAATTCAGATGTTTTATGAGTTCTTATTTATGATTATCAGTTTATGCAGTATGCATGTGTCTGAGGCTAGAGGAGGGAACCTTTCTCCAGCTCGTTGATTCTCTCCAGGAGGGAGTTGAGGGTGCTCTCTGTGCGATGGCGGTGGGTAGCCGTCTCGTTGTACAGCTGGGTCTTCTCCTCCTCCAGCTCAGCCACTTTACTTAGAAGCTGAGTCTCTAAATCTCCCAGCCTGCGCTGGAGCAGGTCGCGAAGCTCGTTGGGAAAAGATACGCTGGACATATTGGTTCTCATGTGTTGTTGCTATGGGGAAACCAATAAAGGGTTATTACATTAACCAAAAAGAAATAAAAACGTGACAAATGACTTTAATCATTGTGCCATTTCAGGATGTGTTATAGCACTGTCTGTATATATACAATTCTGGAGACAGAGGTTAGAACCAAAAGTAAAGTTTGAGCTTGGATACATTACATTGAATGGCCATTAGTACTCCAGTCCAGCTAAATATATACATTTCAGAACATACACAAAACGTAAACATACACAAGAATGGGAAAATTGTAATTAATAAAAATTAAACAACTATAAGGTTCAACAGAATGTCAGACTATTAGTCCAGAGTGATTCAACAGTACAGTATAAGGTTTTCCCATTAACTCTCACATTACTTTTAAAGTCCCTTTCATTATGTTGCATATTACCCCCTTTCTTTATTTCATTTTATTTCAATTTATTTTTCTTGAATCAATATATAACTGAACCTTTTGATTCAAGTTAATTCAATAAATAAAGGGTGTACTATGTAACATAATGAAACCATTAATTTCTAATAATTTCATCACTTTTACCAACATCTTTTACCACAGTTTTTCATTACTGGAACCAAAAGAGGAGACATAATCAGCCGGTTTTTAGTACTGAACACATTTCTGTAAAAAGAAGCTTATCAGAGGCACAGCTCTTGTGATTCAATCTCAATCCCATGAATCCAAATGTTCTGTAGAGCACATAAGAAGCATTATGAACTCAAGGCACTCTAACCCTGCCTTACCTGGAGTACATCAGAGAAGTCCACACAAATCCCTAACCTGGATGTAACTCATCCACAGAGACACATCTCTTAATCAAGGTGACACCAATTAATACATTATTAATAAATATTTTCATCGAAGCTTCATGACAAAAACTAGTGGTGAAACCAGAATTGAGTGAAGCTTAATGCCATGTCCGGCTGTCATGTATGTGCAATGTTTGAACTCTAGAAATAAGTTGAGTTGTGTGATTTTGAATAATCAAATGTCCAGAAAATATGTTTTTTGACTCAAATCCAGTAGTTTAATAGGATTAGCTACATTTCTATTTTTTCTGTGCTTTCTGTGATTAGATCTCCAGGATCTGCATTGAGGAAACCAGATTGTTATCAATGCTGGCCAGCTGACAATACAAACTAATTGGAAAACTGCAGCAGATAACTAGGAAGTTATCTCAGAATTGAGGATACTATAAAACAGAATTCATAGGGTTCTTCTAGTACATAGTTTCAGAAATAAAAATCCTGAGTGATGCACAACCATGTGACAATTAGAAATATTATCAAACCAAAAGCAAATAAATAAAGTTAGATTTTAAATACATCTGGAGACATCAAAATGTGTACACACTCATAGGTGAATGATTATGCTGGCCAAAGTGGACATAGATGAGTTATGATATGCCTACAGATGAAATATCTGAAATACCTGACTTTGTATTCTAAGTGCCTGATACCATAATACACACCATACACACAGTGACTACAAACAAAGAATATACAGCCGGAAGTGACAAAGGCAAAACATTTCGAAGAGAAAATGGATCGCATTGAAATGTATCGTGGGCTACTTTCACGTATAGAAATGTTTTAAACACCCTCCAGACATTGTGTAGCTATACACTTTATTTATACTTGATTAGACTTAATTCAATATCAGGTTCTAGACTTTCTCTCTTTATTTAACAATGTACAGTTTATGGCATAGGCCTAATACTTCAGTCAATTGGGGGTGAGGGATATACGTAGGTATCCTATTTATAGGGGTAATCCGTTAAACCCTAGACACCTCCATATGAATACAAAAATACACACACACACACACACACACACACACACACACACACACACACACACACACACACACACACACACACACACACATCACTAAATGCTGTGTAATGATTCAGGTTGACATAACGTACGTACATAGCTTGAAGATAAACAGCCAAATAAACAAATCAATAAATAAATACATTTGGTAAAATGGTTATCTTTCATTCACATATTTACAGCTCACAGAAAACGGCTTGATGCTAATATGCGGTAATGTGCAGAACAGAGCACGAAAAGATATTCCTCAGTAAAATTAGACTTTCCAGTTGTGCTGAACAAATCGCATAGTGGAGAATAGTGAACCCGGTCCACCTTTTGACCGCAGTCCTCTTTTCTTTCATTAAGACACCGGATCCACCAGCTCCTAGTTTATAGCCTACATCAGAAACTCCATGATCGTTAGAGATTTATATACGTATATATATACAGGTAGCCTATATAGAGGGATGGTTACAATGAACAATTAATGTAATGCCTGTTATATGAAATAATGTAACAGTCTGAACTATACTATGTAGATATTACAATGAAGATACAAATCTGCCAAAGACAATTGTATAGACATGAACATTTAATCTGGATTTTGGACATTACACAAACTGACTCCAAGGTTGGTAATTTCACATTGTCTCTGTACCAAGCATGCAATATCGCGTAGCCTATATAGTTACGATCAAGCCTGACGCCAAGCCTCTGTTAAAATATCTCCCCTTGAACCTTACCTCCAAGTTTTCCAGCCGATCCTTGAGACTCTGCATGGTCTTTCCAAGATGTTCAATTGTGTCACTAGGGTCTCGAGGGAGATCTCCCATAGTGTTCTCGTTGTCTTTTCTCCAGGATTCTTGACCTCTGTATTTCCCGCCCGGCAGCGAGTCAGACTCACAGCGCGAGAGTTTGGAGGTCAACTCTTTTATTGTACCGAGCTGGTTGACAATAGTCTCCTTTTGCTGTAGGATGGTCTCTCGCAGTTGCAGGACAGTGTTCTTTAATTCTTCTTCCTCCGCGCCCGTGCTCTGCATGGGCATAGACGGTAGTGGACAACTTGGGTTGTTACCTGCAGGTATTGCGGTACAAATATAACGGGTCTCTTTGGCACCCTGACCGTGCACGATCCTTCCACTACCCAACGCGTAAAAGCATAACAGTGCTGCTAAGAAGGCGAACATACCGAATACAATGATAAATAATACACCAAACAGGATATAGAAAAAGGTTTGAGGCGGTCTTACGAATGCATATGAGATTCAGTCACAATTTTGTAAAACCCTCCGTCAGATTCAGAAATGTTTGAAAGATATTTAGTTTTTAAGTGAAAAGAAAAACCCAAATCTAAACTGTTGCTAGTTTTCCATGGACTCCAGACCACGCAATAACACATTTAAATGACTTTTGATATATGTGATATTATGATGAAAGTCGGCGTTTACAAATAATCACACGAAGTTCCAAGTAAACCATTCAGACAAATATTTTAAGCAGGATAGAAACGAGTGCGTAACTGCCGTTCCAAAATGTTACTTACTTTGTGGTTCTGAAAAGACAGCGACAGTGGATTAATGCGAGTGCGTTTTGATTGGCTGTGGCTCCGGAAACGTCACCAGTTCTCTGTATCACTCATTCACAATGGATTTGGAAATGAAAGTATTAATTGACACATTTATCCGGAGCGAGTTCCCTTCAGAGAAGGTCCAGGTGATTTGCTCATGCTCATTTAAGTTTATTTTATGCCGTGATGAGTTATGAGAATTAATTAGCATATGATTTTATTCTATATGGCTTTGCCATTATGACGGCAAGCTTATGTTTATGTCACTGGTCTTTGCAGAAAATAAAGAAATAACTTCACTGGTTGGCTGAAGCCATCATGACAGAAAACATGAACGTATACGAAGAGCAGCAGGAACAAAAATAACACAGGCGAAGTTAATGTAAACACCTCAGTGTGTGTGAACTGTGATACTGCGTAAAGAGATCTAAAGAAAACCACTTCACATGAAAGGTGGCCAATAAATACAGTAGATTTATGTTAATCTTGGTTTTATATTTTAACTGTGTGTTGCTACTTGCTATTCTGTACCAATGCCCTTAGCCTTGAATGTCACTTTCGATACCAGAGTAGGGTTCAATGGGTAAATGCTATTGCATTTAAAATATAATCAAATATCATAGCACTCTGCTGTCTTTTTTTGCCTGATGGCTAGGGTCACATTTTTTCAAAAGCATGACCCACAGTAATTTTAACCTGTATTACAATCAATCTCCTCGTGGGGTCCCCTCAGACACTGGATAAGCACCAGAATCACCAGGCCAATCATAATTAATGAGTAATTGTGTTCCTCATAAAAGCAGCCCTTTTTCACACGTTTAAAGAGCAGTCTTAATTCTTTTTAACACATTTAAAGAAAGGAAGGTATAAAGGAACTGGTTAAGTCATGCTCACTGACATGGTCTACCTTGCTGCAGTAAGTGACTATTCAGTTGCTGATGGCATGAACATTTTGAGACCGTTTTAGCTGCCCTATAGAAGTGAATGGAGTGCAACAATTACACTATTCTAGATTATCACCTCAGGGGAGCACAGAGCAACTAACGAACATATTTCGCCACCATTTGGACTCATATCATGGCCAAAGTTCAGTTGTGCTTTAACTCGAAATTGTGGCACTGGCGAGTGGCATTTAGTCAAACAATACACCAAGTTGGCAAGCAGTTGACACGCAAAGATTTAAACAACTGAAATATAAATCATGTTTATTTGGTAGACAGATGAATGCAGGTCAGACAAGAACAAATGATTGTCAAAATCTTATTTTTTGACGTGAGTGCAGAAATGGAGACAGTTTCACAGGCACCAAGGCACCTCCACCTCCTGCCCTGGGAATGCATTTGCAGACCACTGATCAATATCAATATTTTCATTGAAGTACAATTTAATTATATCCATCACATAATTTCAGTGTTGTACACTGTAAAGTCACAATAGCCAGTGAAAGGTCCTGTACAAAATCTAATTTGATTGATTGATTGATTTAATTTGTGATCTTATTCAACTGATCATCAGTGAGAATGCAGAAAAAATATCCCTGTCGCCAATGTTCTTTTTACAAAAATGTTGCAATATTTCCATTTGTTTTCATGAACCTGCTCTAGTCTGTCAAGGTCCGCCTTGAGAGGAGGAACACAGCTCAGCTGGCTCTGTTGTTTCGAGAGCTGTACACATTGCCTGAGCACAGAAAAACAATGTCTCTCCTCTGGAGGGAGCGAGCGTACGTCCAGCTCTGGACGAGCGGAACCAGGAGGGCTGCTGTTGTCCTGGGAGACCAGCGCGGGGAGGACAGCTCCATCTGCCTGGCGTAGAGCGGGGCGAACGGGGTCAGCGCTGGAGGAATAGGCACTCTGTTACTCTGACAGACACCGCAGGGGGCACGGCACACGCTGCCATCGTGCAGCCAAAGGTCTGGCCAGACTAAAGGACACTCGGCGCTTGTGAGTAGAAAGCAGACAGTGCTCATGCTTAGGTTCCACAGGCACACCTCAGCCGTGTTTCCCATTTAAAGAACATTACGTTTGGATGGTAGAAAAAACATGAAACCTAAGCCTTTAAAAAAACTTATTAAAGAAGCCTGTTAATACTGTTTTTGTATCCTTTTCATTATTATGTGTAGTCCATTAGTTTGCACAGGTGTGGGTTAAATTTTGGGACAAACAGCTACTGAACTGTATAGTATCTCCAATCACAGCGCAGCTGCTGTACAAAAATGAATTAACTCATACTTGGTCCTGTGCCTTATAGATCATTTGCTAAAGCTGTAATCCACAGATGAGCCATGCATAAGGCGTATCATTTCCCTGCATTACAAACAAAACCTTTCATTCTTTATTCAATAAATGCACATGACAAATGACTGTAATATTACTCATAGACCTTTTAAGCAATGGAAAAGCAAAATATCATTATTTTATACTGAAGTCATTCAAACAAAACATTTGATAGTGGTTCATTCAAAAAGCAATTTGAGATTTAGATAATTTAATTTATCTCTGTAATTGAAAGTTCTTAAATGAGTTATATGAAAACTATATTGTATTTGTACTATGTGAAACTACTCAGTATTCTAAAAATGTAGCACACATTCCAGGTATATTGCAAACATGGAAAGTTTGCTTAGTTAGTCTCTCACTTTCAGTGGTCCTTTTATAACAGGCATGTCTCATCCTACTCTCAAAACCGGTTTTCAAGCATGGTTCCTAGCTTTCCTTTTTCAGCTAAAAACCTATAGTATAAGTGATTAATGGTGCATTTACTGCCATCCATGAATATGACTGTGTACCTCTTATTAAGAGCCATTTACTCTCTTACCCAACAAATACTGTCATGCTAGAAAATCATAATTGCTTTTAAATCCATCATGGAATACTCCATTCAAATCAAAACCATCAAAGACAATTTGCCCAAATTCTCTGTGGGATGCAATGGATTACATGGCGGAATAGCATTTCCAGTAAGAATAGCAAAAGCAATTTAAAATTTGTCAAGCAATCCTCCCACCCCACCCCTAAAAAGCATATTATTCTAAAATATGCTGACAACTAATAAATAATAAACACAACTAATGAAACAAAGACAAGATGAGAATAAAGCTGGATAAATAACACCATTTTGCTATCTGTCAAGTTTTAAATCTCTCGTGGGAGGGCTGTTCAGCCATATAATCTCTGTGGAAGTCCTCACTCACAGATCAACATATCATCACAGATCCTTACAGTTGCTTTTCCAAACTTCTTGCTTTCAGCATACTCCTCACTGTCATGACGTGTTCTCTAGAATCTCTCACCTGTGAGAACAGTACTATCCCTCACAGATCAACATATCATCACAGATCCTTACAGTTGCTTTTCGAAATGGCTTGCTTTCAGCTTACTCTTCACTGTCATGACGTGTTCTCTAGAATCTCTCACCTGTGAGAACAGTACTATCCTAGCTGTTCATTGTAGCTCCCTCATGGAGCAGCAGTCACTAAACTGATGCCCGGTTGACCTATCTGGCCAATGAACAGTGCCTAAGTAGGCTCTCACTACTGGTGACACACATTCACACTCCAGTGCTATAAGACACCACTCACAGTCAGACTAGGCTATACGACCACAGAGAGACTCAGGCAAGGACTACCTCAGTCTGGGTTCTTCAGGTTCTTTATGAGTTAGTAGTCTGTCCTGTATAGAGAGCCATCTCAGGTGATTTATCAACCTGATTATTTATCTGGGGGCTTAGAGCTGGCTTAGAGCTGGCATTTCCCATTTCCCCTTTCCTCCCCTTTCTGTTCTGTAAAGCGTCTTTGTGACAGTCGTCTGTGAAAAGCGCTATATAAATAAAATTGTCAAACAGTCGCAGCATCAGATGAGGAGATTGTGATGTTTTTGTTAGCCAAGAAATGACATGCTATCCACACTGAACTGGAGTAAGGCGCATTCATTGTTGTCCTGAATGTTTGTGACAAAGCATGATGATTGTATATTTGTATGGACCTGCATGTGTCAAATAAAATACATTGCTAGGCTTTGTATTGCAGTGAAATGAGACTGCTTCTACTGTGTACTGGACAACAAAGACAATGCCAACAGCCATACCACTATGCACTCTGCTCCTGCTGAATGGCTGAAGCTAAGCTGGTGTTGGCTTGGTTAGTACTTGGATGGGAGACCTCCTGGGAAAACTAAGCTGCTGCTGAAAGTGGTGTTGGTGCACCAGTAGGTGGAGATCTTCCCTCTGGTCAAATAAACCCCAATGCCCCAGTGCAGTTATGGAGACACTGTGCTGTAGGAGATGGCGTCTTTCGGATGAGACATTAAACTGAGGTCCAGACTCAAAGTGGTCATTAAAGATCCCATGACGCTCTGTGCAAATAGTAGGGGGTTCCCTGGCGTCCTGGCTAAATTCCCGAATTGGCTCTCTCAATGTGCCACCTAATCATCCCCTGATTTAATTGGCTAAAATTGTGGTGAGCGTTATGGTGCAAAATGGCTGCTGTGCATCACCCAGGTGGGTGCTGCTACACATTGGTCATGGTTGAGGCGAGTTTCCCCATTGTAAGTGTCCTTGGGTTTCTTGAAAGGTGCATGTAAATATGACATATAATAATAAAAGAAAGACTTCCTTTTCTTACTTTTGAATAGCCTTAATAAATACAAGACATTTGTGGTTCTCTTCAGGGAGAAGCCTACATGTCATAGTCATATTGACATGAAAACCAAACATACATTCCCTATGAATGACAAAAGCACTAGAGTGAATTAATTGCTCATATGCTGTTTGTGAATAATTTAATCGGGCTTCTCTGACATATTTTTAAAATAAAAAGACTCCTGACTTTTCCTGTCATGATTCATATTTCCTCATTGATCACATGGAATTCTACCTGATCCACTGCATCAGTGCTTTGAATCATTTTATGACTCATATTTTACATCATTATATTCTTCACACTGCTCATAGCCTTTGAAGTGTTTTTTCTAACCCCTGTGTTGTCTTCATATTATGTATGCGCCCCCCATGTCCACAGGGTCAAAAATGACCCACCCTCACCAGACCCCATGTGATAAAGCTTCTTCATTGAATTTTAAACCCTGAATCTATTTTTCATGTAGAAACAACTTGTTATTCATCAATAAATCGGTGAATAACTGTGCTTTCCTACTTCACAGTCCAGACAGACCGTCTTTCTTCAGTCTACTCTACACCACTCATTTTCACTACAAAACACACATCATAATTGATTTTGTTTTTGCTCTAATAGATGTGTGGTGCTTAATTTTGATTATGACTTTTGATTAATTAACTGCAGGGTTAAACAAGACTCGTATGCCAATCTTTGTACCTTGAGGGGGTACCGCTTTTATAAAAATGTAAAAAAGGGCAATATTTAACGTTTTTCTAATGGTAGGGTTACGTCAGGAAAATAATTGAATTTCAGGTAGAAAAAAAATAAATTTGGGAGTTTTCATTGCTGTTAAACTCAGAAAAAGGTCATTTTTGGCCCGAGGGCAACACGAGGGTTAAGTTAAATAAATGTTTCATGCATAATGTCATCCATTACAAGTTTATCAAAAATACACATTTTATTATATCCTCCTCAGACCAGGCTGAAAAAAAAGTTTAAATATTCAATTTTCTGACAACATGCAAGTGTCTTGGATGATAAAAATGTTTTGCAGTGAAAGTATTTTCTAAAATATGATTTATTTAATTTTTATTGAATTTCCATAGACGTGTAGGTTTAAGCATAGTAGAATATATGGTTCTTGAGACTCATGTTCCCTACAGGGACAAAAAATGAATTGCTGTGTCTTCGGAGGATATTCTGACAATTTGAGTATCAATCATTTAAAAAAAAGAAAACCTTATAGGAACAAAAGTAAGTGTACGATAATAAAGCCTTATACAGCTTAATGATTATCAACCTTTCCATGCATGCCTGTATTTGTAAGAACTTAAATCCTATTTGTTTTATCTGATTTGACCTTGTCATGAGTTTCTATTGTAAAAATATGTATTAATACAGAACAATCAGTCCACAGAGCAATTCCTTTGAATTGAACCTTTTCCTGGAAATGTTTGTGCTCGTGTGTGTGTGCATGTGCATGCGTGCTTGTGCGTGTGTGTGCAGTTAGAGGAGCCCACCTGGAGCTGTGTCGAATCAATAGTAGACCGGGACAATCCCTGAAGTGTCACATCTCAAAGTGTCACAAGCTAATCAATATTTCTGTACCACTGCTCAGACACTGGAGGGGCACAACAGTCTTTGGAGAGATTCCCATGAAGTACAACTGTCTCACCTTATATACAGCCCATATAGTTCACCCATAACATAACCCTTGTGACAACATGTATGGAGTTGTACCCAAAGCACTCGCTGACACAAAGCCACCAAGACAAGGGGGCAGTTGAGATTATAAATAGAATTCAATTCGCTCGGCTGCTTCTTGTGATGAGAGTGCAGAGCCATGCTGACAAGAGTTACACATCAGGAGTGTGAGCCATCGTGACCCGTACCTGTGAAATAAGGGCAGAGCACCACCAACACCTCTACGGATTTGTGATAAGGCATCACCATGTCATCCCGGACGAGCCCCTAATTGTTACGACCAGAAAACCCAAGTCCTCCTAAGTCTGATTCCAATGGATAGTGACTGAATACCCATGCAGCTGCCGTCTAATGTTCCTCTGCGTTTTCATCTGGAACCTGACATAGCAGTGACTGAGTGGCCATTATTAATATTATGACGGACAGAGGGAGAGAAAGGGCTCAAGACATGTATGAGCAGAGGAAGACAGTCGGTCAGGTAGTCACCACTGGAAACACCATGAAAGACTATCTTAACAGACCAAAGGTACAATGGCAAGCAGGAATTACAGCATCTCTGCATCCAATAGGGCTGTAGGCTTTAAGCTAGCTGCAACAGCAGTCTGGTGGCCCACCAACGGAATTAAGTTCTACCAAAAAAAACCCCAGTGAAGATGTCAGGAAAGGAAAGAGCTCCAAGAAAAAAATTTCTATGGCAGGGTTGTGAATCCAGAACATCTTTCGTTCTCATAAACTATTATCCATTTTGTGACTTAGAATATAATTTGTTCATTGACCACATGACTGGCCAAAGAGCAAACCACTTCACAGCTGATGACTACTTAATCTCTCCAATACCATCCCATTGGATCTTCTACATTTCCTACACAGCACATGGCCAGTGAGCAGATGCATGTTTGTGTGTAGTTGCTGGTGCAGTTGTGTGCAATAAAGATGCATTAAATTTTGTCACCTAAAATAAACTGTGGACTGTGAGCAGCTACTCCTCAGCTACAGATAAAGATGTTTACCTCTTTCTTAGTCAAAAGCCAAAGCGTATCTCTTTATTTCTGTTACACTGTATTTCTTTCATTCAATTGAATAAGGTACAATCTGTTCCAAAATTTTGATGATTAATTTAAGGTGGTGCTTTTTTTCTTCTTCACAATCTTCAAAACCTTTTTTCATCTATTTGAAGCGGAGGAATAAACAGAACAATAATGTAAGAAATACTGTAAGAATTTCTTTTGAAGCTTAAGGCCAAGGCAGGCTACAGGAGGAAGATAGCAACACATAATTTCGGTAGTACATAGGTAAGCCTCTGTATTGATTTCAGTTGGAAAGTGTCTAAATATTTTCACACTGAATAAATGACTTAACCTCCTGAAGAAATGTATTATTATTAGTTTTTTTAGTGTCTTTGATGACATTTCTTAGTTTAATTAACTTTTATTGAATAGTTTCTGAATCATATAGCAATACTAAATTTATATTGTTTAAACAGAAAATCTCAAAAACAATCATTTTATGTGACATTCAAATACCACAATAAAGCTATTGGGACCAGGCAATCTTTGTGTTATTATAACATGCATATTTAAAACCTATTGAAGTGCTCTTGGATTGTATGAAGAAAGGACTTACTTTATGCGTTTTGCATTTAAATTTGGTCATCATCACTAATATGTTTGAATAATTTTGCTTATGAAAACACATTAGCTTGTCACAACACAAGTGTTGCATGCAACTACATTCTGCAGGTGTAAGACAGTTTTGTAATGCAATTTATCCCTCATATTGTGTTCTGGGTCAATTTGGCCCAATCTTCCTTCTTTTTTACTCTATCTTCCATAGAGTACTCAAGTGAGTACGTCAGTCATGGGCGGAGTCTGGTTTCGGAAGTAAATTCCCTATGGAAGATAGAATGGGCTTCGGAGACTATCGACTATTTCTTGAAATCTGATTTATAGAATGAGCCGAAACGTTCCTGGATTAGCCTGTGTGGTACAAGGATATATTCCATATATCGCATGTTCCAATTTTTTTTTTTTAAAGTAATGCATTAAGTAAGCAATAATCAACGACAAGGTGTGCATTACACGGTTTTAACCGCACGACGTTGAGGTGAAGAACCACCCGACGCGAAGCGGAGGGTGCTTGCCTCAGCGGAGTGCGGTTAAAACCGTGTAATGCACACCTCGGAATTGATTATTGCGCTTATACCATAGTTACCAACAATGATTATATATAGTTACTTTCATATTTATAGATTTTTATCGATTTAATCAGCTGAAATTTAAATATACTTCCGCAGCTCTTTGGGCTTGTTGTTTTTACGTTGTCATGCAAAACAGCTGGTTGGTAGTTCTAATTGAACAGAAAACATCTCGTTGCTAATTCTATTTCTCGTTACTAGTTCTATTTAAGTGCGTTGCTATGCAAACCCTCTCATCGTTAGTTCTGAAAATAATTGATTCTATCGGGGGGAAAAATAGTTCCTTCTCGGTTATAACGTACAATTGGCACCCATTTTGGTTATTTTTGTCATTACATTATTTAAGAAAATTGTATGAAACCATAACTCAATCAGATTCAACATTACCTCCCTCTCTCTGTCTTGCTTTTTAAAAATGGTTTGGTCACGCAGTGTGTAGGAGATTCGCATCATGATGTCCTATGGGACCATCTAAAAAATACTACGGAGTTTGTTAGATGTAACTTATCGAAGAATTTTCGCTGGATAAAAAGTTTTCTACATTTATACCATGGCTTGGCTAAATACTCGATTCTGATTGGCTGGAGGGTGGGCATTTATTTCGTTAAACCACCCGGCAATGAAGTAGCGCTGGCAACATTTTAATCACCGTTCTAAATTAATACGCCGTCTACGTTATCTGCTGCCAGCGCCATTAGAGTCGACACTTTTATGAATTACCCGGCTGCGCCTCGGGCAATTTACTACCTCCGCGTCGGGCATTTAAACTGTGTAATGCCCAGCTCCTCAGTCATTATTGCTTACATAGCCATTGGCTACAGATTAACATGCTTTGTGAAGTAGCCTAGCTTGCATTCACAAGCAGTCAGCGTGTTGCCGACGTGAATTTACATGCAAATTCCTACTATGATAAATTTGTATTTCCAACTGAATTAATACTGCACTTCTAACCACAAAAATGTTTTGCTAGATTGAAGATATCTGCCGAATACAAACTTTTTTAAATCTGTAGATTAATGTTGTTTACCGATTTTTATAAATCAGATGTATGCTGTTGCTACGGCAACGTTAACTTCTACCTTAGAGACGGATTTATGGCTCGCAGTAAAAAAAAAAGATTAGGCTACGCATTGCACATAAACACCATGCGCTTTGCTAACTCCGTGATAATGTAACTATGGCTAGCTATATAGTTACCTTGCCACGTATTGCATTTGCATTATCTTAAAAACAATGACAAAAGTTTATCGTAGCCAAAGTTAGCCCACTATTTGCAGCATACCTACGAGGCAAAGTAGCCGTCTGCCATAGGCTACAGTAACGTTAGTCACTGAGGAAAATAAAGTAGGTAGGCTACATTCGTTTACTTTATTAATTCACTTTATTTATTCCACTTATTTTCTAGAACGTCTTGGACTCTGAATTGACCGGTCATGTTTGCCATTCCCAGGTTGCGTAGTACTAGCTGGCCAGGCAGGCAGCGCATTAATTTAGAACTGTGATTAAACTTGTGACCCGGATGACTGACCGGTTATACAGAATAACGACCAGTCATTGACTAATCAGAATCCTGTATTCACCCATACCATGGTATAATGAATGTAATTCGACTTGTATTCCACTTTAACGGACTACATATCCAGTACTGCAACGCACGGGTGGTTCTTGACCAATAAGATATCATCATCTCGTCTGTCTGACTGTGGCAGATGGGAGTAGGCTACTGCCGCTGGACGTTAGCTTGCTAAGTAGAGAAGCCCGCCCGACAAGGTCAGAAACTGCGCTACGGTTAACCACATGAAGCAATTCTAGCTTTTAGTCCTTCAAGCTAGCTAGCTAACATGAGAAAAAAGTGTTTAAAAACGGAGCTGTGTGCTACTGCTGCCTAACGTTATATGACAACGTCTGGAGACAAGGCTGCACGTTCGGAGGGAATTATGGGACGTGGAGTTTTTAAACAGTGCCAGAGCTGGTATGTTCACAAAAAAAATACTGAAACGTAAAATATATTTGAAGCTGGTCCAGAAAAACTACATAGTTTACGAACGGGCGTTATATTTAACAATCCGAGAAATTGACGGTAAGACATAATCAGTAGAAATGGTTTAAAAGTAAGCTTTAGTTAATGTCTACGCCCTAAATGAATGGGGAATTTACTTCCGGAACCAGCGTGACGTAGTCACTTGAGTACTCTATAGGGAATTTACTTCCGAAACCAGATTCGGAAGCCAGACTTCCCACGACTGACGTACTCACTTGAGTAATCTATAGGCGGATTACTAAGAACAATGGTAAAAGAAACAAACCAAAACTAGAGAAAATAGGAATCTATAAATAATGCAGAGATGGAATAAATGATAGTAAAACCGTGACAGGCAGTCCCTTTAATATTTTGGGTTAAAAGGCTAGTCAATTGGGAGACACACAAAAGGTAACACAGAAAGTGTCAAAATGTTTCTATTACAATAGATTTCTGTTAAGATAAACGTTTGTGGTCAATTGTAGGCTACCCCAAAAATAAAAGGTGTCATAAGATGTCAACATAATATGATGGTGATAATGCAGATTATGGCTGCTGTTGTTATGACTTACATTTTATTACAAGAGTTCAGATTCAACAGATTATACGTAGAGCATGTATATAAACCATTTTGATGGTACAATAAGTGGAGGGCTTTAGACCATTAGAGTAATAAATTTGCATATATAATGTTGGAAATAGTTGCAATATATAAAGATCATCAATATTTGCTGAGCTTGCTCCAGTAAAATTAATGAAAAGTTTTTGTTAGTATACTATAGTTGAAGGACAAATTTTATGGGATTGACAAAGCCACAAAAAGGAAATCTAAGATACCATTGGTGAATGACTTGGTAAAGATTAAGTTGCTTGCAGTTCTGTGCCAAAATGTTAAATATATTCCCCCTGCAGTATGAGAGAAAGAAAAGAAGGAACAGTTCTAAGACTTAGCCAACCGAATCAGGGAAATGCATATTTTTCCCTAAACCCAAATTATTCCCTTTGGAATAAAATCAATTAGTGTTGATCTGTTGAAGCCCTGATATTTGGTACTAATGTCTTCTGTATTGATCTGCTAATGGGATTCTTGAATCCCGTGTCTAAAATAAAATAAAATAAAATATTGGGAAGCCCATATAGTTCACCCATAACATAACCCTTGTGACAACATGTATGGAGTTGTACCCAAAGCACTCGCTGACACAAAGCCACCAAGACAAGGGGGCAGTTGAGATTATAAATATAATTCAATTCGCTCGGCTGCTTCTTGTGATGAGAGTGCAGAGCCATGCTGACAAGAGTTACACATCAGGAGTGTGAGCCATCGTGACCCGTACCTGTGAAATAAGGGCAGAGCACCACCAACACCTCTACGGATTTGTGATAAGGCATCACCATGTCATCCCGGACGAGCCCCTAATTGTTACGACCAGAAAACCCAAGTCCTCCTAAGTCTGATTCCAATGGATAGTGACTGAATACCCGTGCAGCTGCCGTCTAATGTTCCTCTGCGTTTTCATCTGGAACCTGACATAGCAGTGACTGAGTGGCCATTATTAATATTATGACGGACAGAGGGAGAGAAAGGGCTCAAGACATGTATGAGCAGAGGAAGACAGTCGGTCAGGTAGTCACCACTGGAAACACCATGAAAGACTATCTTAACAGACCAAAGGTACAATGGCAAGCAGGAATTACAGCATCTCTGCATCCAATAGGGCTGTAGGCTTTAAGCTAGCTGCAACAGCAGTCTGGTGGCCCACCAACGGAATTAAGTTCTACCAAAAAAAAACCCAGTGAAGATGTCAGGAAAGGAAAGAGCTCCAAGAAAAAAATTTCTATGGCAGGGTTGTGAATCCAGAACATCTTTCGTTCTCATAAACTATTATCCATTTTGTGACTTAGAATATAATTTGTTTATTGACCACATGACTGGCCAAAGAGCAAACCACTTCACAGCTGATGACTACTTAATCTCTCCAATACCATCCCATTGGATCTTCTACATTTCCTACACAGCACATGGCCAGTGAGCAGATGCATGTTTGTGTGTAGTTGCTGGTGCAGTTGTGTGCAATAAAGATGCATTAAATTTTGTCACCTAAAATAAACTGTGGACTGTGAGCAGCTACTCCTCAGCTACAGATAAAGATGTTTACCTCTTTCTTAGTCAAAAGCCAAAGCGTATCTCTTTATTTCTGTTACACTGTATTTCTTTCATTCAATTGAATAAGGTACAATCTGTTCCAAAATTTTGATGATTAATTTAAGGTGGTGCTTTTTTTCTTCTTCACAATCTTCAAAACCTTTTTTCATCTATTTGAAGCGGAGGAATAAACAGAACAATAATGTAAGAAATACTGTAAGAATTTCTTTTGAAGCTTAAGGCCAAGGCAGGCTACAGGAGGAAGATAGCAACACATAATTTCGGTAGTACATAGGTAAGCCTCTGTATTGATTTCAGTTGGAAAGTGTCTAAATATTTTCACACTGAATAAATGACTTAACCTCCTGAAGAAATGTATTATTATTAGTTTTTTTAGTGTCTTTGATGACATTTCTTAGTTTAATTAACTTTTATTGAATGTTTTATTGAATAGTTTCTGAATCATATAGCAATACTAAATTTATATTGTTTAAACAGAAAATCTCAAAAACAATCATTTTATGTGACATTCAAATACCACAATAAAGCTATTGGGACCAGGCAATCTTTGTGTTATTATAACATGCATATTTAAAACCTATTGAAGTGCTCTTGGATTGTATGAAGAAAGGACTTACTTTATGCGTTTTGCATTTAAATTTGGTCATCATCACTAATATGTTTGAATAATTTTGCTTATGAAAACACATTAGCTTGTCACAACACAAGTGTTGCATGCAACTACATTCTGCAGGTGTAAGACAGTTTTGTAATGCAATTTATCCCTCATATTGTGTTCTGGGTCAATTTGGCCCAATCTTCCTTCTTTTTTACTCTATCTTCCATAGAGTACTCAAGTGAGTACGTCAGTCGTGGGCGGAGTCTGGTTTCGGAAGTAAATTCCCTATGGAAGATAGAATGGGCTTCGGAGACTATCGACTATTTCTTGAAATCTGATTTATAGAATGAACCGAAACGTTCCTGGATTAGCCTGTGTGGTACAAGGATATATTCCATATATCGCATGTTCCAATTTTTTTTTTTTAAAGTAATGCATTAAGTAAGCAATAATCAACGACAAGGTGTGCATTACACGGTTTTAACCGCACGACGTTGAGGTGAAGAACCACCCGACGCGAAGCGGAGGGTGCTTGCCTCAGCGGAGTGCGGTTAAAACCGTGTAATGCACACCTCGGAGTTGATTATTGCGCTTATACCATAGTTACCAACAATGATTATATATAGTTACTTTCATATTTATAGATTTTTATCGATTTAATCAGCTGAAATTTAAATATACTTCCGCAGCTCTTTGGGCTTGTTGTTTTTGCGTTGTCATGCAAAACAGCTGGTTGGTAGTTCTAATTGAACAGAAAACATCTCGTTGCTAATTCTATTTCTCGTTACTAGTTCTATTTAAGTGCGTTGCTATGCAAACCCTCTCATCGTTAGTTCTGAAAATAATTGATTCTATCGGGGGAAAAAATAGTTCCTTCTCGGTTATAACGTACAATTGGCACCAATTTTGGTTATTTTTGTCATTACATTATTTAAGAAAATTGTATGAAACCATAACTCAATCAGATTCAACATTACCTCCCTCTCTCTGTCTTGCTTTTTAAAAATGGTTTGGTCACGCAGTGTGTAGGAGATTCGCATCATGATGTCCTATGGGACCATCTAAAAAATACTACGGAGTTTGTTAGATGTAACTTATCGAAGAATTTCCGCTGGATAAAAAGTTTTCTACATTTATACCATGGCTTGGCTAAATACTCGATTCTGATTGGCTGGAGGGTGGGCATTTATTTCGTTAAACCACCCGGCAATGAAGTAGCGCTGGCAACATTTTAATCACCGTTCTAAATTAATACGCCGTCTACGTTATCTGCTGCCAGCGCCATTAGAGTCGACACTTTTATGAATTACCCGGCTGCGCCTCGGGCAATTTACTACCTCCGCGTCGGGCATTTAAACTGTGTAATGCCCGGCTCCTCAGTCATTATTGCTTACATAGCCATTGGCTACAGATTAACATGCTTTGTGAAGTAGCCTAGCTTGCATTCACAAGCAGTCAGCGTGTTGCCGACATGAATTTACATGCAAATTCCTACTATGATAAATTTGTATTTCCAACTGAATTAATACTGCACTTCTAACCACAAAAATGTTTTGCTAGATTGAAGATATCTGCCGAATACAAACTTTTTTTAATCTGTAGATTAATGTTGTTTACCGATTTTTATAAATCAGATGTATGCTGTTGCTACGGCAACGTTAACTTCTACCTTAGAGACGGATTTATGGCTCGCAGTAAAAAAAAAAGATTAGGCTATGCATTGCACATAAACACCATGCGCTTTGCTAACTCCGTGATAATGTAACTATGGCTAGCTATATAGTTACCTTGCCACGTATTGCATTTGCATTATCTTAAAAACAATGACAAAAGTTTATCGTAGCCAAAGTTAGCCCACTATTTGCAGCATACCTACGAGGCAAAGTAGCCGTCTGCCATAGGCTACAGTAACGTTAGTCACTGAAGAAAATAAAGTAGGTAGGCTACATTCGTTTACTTTATTAATTCACTTTATTTATTCCACTTATTTTCTAGAACGTCTTGGACTCTGAATTGACCGGTCATGTTTGCCATTCCCAGGTTGCGTAGTACTAGCTGGCCAGGCAGGCAGCGCATTAATTTAGAACTGTGATTAAACTTGTGACCCGGATGACTGACCGGTTATACAGAATAACGACCAGTCATTGACTAATCAGAATCCTGTATTCACCCATACCATGGTATAATTAATGTAATTCGACTTGTATTCCACTTTAACGGACTACATATCCAGTACTGCAACGCACGGGTGGTTCTTGACCAATAAGATATCATCATCTCGTCTGTCTGACTGTGGCAGATGGGAGTAGGCTACTGCCGCTGGACGTTAGCTTGCTAAGTAGAGAAGCCCGCCCGACAAGGTCAGAAACTGCGCTACGGTTAACCACATGAAGCAATTCTAGCTTTTAGTCCTTCAAGCTAGCTAGCTAACATGAGAAAAAAGTGTTTAAAAACGGAGCTGTGTGCTACTGCTGCCTAACGTTATATGACAACGTCTGGAGACAAGGCTGCACGTTCGGAGGGAATTATGGGACGTGGAGTTTTTAAACAGTGCCAGAGCTGGTATGTTCACAAAAAAAATACTGAAACGTAAAATATATTTGAAGCTGGTCCAGAAAAACTACATAGTTTACGAACGGGCGTTATATTTAACAATCCGAGAAATTGACGGTAAGACATAATCAGTAGAAATGGTTTAAAAGTAAGCTTTAGTTAATGTCTACGCCCTAAATGAATGGGGAATTTACTTCCGGAACCAGCGTGACGTAGTCACTTGAGTACTCTATAGGGAATTTACTTCCGAAACCAGATTCGGAAGCCAGACTTCCCACGACTGACGTACTCACTTGAGTAATCTATAGGCGGATTACTAAGAACAATGGTAAAAGAAACAAACCAAAACTAGAGAAAATAGGAATCTATAAATAATGCAGAGATGGAATAAATGATAGTAAAACCGTGACAGGCAGTCCCTTTAATATTTTGGGTTAAAAGGCTAGTCAATTGGGAGACACACAAAAGGTAACACAGAAAGTGTCAAAATGTTTCTATTACAATAGATTTCTGTTAAGATAAACGTTTGTGGTCAATTGTAGGCTACCCCAAAAATAAAAGGTGTCATAAGATGTCAACATAATATGATGGTGATAATGCAGATTATGGCTGCTGTTGTTATGACTTACATTTTATTACAAGAGTTCAGATTCAACAGATTATACGTAGAGCATGTATATAAACCATTTTGATGGTACAATAAGTGGAGGGCTTTAGACCATTAGAGTAATAAATTTGCATATATAATGTTGGAAATAGTTGCAATATATAAAGATCATCAATATTTGCTGAGCTTGCTCCAGTAAAATTAATGAAAAGTTTTTGTTAGTATACTATAGTTGAAGGACAAATTTTATGGGATTGACAAAGCCACAAAAAGGAAATCTAAGATACCATTGGTGAATGACTTGGTAAAGATTAAGTTGCTTGCAGTTCTGTGCCAAAATGTTAAATATATTCCCCCTGCAGTATGAGAGAAAGAAAAGAAGGAACAGTTCTAAGACTTAGCCAACCGAATCAGGGAAATGCATATTTTTCCCTAAACCCAAATTATTCCCTTTGGAATAAAATCAATTAGTGTTGATCTGTTGAAGCCCTGATATTTGGTACTAATGTCTTCTGTATTGATCTGCTAATGGGATTCTTGAATCCCGTGTCTAAAATAAAATAAAATATTGGGAAATTTTTGCAATAATTATTAAATAATTAAATTTTTCAAGTTCCAATCACCAGCATTTTTGTCAGGTGGATAGTATTTCTATGCACAAATGCATATGCATGCGTGCGCATATTTGTGTGTGTATGTGTGTGAGAGAGAGAGAGAGAGAGGGGGAAAGAGAGAAACAGAGCGACATAGAGAATGAGAGAGATTTCTACAGTGCTGTCTGTCTGCTACACATTCCCCAGCATCATAAAGAGTGAGAGAGATCCAGCTGAAAAAACATTATACTTGAAATATACTTTTTCAAAGTATACTTTTAGTAGTTTTTGTACTAATTATGTACTTTGTGCTAAATTGGCAGCGCTTTAAGTATACTAAGCGCACTAAAGTTGTTCAAAAGTAGACCTTAAGTCGTACTTACTGTAAATGCATTTCAAGTGCAGTGTGTATGTTAAAATGGGACTATTTTTTAGCAGACTATACTTAAGTGCACTATGTCTGTATGTTAAAATGGGACTATTTTTTAGTGTACTTAAGTATATTTTGCACGAACAAAAAGTATGATTTGTTGGTGTCTTAAATATACTTGCAGTACAATTTCATTATGTCACCAGCGTGTTTGAAACAAACTTTTAAAGTATTACAGTGTGTTTGAGACTATACTTGAAGTGCATTTTTTCAAAAGTACATTTTAAACATACTTCAAATTAAGTACAAAGAGGAAAAGTATACTTGTAATAACCTTTGTATACTTAAATTATGTTTTTATTACACAAAAGTATGCTACTTTTTCACCTGGGCAAAGAGACAGAGAGTGAGAGAAACAGTGCTGTCTGTCTGCTACTCATTCCCCAGTGTCATACAGTCTCATACAGAGTGAGCGAGAAAGAGACAGAGAGTGAGCGAGAGAGATTTATTTTGGCCGCTCTGCTCCAGGACTGATGCCACGTAGATTAAGTATTTATTTTCAGATTGATATGCATAACTCTATCGGACTAGCCAGCCTAAGCAGTTGTGGACATTTGCCAAGGTTAGAGGCAATGCTGTTTTTTGTTAGTTTTTTCCCCTGATTCAAGCCAGTTAGCACATTCATGCATGTTCTTGCTTGTGTCAAACACATTGAATACAATTTATGTCAATGCAACATTTAAAATGGCGTCATTCATATTATTAAGATTTATTGTTTGGACCTTTAAAAATAAAGAATGATATTATTATGTTGTCATTTTTCATTGTTCCCCTTATTTGTGTATCTCTATTGCTGTTATTCATCTCAATAAAAATAAGTAGAACATACCTGTATATTTACTCTGCTGCTGAGAATAATCATTACATTTCATGCATTTATTAAACAAGATATATGTTAATGTCTAATATATTACGTGTGACTGACATTAATAACTTGATCAAAGAAGCGCAAAGTAACATCGCCCTACTCTAAAACATGCTATGTTGGAAGAGTCACCACGATAGAAAGTATTGCACAAAAAGGAAGCTTACATAAGGTACTAACGAAGAGCATTTTTTTTTTTTTAAACTGAAAGCTATTGAATAATCCACTCCAGTCTTCAAAAAATCAGCTAATGAGACAGGCATGGAGTAACAATGAGTACAAGACCCATTTCATTTCTGGGTAGCGTATCCTGAGAGCCGTGACGTTATCTAAAAAGCACTACATGTGTCATACACTCTCATAGGGGCTACGCTCGGCTTTGTGCTCGCCAGCCAAAGACGAACACCGACTGGAGCCAGAACAAAAGTCCATTTGTGACATTGGGATAAGCCCTGGCTCACCCCATAGAAACACCATTATGACAGAAGCACCAAAACAGCCTCAGCCATGTGGTAAAAACATGTTCATTCTGAGAACAACAGGCTACATTTCAGGTAGTATTGTTCAGACCTGCCTAGTAGGGAATGCAGATGAAAATTCACCTCTGAGATAATTCTACATATATGCAGGATACACTAACACCCAAAATGAAAATTGTACATTGTCCTTGTCAATGAATATGTTCATAAACTTCCTGCCCTGCTTCACTTGCCTCAATGTGTTCTAGGAAGCTCAAAGCTGCTTACAATGCTGTGGAGGAGAACGCGGATTCATGTTATCTGGTTAGAATTAGGCAAATATAGACATTTATTAATCCTGTTAATTAGCTTGAACAGCTTCTAAAAGGTTTCTCACAAGAAGCAGAAAATATCCTGTTTAAAAACAGCTATAAACAAAGCTCTCAACGTTCATTACTAGGGATAGCTGCTACATTATGGGAAGGATGTGCTTTGTCTTGTCTGTTCTGTAGTGATCTTGATGATGTCTCTGTATGCACTTATTGTACGTCGCTTTGGATAAAAGCGTCTGCTAAATGAATGTAATGTAATGTAATGTAATGTAAACAGCTACAAGACCATTACATACACAATATCTCCTCCTGCAGAACCACAAATGTGAGGGTGGCCTCAGCTATATGTTAGAAAGAAGCTATTCATAAAACAGCACATGTCCATTTAGCTAATGTTGCCTGAAGAGGATAACTTTAAAAAAAATCTTATAAAAACCATATTACTGGGATGAATGAAATGATTCATCCAAAAAAACATGGCAGGACCAGCACACTGGTTATTATACCCTACATGTTTCTGTTTTTTTTTTTTGGTTCTGTGCACTGGGAATAAGGCACATCATAATGAAAAATAAAGATCTGAAGATAGAGAAGAAAACGTGTTTTCAATGAAGCACAAAAGCAGATTTGATGTTTAAATGTGATTCTCCTCTATTTCAAAGGGAAAGGCAAAAGTGAAATGGATTTGTAATATCCTGGTTAGCAAAGACCACTTCTCCATTTTCTCACTGAAATCATTGAAAACTACCTCTTTGTCTCTGTGCTACACTGCACTACTCTACACAACACGACACGACACTACACGACACAACCCACTGCTCAGTGTGTTCTGATTAGTCTTTATTGTCAGGCCGCTGCTTCAGTATGTGGACAGAGGCCACCTCAGTGGAGTGGTTTTGCGTTTGGGAAACTGATTTTAAAACGTTATATGCCACACGCCTTGGGATTGAAATGCTAATGCAACCTTTTCCTGCTGCCGAGGCGGAGAGTCTCTTGTGGGCAAATGTAGATGTGCGCCACCGTGGCCCTCTGCTACGTCACATCCATCAGATTTAAAAAAAAATAACCCTGAAAATCTGAAAGCATGGTGGAAGTAGAGATATTGTCTCTTTGTTGCGCTATAAAGCGCGTCAGCAATATCACTTCTTAAATGTATGGGGTTTTCTCATGAAAAATGTTTTTTTTTGTTTAGGATAAAAGAGGGGAAATGTTGCGCGCCTGCAAAACCAATTTCCCGTGCCATTGTCGTGGAGATGGAAACAGGAGTTAACGTTATATCCCAGAGGGTCACTGGTAGTGCAGAATAACACGTTCTTATCAACTGGTCTCAGAGCTGCTGAAAAGGGCAAACTCTTCTTTATGTATTCATCTGCTGGAAACGTGTTATGAACCATCCATTGCGTCTATTTGAACTTAGGCTCAAAAGAACGGATCAAGATGGTCCATTTGGACACATGGTGGACTGGACTCACAGCAAGACACTGGTTCAATATGTACTGAATGGGCATAAATTCTTGAAGCTCAGAGCATGTAATACCGCTGTTGTTTTAAGCATTATTTTGTGCAGTTCTCTCTGCTACTCCACATCAGGCTTCCTTTAGTAACTGGGTATAATATGCATCTTTCATTTTCAAAAAGCTTTTTTATGTAGCTAAGCTACCCGCATGCTCAGTAGGCACCGCAAGAGCAAATACACACACACACACAATGCTGAATTAATTTGCCATATATTCATTTTACTCATTTGCGTAAAGAGAACATTGCATATACACATGCTCAAGCTTCCGTCCTTTGCCTATTGAAGCTATCGTCTGGTTTTTCTACCTATTGCATCCAGGATAACCATGCCTACCTACCATGACACCCTGCACTGCAACTAATTGAATAAAAAAGGGAAACACAGCAAGTCATACAATTTCATATAACCCTAGTATCTTTTCCCTGACTCACTTTCCCAAATAACATAATTTGTGAGAAGCATACTTATTTCCGATTTAGGCTGCCTCAGAATTGTTGTGTCTAAGTGATTTTTGTCATGCATGTACAAACAATGGAAAAATGTACAAAATACCTGTGCACAAGAACTCCACGAGGCAATACATCTTGTAGTCCATAGGATGTCTACAACGACAGCAGGTAACAAATAATGTTTGTGCAGAGCCACAATACAAAGTGTTAATCTACTGTATGTCTATGACTCAGTGTCAATTTTAAATTCAAAACTCAAAATGTCTTTTCAACATTATTATTTAAGGTGTTCTCTAGGTTTAAAATTGTGATTATAGAAATTTTAATTTTAGATTTCAACTATGTTTTTTTGCCTTTTGTTTTAAAGTCGAAATTTTGATGTGTTTTAAAATTTGTATTTCTTAACACTTACATTTATCATTCTTTCGTAGTGTTGTATTTTTGCTTTTGATTATATCGCGCCAATGCTGTTTTTACAAACTTTATTGCTACACTTTGGCTAATGCACAAATTTAGAATTTCATAATCCGGACGGGAACTGCCTGGATTTGATCGCATGCAGTCATAGGCTATCGTCAGTGACCTGTCCTGTGCATGAGCAGCCTACATTAAGTGAAGACTATATTTTATGTATACGTGATTACTGTGGAAAAGGTGTGAATGGTGGTCTATGTGAAGGATGCTGTGACCCAGGGTGTGTACCTCAGCCATGCTACCACTGCTACTATGTCTCCAGCAAAAGTACCTACTCTACTGCCCTTTGCATAGTACTCCCCAGATATGTCTCATAATATGATTAATGTACTTGCATGCAGTCTGTTGCCTTGGCAATGCTCTTCCACTACAAAGAAGGACTAAAAGCCGTTCCACACCTGTGTGTGGAGAGTGTACCCCTCCTCACACTCCTCACAGAAAGCTTTTTCACCCTTTGAGCAAGGCCTGGCATATACTCTCCATTATTTATTTATAAAGACTTTAGTCATAGACGGTAGTGCCTGTCTTCTCATGTTGTCCCTTTGCTCTTTGTGTGAAATGGCTTCCCGCCAAGTATTTCTAACTAGGCCAGCAACTGCAGTAAGCCTAATACCACGCTTTAAAAACCATGCTTGGCAGTAAGCTGACTTCAACATTTCTTGCATTATGAGTCTCATTAAAAGCTCAGAGAGCTTAGTTTTTTCCCGGTGGCCTTGTGCTTTGGCCCATTTGAAAAATGTAGTTTTATACATTTTGCAGAAAATCATTATGAATCCGTGCCATGTTCATATTGTTTAAAGCATTATGTTAAGATGTTAAACACAACATTATGACAATTCACATATTCAGTCATAGTCATATTCACAGTTATTTTCTAAAAATCACAGTCATAAACATTTGCATATCACAACAAATACATAGTTTGTATTTTATAGAAAATAAATGAGAACCAACACTCTACTAATGTAAAATAGTTCTTTAAGTTACTGAATAGACTAAGCATATAGTAAGGTCCATAATTATTATGAGATATAGTCAGGTCTATAAGTATGGCAACCTTGATGAAAATGAGGAAAAATTTATAAAATAAGCAATAATTATATTCAGCTATATTTTATGCTTACAAATACAGAATACCAATATGTATATTATAATAGAATTGTTCAATTTCTTTATCAAATAGCCCAATTATACAAAGGCACATATGTGTGAAAATGATTGCCACCCCTAAAGATTCCTTTAAAAAACAACCAAAGTTAAATCTGCAATAAAATTCTATTTTTAAATTAATCTTAAGGAACTTTATTGTTCCCATCCATCACTTTCTGTATCACTAGGTTATAAAAATGAGGTAACACGCATGTAAAATCCCTTTGTAATCCATGGGTAAAGCCAACAAACTGTCAAAACAAGAAACAGATGCCCTACATAAATCAGGTAAGCAATGGGTACAAAAATATGTAAATGGTTGTAAAAGCACAGTTAGGGCAATAATCAAAAAGTTACAAACTGCCAGGAGGAGTGCATGTTGACCACAAACACAGTTGTTGAGGGAAAATCATGAGGGAGGCAAAGAAGAACCCAATAACCACAGTTCAAGAACTGCAGTGTTTAGTAGTCTCAAAATCAACCATTAAACACCATCTCCCTACCAGGGCTGTGTCCGAATCAGCACCCTTCCATACTATTGAGTATGCTTGTTGAGTAGACTAGACAAGAAAGTTAAGTAAGCAAAATTTTCCCTAAATGTAGTATATTTAAAGCCCTCGTATGATATACTTACTTCCATGGTTTCGCTGAGTATATTCGGAAGCATACTTTTCAATAAGTAATTAAACATTTGGTCATATAAATATGATGCACAGCTTCGTTTTAAAAATTAGGCGCAGCCTCGCTTCCTTAAATAACAACAAAAACAACACGTAACATGGCCGCACATGGTGAGACGCCTGCAGTGCAGTTGGAAATAATATGGTGGATATCTTTTTTGCATACTGCCCGTTGCATACTAAACAGTACATAGTAAACAGCACACAGCCATAGATAGGGCTCTGATTCGGACACAACCCAGGACACTAGGGAACTCATTACTCTTTTCCATAAGTGACATGGACAGGACCTCACGCAGGAAAAACCATAGGCCACAGCACAGCAGTGCATTTTCCTGTTTGGTCCAGAGGGAAAACTTGCCCCCTACTGGCCACAAAGACCACTTCCAAAAGAAGCTTGTGTTCCCAAGTGGACATCACACCCAGGTCAGCCTGGCTTAACCTCACCTATCAGGTAAGATAAAGTCACAATGGTATGGCTGCTGGCAGTACAGCTATATTTATTGTCAAGTATATTGCTCAAGGGTACAACAGCAATGGTCCGTGGATTCTGGAGAGATTTCAATAGTGCATGACATTGTATGTCTGACTATTCTTAAAAAGTCATCATATACTGTAAGTGTGATTTAAAATTAATTTGACTACTAATGCCAGGTAGAGAGAAATAAATGACAAATGTGTTTGAATAATTTCCTGACTCCTCACACATTGCATTCATTCTGAACTCATTCCTCACTCCTTATGCTGAGTAAATTAAGTCCTCACTTATAAGGATTTTTACAAATGTTATGATCAATGGTTGTCCTGAAATTACTTCAAACACCACCTGCATAATTTATGGGTTTTTTTCCCAGGCAGAGATCATATGCAGTAGAGATCAGCAGGAAACAGAGGGAATGTAGTGCTCATCTGAGGGTAGCTCGTTTTTATCTTGCTGCTGTTAGTCAGTAATGCTGGTTGGAAAGGACTGATTAGCCCGTATGGAGCTTCCCAAGTGGAAACATAAAAGGACCTTTAGTTCAATCATTAATGTTAAAAGTACAAGGACATTTCACATTTATTTAATCTCAGTTCATTTAGAAAAGCCTGAGCTAATCATAGGTACCCAGGATTGCTGGAGAATGGCAAACCGTATTTTCTGGCAGACATGATCAAAAGAGGGATGAGTTTACACTAGTAGAGACTAACGCAATGATATGAATCACAGATTAGGTATGTAAAGGTTTCCAGATTTAATGTCTTCGAAAAATGTTAATTAATGTGAAGCTTGGAACAAATTGTCCCTATGACGCAAAATCAGGAAATCCCCACAGATTGTTGGTAGCTTTGCTTAGTGATTTAGCAATGAAGATGCCCCTAAAACAGACTCGGACACTAGATGAAGTAACATTTTGTGTTGACTTGCAATGTCCTGTTAGTGCACCCAATTCTTTCATTTTCATATGAAATATGTTTGATTTTACTTTTTTGTAAAAACTTTAGCATTTTCTTTCAGCTTCAGTAGATTCTTAAGCCTTTGTTCTTTGGCCACAATTCAATTCTAATCAACATACACAGAAAGCCTGAACAATCTCAGTCCAGTACCTGCAAGATATTCTATTTTTAGTCTGTCAACCTCATTATGGCCAGTATATTACGTCATGCTGTAAAAACAAATGAACCCAACACATTAACAGAACATTAAATAGAGGTGTACACCATCAAATTCTGAAAATGTAAACATATTTCATTTTATTTTCCTGCTCATGCCTGTGGTGTTTACTTTTTTAATCTGAGTTTCAGAATAATATCATCCTATCATCTCTCATAGTACACCCCCCCCCACCACCACCATTTCCATTTGTAAAGTGCATAGTGCAAAACTGAAGCACATCAGAACACTATTTTATTAGATTAAGAGATTTCTCATTTTGCACATCATTTTTTGTGCCCTCATAATTTTGGCCTCCTTTTATTATTTGTTTTCTCTTGTACTCTGATCATAAAGCTATGAAAACGTACTCTCAAATCGGGCTGTGCTACCACATTGTCAGCATGCATAAGGCTGAATGACGTTCTGGCCACATGAATGCCATGTTTGTCATGGCCTTGCATGACAAGAACATTACTTTTTTTTGTAAACGTACTGTTCTTGTAATAATAATTAAAATATAGTTATATATAACACACACTGGCTGCCAACATGATTTGTGTCACTGTCACAATTGTTGTGAGACAAAAACCTCAAGTTTTAAAAATACTTCATGATTATTCCAAAAAAGAGAAAAAATCCATTAATTTTAGTATGATGACCATAAATGTTTGAAATGTTATCAGAAATGGTTTACTTTCAAAATTTCAAAACAGTGCCTCAGTTAAATTTATGATTCTCAAGAGGATTTTAAAGCTTATTTTCTAATGTAAAAGTAAAGTTTGGTGTCTGTAATGTGAATTTGATCAGATAAAATTCTCTACCATGCTTGCACCGCAACTTTTGACAACAATTGACCTAACTGTGAGTGCTTGCTCATTGCATTTTTAAATACGAATTGATTGGCTGGTTCATGGTGAGGTCTTTTGGATTGAAAGTATAGAAACTTTTTAAAGTTTGTATTTCTAATATAAATGTTTGAAAATTTAATACGGCTTAGGTTATGACTCTTGAAGATACATTTAAAATCTAGAACTGAGCATACTGTGAGCTCCCATATGATTTATTGGATGTAAGAAGTTTGCCATGATCGCTGGTTGTGACCTAAAGCATTGCACCATTCCGCAGTGGAAGGACATAACTGGCTCCATCCTACCATGTATAGGGTGGGTTTAATCATGATTCCTTCAATGTACTGTGGTATAGGGTCAGGGCTGCACAATGACGGCTGATCTATTTTGAGTCTTCAACTACTGCACTTTATTGAATCAGCCCAATAATTTACAAGATCTGATGTTTTTAATAAAACTCTGAGCTACAGCTTCAAACTGCACATGTATCCTCCTTGGTGAAAACAATTTACTGTGGTCTGATAAAGAGCCCACTAGCATGGGTCTGTACAGCTGTTTAGAAAATCAATCCAGAGTAATTGGAGCAAAAACCAGCAATGCTCACCAGCCTTCCAGGAACTGAATCATACATCCCTGCATAAGGTCTTTCCAAGGACATGCCAGAGCTCCATGTGCTACCAATGTGTTAGCTCTCTGGTAGTACTGTGTGGCCTGTAGAGAGGACTATAATCAGATGCACAAGAGGGAGTACATTGGAGAAGCTCTAATGCACTCCTGGTCCATGATCAGAAAACTTTTAAAATATGATTAAAATCCTACCAACTATTGGCACCCCTGGTAAAGATGAGTAAAAAGGGTTATAAAAAATTTACCATTTGGTGAATTAGCTTAATTTCACACTGAAAAATCCAACCGTTAATTGAAGTAAATTTATTATGAGAAAAAAAAATCCCTCATCAAGAAATAATTATTTTTAACAAAACCATGTGTGCCACAATTATTGGCACCCCTGCATTTATATATAGAATAAAGTCATTTTAATATTTGGTCGCATATCCTTTGCATGCCATGACTTCCTGATGTCTGTGACCCAACAACATCAGAAGACTTTTGATATCTTATTTTCTGGTACTCTTACAAGAGATACTATAATGTCTCTGCATTTGAATGGATCTCTATGGGAATTGGAGGGTGGGACTAGATTTAGCTGTAAATTATGCTGGAACAGTACGGAATACATTGTTGGTAAAATGGATGTAAGTCATTAAGGGTCTGAGGTATCAAACGAGCCTCAAACCATCACTCTGCTGCCAGATATGCAGTAGATATGGATGGATCACTTTATGGGTTGTTTCTCCTGACAATTTTTCCTATTGAACTCTATGAAAAAATAAGTTAGGAGAAGAAACCCTTCAAGTCATCATCCATATCTACTGTATTTCTGGCAGCGGAGTCACAGACATCAGGGTCACAGACATCAGGAAGTCATGGCATGCAAAGGATATGCGACCAAATATTAAAAATGATTACTTTATTCTATATATAAATGGAGGGGTGCCAATAATTGTGGCACACGTGGTTTTGTTAAAAATAATTATTTCTTGATGAGGCATTTTTATTTTCTCCTAATAAATTGACTTCAATTAACGGTTGGATTTTTCTAATTTTTTCGGTGTGAGATTAAGCTAATTCACCAAACGGTGATTTTTTTATAACCCTTTTTACTCATCTTTACCAGGGATGCCAATAATAGCAGAGGGCACTGTACATACCATGTTGTTGTAAAATATTGTAAAATGTCTGTAAAAATCTTAAGGATTTTGCTGTTTTATCAAAACACATAAAATCCCATAAAATAATCCCATAAAATAACAGGATTTATACAGTTCAATAGAAGTAGTTATACAGTTTTTCCCTTCATCAATTGATTTTTCACTGGCAGTTGATGCCATGTTTTAAGGGATATTTTTGCTACAGTTTCACCTTTTCAGGTTCAACCATTACAACTGTACCCGAGTGTGTTTTCTTCATTGAAGGTGAAATAAAAAATAGAGCGAGGGAAAAAAAGAGGATGAAATGCATAAAACCAATCGAGTTAAGAAGGAGACAGTATGTACTTATTTAGTGTTATTTCAGCCAAAAGAACTAACAATGATAATGGAAAATAATACCAGAGAGCGGCTTTACCAGCTGTGCACATCACTATGGTGCTTGCAGCTTTTCTACCAACAGGCATTTTATACATTTTTGCAAAGTACTTTTGAGAATGGGGGAATACAAGGTTTAAAAGATTAAAACCAAACAGTCTGACCAAGCCTGTTGCTTGGTAAGTGATTTGCTGGGATTCTGCAGTCATTCTGCTGGAGTGGGTAAATTGGAGATAACAAGTTCAGGCCCCAGGGTTTTGTCCCAGGGTTTGAATAATCAGAATCCTAGCACTTTCAGAAGCCCAGGCGTAGATATTGGATTTCTTTAAAAAAACATAAAAATAGTTATGTTTCTGAAGGAAGAGCTCTGTTGAATAATGAAACCTCAGCCTCTTTCATAAAATAATTATTTTTCATTTTCTGAGACACATACCCATGCATGGTACAGTGATTATCATGAATAGCTCCGAAGCAGCTTGTACAGCTACATTATGCCTCCTGAGGTTGTATGTGTGTATATTATCTGATTATTTTCAAATAATTTAATTTAATATTCTTTTCAATTGGCACTATTTCCTATGGAAAGTACCAGCAAGAAATAAAACACACACACACACACACACACACACACACACACACACACACACACACACGCGCGCGCGTGCGCACACACACACACACACACACGTGCACACACACACACACACACACACACACACACACACACACACACACACACACACACACACACACACACACACACACACACACACACACACACATATATACAGTCAAGCCGGAAAGTCTCCCCACCCCTTTCACCTTCTCCACGTTTTATTACGTTACAGACATATTCTACAATAGATTGAGTTGATTTTTTGTCTCAAAATTCTACACAAAATAGCCCATAATGACTAAGTGAAAACAGATTTTCAGACATTTGTGCTAATTTATAAAAAATCAAAATGTAAAATATCATATGTACACAAGTGTGCACATCCTTTGATATGACACCCAAAAGTGAGCTGAGGTGCATTTTGTTTCCACTGATACTGCTTGAGATGTTTCTACAACTTAATTGGAGTCCACCTGTGATAAATTCAATTGATTGGACATGATTGGGGATTGCCAACACCTGCCTATATAAGGTCCCACAGTTGACAGTGCATGTCAGGGTGTTGGTGGAAGACGTGAGAGGTTTTGGTTTGCGCATGAGCGGAGGTAGTTTGAAATCGGACAGCGGGAAATCGATAGCTGTGTTTTGCTTTAGTTTGTTTTGTTTTGTTTTGTTTTGTTTTGTTTTGTTTTGTTTTGCTGTGCTTTGCGTTGATATATCTTTGGAGTGTCACCGCCGAATCGCAGTAGGGTTTGTAGTGCGTTTGGATATCGGGAGACTGAGGCGGGTTGACTACGCCTGTTGCGTGACTGGAGGGCGATGGCAGGGTCTTCGGACGGGTCTGAGCCATCAGACATGGAATGGCATATGCCCCGAAAAAAAACGTGGGTTGTCGGATGGTTCGGGGGATGATAACCGGGAACACCGGAGCACGAAAACAGTGAAGTCGATGGAACAGGAATCGAGCATAAATAGCCGAGCAGGGGAAACAGAATTCAAGGTTATAATAACATTTAAAAAGAGTGAAAGGCAGCTGCCAAATCCGGTAAAAATGTCTAAGATATTGGCAAAGGACATTGGTGATATTGAGTCGGCGAGGTGGCTGAGAGACGAAAGGATTTTGGTGTTTTGCTCCAGTAAGGAACAGCAAGCTAAAGCGCTAGGCTGCCGTAAAATGGGGGGACATGAAGTAGAGAAAGTTGTGGTGCCCGGCGGGGCTCGAAATAGGGGGGGTAATTACAGGCGTTCCCCTGTCTATGGAGATGGCCGAACTACGGAAATGCATCAAGGGTGGTAAACTTCTGGATTGTAGTAGGTTGCGGCGTACAAGGGAAGGACAAAAGGAGGACAGTTTGTCGGTATTGCTGGATTATGGGGGGGGTCCACTACCAGAGAAAGTTAAAATAGGATACATGTGCTATCCTGTGAGACGGTTTGTGCCACAGCCTTTGCGGTGCTTTAACTGTCAGCGTATGGGACATGTGGCAGCAGTATGTAAGGGGAAGAAGAGATGTGTGAGGTGTGGGGAGGGACATGGTTTTGGGGAATGTGAGGAGGGTAAAGGCTTGAAATGTTGTAATTGTGGGGGCGAGCATAGTGCGGCGTATGGGGGGTGCAGAGTGCAAAAACAGGCCCAGGAAGTGCAGAAAATTAAAGTTACCCAAAATGTCTCTTACTCCGAGGCTGTGAGGAGGCTTCCCAGAGAGGTAGCGCGGACGGGTGGTGCGGGTGTGGTTCCGGCTGGTGAATTAGCGGAAGGTGGTAAGGGGGGAGGATGTGAGCATAGCTGTGTTGCTGATCCAGATGTGCTTCATGTTAAGAAGTTTGATTTTATAGCATTTATTGCGACGGTGGTTAACTGTGCGTCGCAGGCGACAAGACGCACGGAGAAACTGAAGATAATTCTGGGGGCGGCTGAGATCTTTCTGGGAATTACTGATATGACATATGATAATCTATGTGATAAATTACGTGCTCGGGAAGGAGGTGTGCTGTCGCAGCCTCCTGGTTAGTATAATGGCAATTTTATTTCTCCAGTGGAATGCTCGCAGCCTGATTGCCAACGGGCAAGAGTTTAAGAGGTTCCTTGTGGAGGCTCCTGCTCTGCCGGAGGTTGTATGCGTCCAGGAGACGTGGCTGAAACCGCATCTGGATTTTGTTTTACCTGGGTATGAGTCAGTCAGAAAAGACAGGGTTTGGGGACAGGGAGGGGGGTGTGCTACATTTATAAAGGAGGGACTGGGGTACCGGGAAATACAGGTGAATACGGAATTGGAAGGTGTGGTAGTGGAAGTGTTTGGAATGGAAAGCAGTTTGCTGGTGATTAATTTTTATAACCCATGTGCTCCTCTGTCGTTAGAGGCCCTTAAAGGATTATGCCGCAATAGGGCTATACGTGCGATGTGGTGTGGTGATTTTAATGCGCATAGCACATTGTGGGGCAGTGAACATACGGATGCGAATGGGGAGATTGTTGAGGAGCTTATGGAAGATATGTCACTGGTCTGTGTGAACACGGGTAAGGGTACAAGGTTTGATGTTAGGACTGGTGCTACATCTTGTTTGGATCTCACATTAATTACGAATGACATGGCTGCTGTGTGTGATTGGAGGGTATGGGCGGAGTCAACAGTGGGGAGCGACCATTTCCCGATTTTTTGTGAGGTGGGTTATGGGGTTGACCAAAGGCCTGGAAGGGCTTGGTGTTTTAATAAAGCGGACTGGAATAAATTTAACGAGCTGTGTGAGGCGGCGGTACAGGGCGTCTCGGTTGAGGGGGATGTAGATATGTGTGTTGAGGGGCTGACTGACGTTTTTATTGGGGCTGCTAATCGAGCGATTCCGGTGCGTAGGGGTAAAGGGGTTAGGAGGGCGGTCCCATGGTGGACGGATGAGTGCTCAGAGGCAGTTCGGGCGAGAAACCAAGCTTTTAGGGCTCTGAGGGTATCTATGACGCAACAGGCTGTGCTGGAGTATCAGAGACTGAGGGCAATGGTTAGGCGCACCATTAAAAGGACTAAGAGGGCAGCGTGGCGACGACTCTGCTCCACTTTTGGGAGAGAGACTCGCATGAATGATGTGTGGAGGATAGTTAAGAAGATGAGGGGATGTGGTGGGATGAGGCGAGTGCCTGTTTTGGTGGATGGTGATCTGGTTGCCAGAACAGATGGGGAAAAGGCGAACATGTTGGCCAAGACGTTGTCAGGGGAAGCTGGTGGTGTGAGGTTGAGTGCAGAGTGCCTGAGGCAACGAAGGGAGGTGTTGGAGGAACGCAGGGATTTAGGTCATAAGAAGATGGTATTTGATAGTGTATTGGATATGGAGTTTACTATGCTTGAGCTTACTTTGGCTGTGAAGAGGGCGGGTAATTCATCCCCGGGTCAGGATTTGGTGAGCTATGAGATGTTGAGGCATGTGTCAGAGAGGGTATTGATGGTTGTATTGAAGGTATTCAATAAAATTTGGGTGGAGGGCAGCCTCCCGGGGATGTGGAAGAAGGCAGTGATTTTGCCATTTGTGAAGCCGGGGAAGGACCCTGCTAGTGCTGCTAGCTACCGCCCAATAGCACTGACATCAAATTTTTGTAAACTGATGGAACGCATGGTGGTGGGGCGGTTGACTCATTTTTTGGAGGGGCGGGGTCTGCTATCGCAGGTGCAGAGTGGTTTCAGGAGAGGTCGCTCCACATTTGATGCCCTGGTGAGGTTGGAAACAGATATTAAGAAGGCGCAGGCTATAAAGGATGTGGTGGTGACCGTATTTTTTGATATAGAAAAGGCATATGACTCTATGTGGAGAGAAGGCCTTTTGCTAAAATTGGAAGGGTTGGGGGTGGCTGGACGGGTCTATAATTGGATTCTGTCCTTCTTTTTAAACAGGTCTATGCAAGTTAGGGTGGGGTCTGCTCTATCGGAACCTTGTGCAGTGAATATTGGTACGCCACGGGGTAGTGCAATTAGCCCACTATTGTTTAGCATCATGATTGATGATGTTTTTGCTAGGGTTGATAGGGATGTGGAGGTAGCATTGTACGCAGATGACGGTGCTTTATGGAAACGGGGGCGTAACATAGGCCACGTTAGGAGAAGGGTGCAGGAGGCCATTTTTAGGGTAGAGGAGTGGTCCATGAAATGGGGGTTTAGGTTTTCGATACAGAAAACTAAGAGCATGTTTTTCACAAGGAGGCGGATTCCGGATACGGAAGTGTTGAGCCTATATGGCCAGCCTGTGGAGAGGGTTTGTTCCTTTAAGTATTTGGGCCTGTGGTTTGATACTAATTTGACCTGGAAAATACATATAGAGCATGTAGTGACAAAATGTAAGAAGGTCCTTAACCTTATGAGGTGTGTGGCAGGTTGTGAGTGGGGGGCGGATAGATCGTCCCTTGTATCTATATATTATGCTCTCATAAGATCAGTCCTATCAGTCCCCAGTCCAGACTATGGGTGATCAGTCCCCAGTCCAGACTATGGGTGTATGGTGTTCCGCTCAGCTGCGCCGTCAACATTGAAGCGTCTAGATGTGGTCCAGGCAAAGGCATTGCGATTATGCTGTGGAGCATTTAAGACGACCCCAGTGTGTGCAATGCTGGTGGAAATGGGGGAATGGCCATTGGAGTTGAGGAGGATCAAATTAATGATGGCATATTGGGCCACAGTGAAGGGCCACTCCAGTGCCTTTTTGACGTCTGCGGTACTGCGTGAGTGCTGGGAATATACAGCTAGGCCGGGTGTGGGATTTGGGTGGACGGCTAATAAGTGGGCTACTGAACTGGGTATCATGGATGTCGCAATGGCACCATCTGTTCCAGTGTCTGCGGTCCCGCCCTGGTTGTTCCTGAAGCCGGATATAGATTGGTGGCTGTTGGAGCAGGATAGGGAGGGATGGGCTGATGTTGGCGGGAGGGTTGAGAGCTATATTGATCGAACATTTCAGACACATCTTCCTGTCTTTACAGATGGTGCTAAGGATCCGGAGACGGGTCGTGTGGGGATAGGTGTGATTGTGCCCCTATTTGGAGTCAGGAGGTCAGAGAGGCTAGAGGATGGCCTATCAGTTTTTACAGCCGAAATGGTGGCAATAATCCTGGCACTGCAGTGGGTCGAGGAGGTAACACCAGATAGAGCAGTAGTATGCACTGACTCTGCATCGGCACTGGAGAGCTTAACGGCTCCAACATCCTGCAGGGAGGATCTGGTAATGGAGGTTATGGCCAGCATATATAGGCTGTATAAGAGGGGTATTGGGGTAAACTTTTGCTGGGTGCCGGCGCATGTGGGTGTGAGGGGTAACAAGGGGGCTGACGCCCTCGCTAAGAGGGCCCTTAGGCTGGGCGGCATTACAGTGGATGTCCCTTATGGTAAAGGGGAGGTCAAGTCTAAGGCTAAACATATGATCGGAAAGATTTGGCAACAGAGGTGGGATGAAGAAAGTAGGGGGCGTCACCTGTATGCCGTCCGGCCAGGGGTCTCTGGGAGGCCTCTTCTTTGCGGGAGTAGGAGGGAGGAAACTATACTAACTAGGCTTAGGTTGGGTCATTCTGCATTAAATGACAGTTTATTTAGGATAGGGAAGCACAATACCGGCAACTGTCCTCAATGCAATAATAAAGAAACAGTTAGGCACATTCTGCTAGAATGTCAGGCATATGTTAGGGAGAGGGAGAAACTTAGGAAACTGATTGGGGATAAGGGTGGGCAGTTTACATTGGCTGGGCTCCTGGGTGGGTCAGTGGGATATGAGGTTCGCAGAGCTGTGCTTAATTTTATTTATTCGATTGGGGTAGGTGGGAGGGTCTGAATCCCTGCTATCGCTTGTCCACACTTCGTAACAGTAGGTGGCGGTATGCACCTGACAGTTGGTAGCAACCCGCCATAGAAACCCAAAGAAGAAGAAGAAGAAGTGCATGTCAGAGCAAACTCCAAGCCATGGGGTCAAAGGAATTATCTGCAGACCTCAGAAACAGGATTCTGTCAAGGCATAGATCTGGAGAAGGGTACGGAAAAATCTCTGCAGCTTTACAGGTCCCAAAGAGCACAGTGGCCACCATCATTCGTAAATGGAAGAAGTTTGGAACCACCAAGAATCTTCCTAGACCTGGCCGCCCGGCCAAACTGAGCAATCGGGGAAGACGGGCCTTGGCCAGGGAGGTGAGCAGGAACCCGAGGGTCACTCCGACAGAGCTCCAGCGTATCCTTGTGGAGATGGGAGAACCTTTCAGAAGATCAACCATCCAGGCAGCACTCCACCAATCAGGCCTTTATGGTAGTGGCCAGGCGGAAGCCCCTCCTTAGTAAAAGGCACATCACAGCCCGCTTGGAGTTTGCCAAAAGGCACCTAGAGGACTCTCAAACCATGAGAATCAAGATTCTCTGGTCTGATGAAACCAAAATTGAACTTTTTGGCCTGAATACCAAGCGTCACGTCTGGAGGAAACCAGGCACCGCTCATCACCTGGCTAATACCATCCCTACAGTGAAGCATGGCGGTGGCAGCATCATGATGTGGGGATGTTTTTCAGCAGCGGGAACGGGGCGACTAGTCCTGATAGAGGGAAAGATGAATGCAGCTAAGTACACCGAGATCCTTGAAGAAAACCTGCTCCAGAGCGCTCTGGACCTCAGACTGGGGCGAAGGTTTACCTTCCAACATGACAACGACCCGAAGCACACAGACAAGAAAACAAAGGAGTGGCTTCGGAGAAAGTCTGTGCATGTCCTTGAGTGGCCCAGCCAGAGCCCAGACCTGAATCCAATTGAACATCTGTGGAAAGAGCTGAAAATGGCTGTGTACCGACGCTCCCCATCCAACCTGATGGAGCTTGCAAGGATATGCCAAGAGGAATGGGCAAAAATGTCCAGAAACAAGTGTGCTAAGCTCGTAGCTTCTTTCCCAAGATGCCTTGAAGCTGTAATCGCTGCCAAAGGTGCAGCAACCAAGTATTAGGCTAAGGGTGTGTACAGATATGTAACCCCTAAATAACCTATTTTTGTCAGTAAAATAAAATTGCATATTTTCTAAAAACCTGTTTTCACTTCGTCATTATTGGCTATTGTGTGTAGATGTTTGAGGCAAGAAATGAACTCAATCTATTGTAGTATAAGTCTGTAACGTAATAAAACGTGGAGAAGGTGAAAGGGGTGGGGAGACTTTCCGGCTTGACTGTACATACAGGTATACATGTTCTGTATATATACTGTATACAGTGTGCACCATAATTCATTGGACAGTGACACATTTTTTTTTTCTGTATTCTAGCACTTTGAGTTTGAAAGGATATAATGACAATGAGGTGGAAGTGCAGACTGTCAACTTTAATTTGAGGGTATTTTCATCCATATCAGATGAACCATTTAGAACTTTTTGTACATAGTCAACCATGTGTTCCATACTGTTCCAGTGTAATTTACAGCTAAATCTAGTCCCACTAGAATACAGAACCAAAATAACAAAATATGTGTCACTGTCCAATGAATTATGGTGCTCACTATGTGTGTATATATATATGTATATATATATATATATATACAAAATATCGAAAACACCAGAAACAAAAAAAAAAAAACGGTTTTTCATAAAACACCTGCTATATGTTTGCTCCCATTTCTCTTACCTATATTTTCTACACTCTTTTATGACTGGCAAGCCATGCATACATTTTTTTTCTGTCTTGTTTTTTTTACAAGCTTGATAATTACTCATAATTAGCCATTAATAATATTATTAAACTAATACTAAGCTGTCAATTAAATGCTGCTTTTGTGTCAGTAATAAGTGAGAACACTTTAGAGCTAATGTAGCACAAAAACTGAACGCATTTTGGTGCATGACAACCAGAGATGTGCACCTCTGCACAACCCTGCTCAAAGTGAAGTGAACAGCTGAATAAAATAGAAGATCATTGAAACTGGTCTAGATTCCAAGACTTGCATGTAACATAATTGTTAATTATTCCTTTTCAATTAAGTTTTTCACTAATTCCATTCCACTGTACTACATAGAGGAGATCAACTCAAGTTGTTGGGGATTTCTTCTTATTCCACTTATTACTGATATAACAGTTTGTGATTTATTAGCATTTCATGAAAATATGAATAACAGGCAATTATGGTTGATTGGCATAATTACAAAAGTAGTAAGCCTTAAATCATCACTCTGCTGCCAGAAATACAGTAGATATGGATGAATAACTTGAAGGGTTTCTTCTCCTGACTTATATTTCCATAGAGTTCAATAGGAAAATTTCTCAGGAGAAACAATCCTTAAAGTGATCCATCCATATCTACTGCATATCTGGCAGCAGAGTGATGGTTTGAGGCTCGTTTGATACCTCAGACCCTTGATGACTTACAGCCATTTTACCAATCATGTATTCCATACGGTTCCAGCATAATTTATAGCTAAATCTAGTCCCACCCCCCCAATTTCCATGGAGATCGATTCAAATGAGAGATACATTCATTATAGTATCGCTTGTAAGAGTACCAGAAAATAAGATATCAAGAGTCTTTTAATGTTGTTGGGTCACAGACATCAGGAAGTCATGGCATGCAAAGGATATGCGACCAAATATTAAAAATTTAAAGGCACAGTCAACTTAGTGTATGTAAATTTCGGACCCACTGGAATTGTGATATAGTGAATTAAAGGTGAAATAACCTGTCTGTAAACAATTGTTGGAAAAATTACTTGTGTCATGCACAAAGTAGATGAACTAACTGACTTGCCAACACTATAGTTTGCTAACATGAAATCTGTGGAGTGGTTAAAAATTAGTTTTAATGACTTCAACCTAAGGGGATGTAAACATCCAACTTCAACTGTATATACAGTATATAGTCTATCAGATCAAAAACATCTACGACGTAAAAAAAGCCAAGTTAATCACGCATAGCCTACATAGCGCTCTCCATAAGTTCTTAATTCCAACTTGCAAAAACTAGGCCTGCCTTTAAACGTCTTGATATCAAAATGTGGCCAAGTTACAACTAACAATATTGCCTATCGTAGCTCACACTAAATAAACTCTATTCCAAAGCAATGCTATCCAAACTTTCCTAAATTATTTAATGCAACTTGGCCCATGACAGAAGTAATTTTTCCAACAATTGTTTACAGACAGATTATTTCACTTTTAATTCACTATATCACAATTCCAGTGGGTCAGAAGTTTACATACACTAAGTTCACTGTGCCTTTAAACAGCTTGGAAAATTCCAGAAAATTATGTCATGGCTTTAGAAACTTCTGCTAATTGACATTATTTGAGTCAATTGGAAGTGTACCTGTGGATGTATTTTAAGGCCTACCTTCAAACTCAGAAACTTCATTATCTTTTTAAGAAAAAAATCAAAATGTGGCTCTTAGAAAATGTCCGATCTTAGTAACCAATGATTCGTTAATGTAGTTTACTTTGTATTGGTGCTTGTTCTATGGTTGTATTGTCTATCTGTCTGAGACCAAGGACCACAATGGAAACAAGTCTTGACTTTTTTGTGTATATCCTTGATGTTTCTTTGAGATGCATGCCCGTACCCCTGTTACTCCATGTATTTTAACTAAATGTCAAATAAAATCAATCAATCAATCAAGCCTCTTTGCTTGACATCATGGGAAAATCAAAAGAAATCAGCTAAGACCTCAGAAAGAAAATTGTGGACCTCCGCAAGTCTGGTTCATCCTTGGGAGAAATTTCCAAATGCCTGAAGGTACCACGTGCGTCTGTACAAACAATAGTATGCAAGTATAAACACCATGGGACCATGCAGCCGTCATACCACTCAGGAAGGAGACACGTTCTGTCTCTTAGAGATGAACATGCTTTGGTGCGAAAAGTGCAAATCAATCCCAGAACAACAGCAAAGGACCTTGTGAAGATGCTGGAGGGAACAGGTACAAAAGTATCTATATCCACAGTAAAAAGAGTCCTATATCAACATAACCTGAAAGGCTGCTCAGCAAGGACGAAGCCACTACTCCAAAACCGCCATAAAAAAGCCAGACTACAGTTTGCAACTGCACATGGGGACAAAGATCTTACTTTTTGGAGAAATGTCCTCTGATCTGATGAAACAAAAATGGAACTGTTTGGCCATAATGACCATTGTTATGTTTGGAGGAAAAAGGATGAGGCTTGCAAGCCGAAGAACACCATCCCAGCCGTGAAGCACAGGGTTGGCAGCATCACGTTGTGGGGGTGCGTTTCTGCAGGAGAGACTGGTGCACTTCATAAAATAGATGGCATCATGAGGAAGGAAAATTATGTGGATATATTGAAGCAACATCTCAAGACATCAGCCAGGAAGTTAAAGCTTGGTCGCAAATGGTTCTTCTAAATGGACAATGACCCAAAGCATACTTCCAAAAGTTGTGGCAAAATGGCTTAAGGACAAAAAAGTCAAGGGCTGTGTTCGGATCTGAAATGTATCCTTTCTTCTTGTCATTCCCTTCCCTTGCTTCAAGGGGGGAATCCCCAGGATGAAATATGACAGCCACACCAAGTGTGATTCGGATCCAATTTAAGAAAGGGGAGGGAGGAATTATATTCCCTCGCTCCCTTGTTATCCTCCCTTCCACCGCAGGTATAAAATGCAAGCTTTCAGCAAGAAGGGAATCCCACAATGCAATGCTCCACATGGAAAAAGTGGGCGGTCATCACAGAACTATGTGGCGGTCACATTTCAACTCTATGGTGTTGCACTTCCGAAATGTTGCGAGGGCGGTTAGGTTCCGTTTTTGTTAGTTTCTCATCAATCCTCCCTTGCAGAGCACCTTTTAAGTTTGCTTGCTGCATGTAGCAAACTGCGTCACAAGATAGCTCCCTCGAGGGAAGTGAGCAAGGGAAGGGAGTATGTTAAATTGGATTCAAATGCAGCCCTGGTATTGGAGTGGCCATCACAAAGTCCTGACCTCAATCCAATCGAAAATTTGTGGGCAGAACTGAAAAAGCGTGTGCGAGCAAGGAGGCCTACAAACCTGACTCAATTAGACCAGTTCTGTCAAGAGAAATGGGCCAAAATTCCAGCAACTTATTGTGAGAAGCTTGTGGAAGGCTACCCGACACATTTGACCCAAGTTAAACAATTTAAAGGCAATGCTACCAAATACTAACAGAGTGTATTCTGACCCACTGGGAAAGAAATAAAAGCTGAAATAAATCATTCTCTCTACTATTATTCTGACATTTCACATTCTTAAAATAAAGATAACTGACCTAAGACAGGGAATGATTACTAGGATAAAATGTCAGGAATTGTGAAAAACTGAGTTTAAATGGATTTGGCTAAGGTGTATGTAAAATTTCGACTTCAACTGATATCATTCCATCCTCACACATAAAATCTGTCTGGGCCAATTGAAAATATACACTGAAACTGAAATAATATCAGAAACTCCAGAATGTTAACAATCCCTTTAAGAACACAAATTTATTTTATCCTCTGTTTTCAGATCTTCAGGTCAAAGCCCTGCAATTGGGGCCACTACACTCAAGTTTATCCCAACCAAGGCTTATGCCAATGTGTTTGTTTGACATTTTAAAACTCAAATAAAGATGGGTGAAACCAGAGAGTTACATTCATTCAATTTGATAGAGAAAATGGTTTCTTTGAAGTGGAAACATAAAGTTATACGGTATTTTTTTTATTCACTATAACACTCAGTGTTATACTGAAAACAGATTTAGGTTTATTAAGCAAATATACAATTCAACCTCACATTCAATATAATTTACAGAAAATTACTTAACATTATCGTCATTGCTTGCAGTGTCATGCCATCTACCCTTACCTTGCAAGCAATACTTGCCTGAAAAAACATCCTTTGCACAGACTCCCATCTAGTGGTACAGGAAATCATTGCAAAAATCTACAGAATTTGTTGACAGACTGCCATCTAATGGTAAGACAAAAAATGTAATTAAATTTAATCAGCATTACAATGTTTACAGGAAAAGTAGTTTGCTGACCATGGTGGGTAACAGGTCATTCGAAATAGTTTAAGTATACAGAAAATAATTGTAACTTTTTTTTATTAGTACACAGCGCCATTGGGAGAATTGGCTACTTGTAGCATGTCTACCTCCATCTGTTTTCTAGTTACAAAGCGTATGTATGGACATTCAGTAAGTTTATTGATCATTTCATGGTCTTTTTCTGCAAATATAATAATAAGGTCTTGGACTTTCAAAAGGTGTTCTTCATTGTATTGCATTTTCCATTTCATTTCAATTATTGCAGTATTTTCCCAAATAATCCCGTTCCTTGTCTTATTCTCAGTAGTTGGATCTAATTCGCTTTTACCATCCATGGTATTTTCAGAATTCTTGTCTCTTCATTTCATTCCAGTCTTTCAGTTTTATTGTTGATAATTTTAAAACACAAAAGCCAAAATAACCTAAATTAATTACCAAGCAAAATTAAATTCAGGATTTTGACAAAAAAAGAAGAAGATTTGCATAAATATTAAATATTTTTTCCTTTACTGATTTTGCAGATGATTTTGCAAACGCCTGATTGGCCACCTTGATTTTCCTACATGATGGCAGTTTCCTTGATCTCACCCTGGCTATATAAAATAAATAAATAAATAAATAATAAATGAAAGCCATAGCACAGCTATAATGTTCCCAAGTGATTTATTACACTTAATCCGTGAGCAGTGGATTAAAATAAATAAATCATGTAGGAGCATAAAATCAGTGTGCTGATGGTATTATTTTCCTACTTTGGCTTTTCTTGTTGTTGCAAAGTTCCTGCACAAACATATGGATATGCATTTGCCTTTGTGAAAGTACTAGGCCAGGATACATAGCATTTTAGAACCCAGAGGATTCCCTTTAAGTTCTCCTGTATTTTAATATGTGCATTTTAAGTGTTCAAATACTTCATATTTAATACATTGGCTAAGGCTCTCAAATGTTTTCGTTTTATCACTTATACAGTTGTATTCATTAAAGACATGTGGAATCATTGGGATTTTGTGATGATTGCAGGCTTGAACTTCGGTGTAATTTTCATTCTTCTGACATCGAATATATAAATATACATATAATGTAGAGATACACATATCTCAGTCTTTAATGTATTTCAACACTTCACTTCTGAATTGCCACATGCAGGAAATACAACTTGGACACTACCTGGCCCTCTCTGCATCAGTATACCCTGACTAAAATCATGAGATGTACTCAGTAACGGCACACTAAATGCAACGGTGGCTACATTTGGCCCACTATATTTGGTCATAATTATGTTAAACACATCAAAATGTTAATGATACATGATTTATATTTATTGCATGTTTTTATGTGTGTGAGTTTGTGTGTTTTTAATAAAATGTTAGGGCTACTGGGCCTCAGAGTTAAGGATCAAATAATTTTGATTGTAACATTACAAATTATATTGTATTACAGCAGACTCTAGGGTAAAAATCAGGCTATGCTATTTAAAAAAAATGTATCTTTGTCTAAATGTATTTTGCAGAAGTTCCAGTGAACCATTTCACCACTGTCAAACTCAAACGCTTATTAGCAATCAGGCTATGGCAATCATACACTTTTAAATAATACAGTAAAATCCACAATTGTATCAAGTAAACATACATTATATGTAATACTTACAGAGTTTATTGCGTTTGAAACTTAAAAATAGCTGAGATAATTTTATGGATTTCAATTTCTTAATATATAATCATGAACTAAGCAAAACACAAAGACCATCGTTTTCGATGGTCTTACAACTGCCTTCGAAATCTCATTTGTCTTTCCGCCATGTAATATAGTAACAAACATAATTTGAAAATAAGAAAACCGCGAATTTGAAATAAATAAAAAATATATTTATATTAATAAATGTTATCTTTTAAAAACATAAACTAAATTGGCCTAAACTAAATACCTTTCTAAAAATTATAGCGTCTTGATACAAAGAACAGTAGTTGACCGGTACTCTATTCAATTGGGCGGAAGTTATAGGGAAACTCTTTCCTGTCTCTGTCTGGTCGGTAAGTTCGAATGTGGTAGCTACTTTTTCCCCAGTTAATGCCGTAAATCCTTTTTCTAGCTCGTATTTTTCAGTTATTTGTTATTATTTAGCTCATACTTGTTCAGGAAAATCTGGGCCAAACGTGTTATTGTCTGTGATGACATCGTCTGTTAGTTAAATATTTAGCTATGTAGCTAGGTTGCTAGCAAGGAGAGAGGAGGGGCAAAAGAAAGCGGGGTCTTTCTTTAAGGGTAAAGCGAGCTAGCTGCAGTTGTCGTAGGTAACTAACTTATCAGCTAGTTTGCTATATACACAGCTAACTAGCAAGTAATCAATATTGCTACGTTGGCTAATCATGGAAGCACCCGTAGTTCGCTAACTTTGAGATCATTTTGAAGCGCATGCGAGAGGTTTGCTGTTGCGATTTTGTTGGCGCGATGCACAATTTTTACCCGGAGTTGCTTAGCGAGCTAGCTAGCTTGTTGGAGTGACGTAAACTGGTACTGAATGCCTGAACTAGTTGACTAACGATAGCTAGGTAGCAAGCACGCTAGCCAAGCTACTGGTCATTTAATGACCTGTGATTGTCATTTATTACTTTGATAAAAAAATTATGCTCGTTGTTAATGCCGAACATTAACCTTATAGCTATCAACAATTAATGCAAGAAATTGTGAATGTTAAGGATAATATTAGCTGTATTTATTCCTTTGTAACGTTAGTTCACTAGTTTTCTTTGGAAAGTTGCTGTTAGCTAATCCTTGCAATATCAAAATCTGTGACTGCAGTTGCTGCATTTGATAGTGGATCTTATTGATTTACCCGTTCAACATTTGTTTAACGAGTAGCTAATTAATATCGTTTTGCTAAATTTGCATGTTCTTTAACTTGGTTGCATCACAATAACATATGCATTGACCCTATATTGAGTATAGCGTTGCTTCAAAATTTAAAAGGGTATTAAAGTAAGAACTGCTTAACTGACGTTACTTTGATCTGTTCTTAAAGTAAGTTAATTTATAAGCTTATGTTGAACGTTACAAATGTGCATTTTCACAAGCAAGGTTCACTGACGAGCTAGCAAGCTGAGTAAAGTTAGACGTAACTTACAGAAAAATATTATGGCGATTGCGTTATTAATTAATTTTGTTTGGAAGTAACTTCTTACATCAAATGTTAAATATGCACTGAGAAATCAGACGAAAGTACTATTAAAGTTGAGATTTAATTACATCTGTGTCAATACTGTATGTGAAGCAATCACTGAGTTTTATTTTCCATTTATGCGCAGAGTGGACATGAATTCTTTGTAAGATCGTCGCAGGCTCTGTCTGCCCCACTCCATCGCAATCCTGTCTCTCCCAGCTGGAACCATGGCCTTTGTGCCTACGCCCAGCCCCACTGTGGTGGACCAGACAACTCTGATGAAGAAGTACCTTCAGTTTGTGGCAGCGCTCACAGACAACAACACACGTGAGTTAGCACACGTGTGGCTGTCATTATTGCGTCCCCCTGTCATACTGCAGTTAAATGTAAATTGGAATTCTCAAAGATGCAGAGAGGTATATTTGCAGGAAAATGGTTTCGAACAGAAGCTAAATGATGAGAGCGATTTGCTTTAGCCCAAGAAAAGGGTACGTGCGCGTGCGAGTGTGTGAGGGTGAGTGAATCTGAAGCATGAGTGTGGTGTACCTATAAATCTGGGCGGTGAAAGTAAAACTGATAAGATCTGAGTGCTTCTGCTGAGATGAACAGGTTTGCATTCCATTGCAAGAGCACCTGCTAATTGCTGTCACTCCTCTTGCCCTACAGCTGATGAGACCAAACTGAAGATGATGCAAGAGGTCAGCGAGAACTTTGAGGTACGTATGACATTTTTCATATTTCCCATCTCTGAAGCTCATTTTTTGAAGTGTATTGGAAGAGAAAATGTGCCCAATTTGTAAGGACACATTGACCTATTCCCTACAAAAGGGGAAGAGGTGTAACATGAGGTAGGGACACGGCGTGCTAATACACATGTGTATGCCTCATCTCTGTTTAGAATGTGACATCCTCGCCCCAGTACTCCACCTTCCTGGAGCACATTATCCCACGCTTCCTCACCTTCCTGCAGGATGGAGAGGTGCAGTTTCTACAGGAGAAGCCAACTCAGGTGACCGAACCCCCAACACCAAAGCCTTTCTGCTTTATTTACAATCTCGCAAACGTACATTTGATTGGTGGTTGTCTCTCTCGTAAGCATTGGTGATGCAGTGTTAACGGTTGTTTGTAGTGAGACCTTGTCCTTATTGCAGCAACTGAGGAAATTGGTCCTCGAGATCATTCACCGCATTCCTACCAATGAACACCTGCGTCCTCACATTAAGAATATCCTTTCCGTCATGTTCCGCTTCTTGGAGGTAAGTTTCTTCGCTCAGTCTGTGGCTGAAAGTATGTTGGTTATCTTAAGTGGATCATTGCAGCCTCTTCTCTGTTCTGTTAGCATGATATCGCCTTTCTGCGAATGCATAGCCTGGGCGATGGCTAGTTTTGCCTGTTGCCCTGCCTACCGTTTGCTTGGATTAACAGTTGCGTACTCTGATTTAAATTTGACTCGAGTGTTTGGAATCCTGGGCAGAGGAATTGGGCAGACGGCAGGAAATAAGACGTGAGAGGAGTTGGAGAGGAGGCGAGCCTCCACAGTCCTTCAGTGGCGATGTTTTCCCCTGCAGACGTTAGTGCTGCACAGGCGGTGACGGCCGTGCGTGTTTGTTTCAGATCGAGAGCGAGGAGAATGTGCTGATCTGCTTGCGCATCATCATCGAACTACACAAACAGTTCCGGCCACAGATCACACAAGAGGTAAGCCATGGCCAGGCGTTACCGTTCCCTTCGTCTTCGGCGCCTAGACGTCCGTTTTCTTTTGATGTGAAGATCGGCTTTGTCGGCCCCGATGAAATCGATCCGTTGGCCCAGATCAAAGTTTTGGATTTAACCGACGCGCTTTATTGTTGAACAGCGCTTATGGATTAACTCCTCTCCTTTTTGTGATCCCTTCGCTTCAGATTCATCACTTTTTGGACTTTGTGAAGCAGATTTACAAAGAGCTGCCGAAAGTGGTGGTAAGTGAGCCGGCGGGGGGGGGGGGGGGGGGGGGGGCGTACTGAGCCGTGGGTGTGAGAGAGGCTGTGCGCGGTAGGGGTCCTGATCGATCGTCGTTGTGTGCCAATCCCGCAGACGCGCTACTTCGAGAACCCGCAGGTGATCGCCGAGAACACGGTGCCCTCCCCGGAAATGGTGGGCATGATCACCTCTGTGGTGGTGAAGACCGCCCCTGAGAGGGAAGACAGCGAGACGCGCACGGTCAGTGTCCTCTTGGCCCCACGCTCATGTCTACCGTCAACTGGTCTCACCTGGGTGCTCCTGAACCATACCCTTTCCACATAGGGTCACATAAGTGGCCTTGCGTTTCACTCATTTCCTTGTGACCATGTTTGTGAGAAATGCCTCGTATGACCCCCTCCATGGCAGAGGATATCTTATTGTCAAAGTAAGTTTTTCTCATGAAGAGAGGAAATATTCATATTTGTATGCTATTTTATCGAAGCTCCATTGGTAGTCGTGTAACGGAAAAGTGGCTCTTTTTCGTGTTTTGCTCCTCATTCCACTCAGAAGAGAGTGGCCTCTGCTGAATTTCCGTCTGTATTTGGGAATAATTACTATAATTTGTCCAGTGAGGCCTGGATGTGGATATGTAAATATGTAAATATGCTATTATTCAACATTAAAGTACAGGCTGAAAATAGTAATCAGAAAATGTAGCATGAATTAGCTCTGATGGAAGTGAGCCTCTCAGACCCCACACTAGACACTCTTAGCATAACAACAGCATCAGCTTTAGTTCCATAGCACCCTACTTTTGAGATATGTGTATAAAGATGCTTTTGAGGTCCGAAAACACTCTGAGCATACTCCGAACATTGCGTTCTTACAACGCTATTTTGTTCCATTTAGAGGTTCCGGCTGTAGTCCATTTCGATCTATGCTTTGTTTGGGGGGGTGCGGTTAGAAAAATACGAGGGGGGTGGGGTGGGGGGTGGAATTAAATGGTACAAATGTAATGTGGTTTTTATCCAAGCCTTGGAGCTGTGCATTGTGTTAGATGTGTGTAACAGTATTGCGTGCCAGTTGTGACGGTCCTTATTTTTGTCTCCAGCACACCATCATCCCCAGGGGCTCCCTGTCCCTCAAGGTGCTGGCGGAGCTGCCCATCATCGTGGTGCTCATGTACCAGGTGAGTGAGCTGTGGTCCGCAGCACTGTTAACACAGCCAGGGGGGTCCTCCACTGAACAGCGCTGAACCCCAGCTCACATTTTGATTGTGTTAACCCAGGTGTGATGGGGAACCGTACCCTTCTTTCTTTGCTAATGTGCGTTAACAGCACGTACTGGATCTAACAATATCTTATTTTAATCGCAATGTGTATTTCAAGTAAGTTAAAAACAAACAATGTAAGTGTGTCTTCATATGTAACCTATACAGTGAGCGCCATAATTAATTGGACAGTGACACATTTTTTGTTATTTTGGTTCTGTATTGTAGCCCATTGAGTTTGAAATGATACAATGACAATGGGGTTGAAGTGCAAAGGGTATTTTGAGGGTATTTTCATCCATATCGGATGAACCATTTAGAAATTATAGAACGTTTTGTAAATAGTCCCCCCCCCCATCAAAACATATTGGACAGTTTAACATAATGTAGAAATAAAGTAATCATTTTTAATAATTGGTTGCATATCCTTTGCATGCCATGACTTCCTGATGTCTGTGACCCAACAATATCAAAAGGCTCTTTGATGCCCGAAAATGAGGGGGGGGGGGACTATGTACGAAAGGTTCTATAATTTCTTAACGGTTCATCCAATATGGATGAAAATAGCCTCAAATTAAAGCTCACAGTATGCAATTCAACCTCATTGTCATTGTATCTTTTCAAACTCAAAGTGCTAGAGTACAGAACCAAAATAACAAAAAATGTGTCACTGTCCAATGAATTATGGTGCTTACTGTACATATGCATGCATTCTCACCAAATTGAATATTGAACTAATTCAAACCCCACAGTTTTCCCTTTAGTGAAGAGTTCTGCATTCACTCGTGTTGTTTTTTTGATAATATAATAGTATTCCAATGCTGAACCGATTGATTGATTGATGGATGAATGATGTCATATTTTGGCCCCTGCTGTAATGCAGAGCTCTTTCTGTGTGCTTGATGCGTCCAGAGTTGTGTGGGGGATAAAATGGATATGTCACTGAGTGGGAGGGTAGGCATTTAGGACTGATGCTTCTCGGCTGCGTTAGTGTTTTGCCCTGTATTGACCCGACTGCTGTGTGCTCCTCCCAGCTCTACAAGCTCAACATTCACAACGTGGTGTCAGAGTTCGTGCCCCTCATCATGAACACCATTATTCTACAGGTGTCCCAGCAGGCTCGGTCAGTGTCCCCGCGCAACCTCCTCTCCGCAGTCATACACTGCGTTAGCACGCCATTCTCAATAAGCTGCCGTTTATCCGTTCCAGCATCTGAAACTGCTTTTTTTTCCTCTAGTGTATTCAGGAACTGATACCTGTTATTTAGTGCTAGGACGTCGAGACATTTTGTCCGTTTCAACCAACAAACCAGTATTTCAAACGGTAACGGCCTTCAGTGAAGAAATGAAGTGGTAATACCGCTCTGCCACCAGTAGGGGTAGCTGGAGTGCAACAAATGGCAGAAGTGGAAAATCGGCTATCGTAGTACCGTTGCTCCTGTTAGAACTGTTGGATTTTGTAATTGTAAGCACTGGTTTGTAAGCAGCTATGGGCTATATTGGTAAAATAGCTATTAATTGTAGTCTGGCTTATTTAAATTCGTGTGATTAAGTATAAAAACCAAAAGTGGATAGGAGGGAAGTGCAAGGCGAGTGGTTTTGCCCAAAAATAAGGATCAGAGCATATTTATATTTTCAGGCTTTCTGATAAACACAAAAATGTGATTCTACCAAGGGTGCTTAATGGACCGCTGGTAGAATGACATTGCTGTGTATACAGATAAAATCCACATGCGCTTTAAGATGATGTTCCACTAGGGATGTCTATTGCATGCCTGGAAAGCTATGGCATGCCCTCTTGAATAAATGGATGTTCGTTTCCTTGAAAATATAAAAGGTACTCTAATACTTGTTTATTATTTAAAATAAATTAAATTTACATTTTAGTTGTCATTAAATCTATTTGCAATAGTCCTGTTTATTTTATTGGTGTAACCTGGAAAATGCAACATTATGTGTGAAAGGGATAAAGTGACTGTTTTGCCAATTTAATGTTATTAATGAGTTTTAATGTTATTTTTCATTTTAGGCAGCATAAGCTGTACAACAAGGAGCTGTACGCTGATTTCATTGCAGCTCAAATCAAAACCCTGTCCTTTCTGGCCTACATTATCCGCATATATCAGGTACTGTTCCCTGAAGCTCTTCTCACTTTCAGACAGTAATACTGTCCTTATGTGCCTGTGTCCCTGGGTGTCCCATTTTAAGTCCCTGCTCCTGTGTGCGGTTTGTCTCAGGATCTGGTGGGGAAGTACTCCCAGCAGATGGTGAAGGGGATGCTTCAGTTGCTTTCCAGCTGCCCCTCGGAGACTGCGCACCTGCGCAAGGAGCTGCTGATCGCAGCCAAGCACATCCTGACCACCGACCTGCGCAGCCGTACGTCCGTACACATCCCCCGGGGTCACACTCGCCGCTCGTCCCGACCACTGCCCCGCAAAACCGTACTGTACAAGCACTCCCGCCATGCCCGAAGAGCCAAACGGCAGTGACACTGTCTCCCTGCCTATCCAAGCACGGAGAGGCAGGGAGTACATTTTCTGGGAATGACAGCTTTTGGATTCCAACATCGTGTCTGTTTTTTTTCCCCAGTTTACATGTCCTTCCTAAGCTCTTTAGGATATATTTATGAAATCCAATTCCCAGATAAGGCCTTCAATACAAAATGCTTCCCACAGCTGCTTACCTGCAACATAACACCCATCAAACGCTAATAGGAGACCCTGGTCAATGCGTAATTGGCCTGTGGAGAAATAGAATGCACCGGTCTCCCACAGCTCTTTCATAGTTCTTTTCCCACAGCTCTTTTCATAGAGTGGTTCGGCTGTTGGAGAAGCTTCCTGCGTGTTGGTCTTGGAATTAATTGCCATCATGTTTGCGTTAGATGGTGATGATGTAACTAACTATGACAATTTGTGTTGCAGAATTCATTCCGTGCATGGATAAACTGTTTGACGAGTCTATACTAATCGGCTCGGGGTACACAGCGCGGGAGACTCTGAGGTAAACACGGTTTGATTAATGGTTTGAGACTGCCTATGCAAGGGTAATTTTGGGAAGCAGGTGATTGGACCTGCAATAGCCCAAATGTGAAAAGTTTGCCCCTTCTAACCTTTTTCTTGAAGAGTTGACCAACAGTGATCGTCTTTGACAAGATAGACTTGACCAATCGGGCTTTAGCACTTCATAGACTTCAGAGAGTTTAACTTGATAACAACCTGTAGTGGTAACCCTAGAGGCATATCTTTGTGAGATGGTTATGCAGATACTTAGTGGCCCATATGCTGGGGTGTGGTGTGTGTCTCTGTAGTGCTCCAGGTGCTTGGGGGGCCCAGTTTGATGTCGGTACAGAAAAATTGGAAGTTAATGGAGCGCGTCTGCTCTGGCTCTGACTTGGGAGAGACAGGTGCAGAGCACGAGCTGTCAGGCAGTCATTATCATTCCCGGCCACCAGGGGCCCCCAGTTCTGGCGCTGTCAAGGAGTTCTTTTGGGTTTGGGCAGGGCCCTGCTCCCTGGCCCTGCCAGCCTGACTCCTCTCATCCCGGCCTCAGTCATCATCCTTTATTTCTCCTTCCCGCTATAATTGGATCAGCCCCTCCAAATCACATCACATTACCCTGATTGACAGACCTTGTTGAGACTTTTTTTTTTTTTTTTTTTATTCTACAAAAAAAAAACATCTTTGCAGCTGAAGAATATGATGGCACAGAGGGGGGTCAGCTGTCTGCTGCTACTCACTGATGTAAAGGGGAAGAGGAAATGAGCACTTCCTTTCAGCTCAGATTCCTCGATTAGCAGATGCCGCTTTCTCTGGAGAGCAGGAGGAGGAGACGTCCTCGGTCTTAGTGCGCAGCGCGTAGGTCCCCGTCCCCGCCTAACGCCGCCTCTCTTTGCGCCGCAGACCCCTGGCCTACAGCACGCTGGCGGACCTGGTGCACCACGTCCGGCAGAACCTGCCCCTCACCGACCTGTCGCTGGCCGTGCAGCTCTTCGCCAAGAACATCGACGATGAGTCCCTGCCCAGCAGCATCCAGACCATGTCCTGCAAGCTCCTGCTCAACCTGGTGGACTGCATCCGCTCCAAGAGCGAGCAGGAGAACGGCAACGGGAGGGACATCCTCATGAGAATGCTGGAGGTAGGGGAGAAGTATGGCCTTTATGAATCATCTATCGTCGTGTGTGTTTTACATAACCTGAGGGGAGGAGCTAACCTGGGTGAGGGATGTTGGAGACACCCTCTGTCTTGAGTTGAACGGAGGATGCTTTGGTCCCGCAGGTGTTTGTGCTGAAGTTCCACACCATTGCCCGCTATCAGCTGGTGACCATTTTTAAGAAGTGCAAGCCACAGTCGGAGATGGGCGTGGTGGATGCCGGGGCCTTGCCGGGAGTGCCCGCCACCCCCACTTCTACCACTCCCGCCCTGCCCCCACCTGCTCCACCCACCCCCGTCACACCTGCCCCGCCTGCTGCCACCACCCCCTTCGACCGGCAGGGAGAGAAGGAAGACAAGCAGACGTTTCAGGTGTCGGATTGCCGCAGCCTGGTTAAGACTCTGGTGTGCGGGGTTAAGACCATCACCTGGGGCATCACGTCGTGCAAGGCGCCGGGAGGTGAGCGGGACCACGCCCAGTCTGGGGCGGGTGCCGACGTGTGCAGCCACCCGTAAGCCTGTTTGATGGACCCTGAGGTAACACTCATTTTTGTGTGTTTTGTAGAGGCTCAGTTCGTTCCCAACAAGCAACTGCAGCCTAAAGAGACCCAGATCTACATCAAGCTGGTGAAGTATGCCATGCAGGCTCTGGATATCTACCAGGTAGGACTATCTCCTCATAGGTGAACCCGCTTACACAAAGTACTTCTGCAGTCAAATATGGTGTTTCTCACTTGGGTGCATTTATATTTAAATCGGTAAAGGAACTAAATATGCATCGCAACCCATTTGGCTTTATACTCAGTATAAAGTAACTTCAAACTGCATAAAAGATCAGTACCGAATTTTCTGATGCAAACTTTCCAGCAGTTTTTGAAGGTGGTTGAAGTGATAGAGGAGAAAGTGTGGAAGAACAGTCAGTGTGCGCCGTGTGACAGAGCCTCCCTCGTGGCAGGTACAGATTGCAGGCAACGGGCAGACCTACATTCGCGTGGCCAACTGTCAGACGGTGCGTATGAAGGAGGAGAAGGAGGTGCTGGAGCACTTTGCTGGTGTTTTCACCATGATGAACCCCCTCACCTTCAAGGAGATCTTCCAGACCACCGTGCCCTACATGGTGGAAAGGATCTCCAAAAACTACGCCTTGCAGGTAAGCCTCCCTTCATCTATGCTGGGACAGATCTTCCCGGTGCAGGGCAATGTTGGTAAATGAATGCTTTCCCCTTTTTTGCCCGCCCTCCAGATTGTGGCCAACTCATTCCTGGCTAACCTGTCCACATCGGCGCTATTTGCTACCATCCTGGTGGAGTATCTGCTGGAGAGGCTTCCGGAGATGGGGTCCAATGTGGAGCTCTCTAACCTCTACCTCAAACTCTTCAAGCTGGTGTTTGGCTCGGTTTCCCTGTTCGCTGCAGAGAACGAGCAGATGCTGAAGGTGAGCACTTGATCCTCGCTGACACTGTGCACAGGACCTCCCTGGCCTTTGACGAGTCGCAGGAATTTATTTAACCTCCGGGCTTCTCGGTCTTGGAGGGGAAGTACAGCAAGCATTAGCAATGTTGTCCAATAGACGGAGATCTATTTGCTTTTGAAACTACTTTCGTTGCTTGCTTAATTCGGCCATACTCCCACTTAATCCCACTTAATTGTTCCTTCTCAAAATGAGCATCTCAGCATTTGCGCCTTGTCTATGGTTTCGCTTCAGCTTCCATCAGCATCTGATGGAGCTTGTAGGATCATTAACTGTAAGAGCTCGGCATTCAGGTGAGTTCTTCTGCTCTTCTGAGGGCACAAGGCCCATTTCGTGAGGGGGGGCCTGGGGGTGAGTTGGGGGGGTGTTACACGCTCAGAGCTCTGACAGCGGCTGATTGTAGCGCCGAGCGCCCCAGTGGTATCAGCAGCACTGAATTCATTTTAATACATTCTGTCAAGCCGGGGGGATGAGAAATGGCACTCGGGTCTCAGATTGATGGCTGAGACCTCGCTGAAGGTCACTCTAGAATAGTATTTGTTAAAAAAAAAAAAGGACTTTTTTTTTTTTTTTTTTTACAGTTACTGCATCTCGGAGCTCAAGGTTGCAAGCATTTAATGATGTGTAACTCCAATTTAAATGTGTTGATTTGTTCTCTCGCTTATCCGGGGCTCAACAGCAGCCTCCTGTCGCCTCTGAATGGACACGGCGGCCTTGGGAGCCGAGTTTAATTGTGTGATGAAACGGTCGCTTTATTAGCCTCAAGATGGAGCACCACCAGGCCGCCGAGCCGAGAGGCCGCGGGATGAAACGTTCTGTCAACCCCGGGCTCCATCAGTCCTGACAGATTTCTGAACAGCAGCACAAAGGATGACAACCTGGGCCTTTTGTTTTATTGAGCGTCCCACGAGCCGGGTTAATCCGCCATAAGCGGAAAAGGAGATGGCGAGAGCCGCTTCGAGACGGGTTGGCACGCGCGCCGTAGACTGTGATGCGTCACTTCATGTGGAATCAGACGATCATCTTAAAGCGCTTGCTTCAGCGGGCCATGTAGTCGAGTTGAAAATTGTCACGGAAGCAAACTTGGCCGCTCTGTAATTACTATGTGTGCACAGCCATTATTAGAAAGATCTGATCTCCTGCCATTACATTTTCTTAATGCACTTCACTGCCTTGGCTGTCGTCCCGTATACGTTTTTCTACTGAGTTTTTTGGCGAGCCCAACTTGTTTTTATTAACCAACTTGGATGGCAGATGCTCCCCTTTTTCTCATTTGATAAAGGACTTGAAATGCTTAGCAAATCCTTCATGTGACCTTTGACTGTCAGCGAAAAGGGCTTATTCAACAAAATGGATCGGCCTCATCTTCCTTCTCCTGCCCTTGTCAGATTTGTCAAGTCGAGTAAAGTCTTGTCGTACAGATTTGTTGTTTTTCACGTTGACTCTTAAGTTTTATGATGAAAGATGGCGACTGGCTTCTGTGAAAATGAGCAACATTAGACTGAAGTTTTTTTTCTCCCCCCCACAGCCCCACCTCCACAAGATTGTAAACAGCTCCATGGAGCTGGCCCAGTCTGCCAAGGAGCCCTACAACTACTTCCTCCTGCTGAGGGCGCTGTTCCGCTCCATCGGTGGAGGAAGCCACGACCTGCTATACCAGGAGTTCCTGCCACTGCTGCCCAACCTGCTGCAAGGTGGGCTGCGGCCGTGACCTGAAGCCATTGCCATTAACTGCGGAGTGTCAGGGTTCCCACGCATCCTGGAAAACATGGAATTTTTTGATGCACTTTTCCAGTCATGGAAAAGTCATGGAGCATTGCAAAATGGCCAATATATTTAGTGCAACCAACGTTAACAGCCCTGCCTCCTCCAGCCCCCCCCCCCCCTTCCGGTCTCCGCAATCACAATCCACACGCCCCCCACAATCGCAATCTCTCGATCCCCGCACCCACAACGATGACAATCGATATTGCCAGTCACATAAAATGCCCTGAAAAAGAATGTCTTGAAAACAGTGGGAATCCTGACTGTGTTCCATATCGGTGCGGGTGTTTTGGGTTTCCTTCTTTGCCTCGCCCAATTTCTCTCTGTCTCCGCACCCCTGCAGGGCTCAACATGCTGCAGAGCGGCCTGCATAAGCAGCACATGAAGGACCTGTTTGTGGAGCTGTGCCTGACGGTGCCCGTGCGCCTCAGCTCCCTCCTGCCCTACCTGCCCATGCTGATGGACCCGCTGGTCTCCGCCCTCAACGGCTCGCAGACGCTGGTGAGCCAGGGCCTGCGCACGCTCGAGCTCTGCGTGGACAACCTGCAGCCCGACTTCCTGTACGACCACATCCAGCCCGTCCGCGCTGAGCTCATGCAGGTAAGCCCCCCCCCCCCTCCCCTCCCCGCCCCCTGTACCCCGGCGTGCTCTGACGCTTTAACCCGACCAGTAACGGCACGGTGCTCTGCCCACGTCCAGGCTCTGTGGCGTACGCTGCGCAACCCTGCGGAGACCATCTCCCACGTGGCCTACCGCGTGCTCGGCAAGTTCGGCGGGAGCAACCGCAAGATGCTGAAGGAGTCCCAGAGGCTGCAGTACGTGGTGACCGAGGTGCAGGGCCCCAGCATCACTGCAGAATTCACCGACTGCAAGGCCTCCATCCAGCTGCCAATGGAGAAGGTACTGCTTTAAGCTTTTACTGGAACTGAACTGCATGATTAGTTATTGAGGGAAGGAACTGCACTGTTGCTAAATGGGCATTACCAAATTTTTTTCTGTATTTTTGTGCACCAAGCCTTACCAAAAACACCACAGAATGTCTTGTGGTTGGGTTGGGGGTTGGCTTTGGTATTTCTTAAGCTTGCATAAGGTGAAGCTGGTGGTGAAGAATTTTCTTCTGTTTTTTTGTATTTCCTCACTGGGCCTCCTTATGCAATGGGCCTCCTTATGCAGTGGGCTTCCTTATGCAGTGGGCCTCCTTATGCAGTGGGCCTCCTTATGCAGTGGGCCTCCTTATGCAATGGGCCTCCTTATACAGTGGGCCTCCTTATGCAGTGGGCCTCCTTATGCAGTGGGCCTCCTTATGCAGTGGGCCTCCTTATGCAGTGGGCCTCCTTATGCAGTGGGCCTCCTTATGCAATGGGCCTCCTTATGCAGTGGGCCTAACTATGTGAGTCTGGTTGGGGTTTGTAACGAGTGCAAGAGAGGACAACAGCAGTGGAGATTGTTACCAATGGAAATGCATTTGGCTTTAGAACTCACATGATCTTTTCACTGAACGCAAAGGTCCTGTTCTCCATTTCTTGGGGGGAGATTAAGGACATTGAGTGAAGATGTTTCTTTTCTGGTGACGTCCTTAAAGATGGGCGTGTGTTTCTGGTGACGTCCTTAAAGATGGGCGTGTGTTTCTGGTGACGTCCTTAAAGATGGGCGTGTGTTTCTGGTGACGTCCTTAAAGATGGGCGTGTGTTTCTGGTGACGTCCTTAAAGATGGGCGTGTGTTTCTGGTGACGTCCTTAAAGATGGGCGTGTGTTTCTGGTGACGTCCTTAAAGATGGGCGTGTGTTTCTGGTGGCGTCCTTAAAGATGGGCGTGTGTTAAAGATGGGCGTGTGTTTCTGGTGATGTCCTTAAAGATGGGCGTGTGTTAAAGATGGGCGTGTGTTTCTGGTGATGTCCTTAAAGATGGGCGTGTGTTAAAGATGGGCGTGTGTTTCTGGTGATGTCCTTAAAGATGGGCGTGTGTTAAAGATGGGCGTGTGTTTCTGGTGATGTCCTTAAAGATGGGCGTGTGTTAAAGATGGGCGTGTGTTTCTGGTGATGTCCTTAAAGATGGGTGTGTGTTAAAGATGGGCGTGTGTTTCTGGTGATGTCCTTAAAGATGGGCGTGTGTTAAAGATGGGCGTGTGTTTCTGGTGATGTCCTTAAAGATGGGCATGTGTTAAAGATGGGCGTGTGTTTCTGGTGATGTCCTTAAAGATGGGCGTGTGTTTCTGATGATGAAGATCTGAATTTATTATTAAGCGGTTATGTGTGAGTGAGACTGGATTTTCATTCGTCAGCCAGTGATAAGAACGTTGAAAGATTTGCATTCACTCTTCAGTCAGTTTGTACTCAAGGACAAGTGTGTATGTGTGTGTGTGTGTGTGTGTGTGTGCACATGTGTGTGCGTGAATCAGTAGATATGTGTGTATTTGATATTTAAATGGGAGAAAAAGATTGATAAGCTGCCACGCCTTGTGGCATGTGTCATTAGGAGTACCTTTATTTTCCGCTTGCTGTGGCCTAATCTCAAAGCAACCTTATGCATTGTGTCATTATGTCCTTGCTATTATGAGTATTGTATGTATAATTCTGCTATTCTGTAGATGATTTGTCACCATTTTACTCGTATGAAATATTCCCCATAGCCCGCGTTTCTCTCTCGTAAAAATGTCAAAAGTCCTGAAAGGATAGGGGATAATAACGTAGAAAAATGTTATAGTCTCATAATAATGTCATGACGATATAAAAATGTAATATCTACACGTACCCGGGGTGAGGATGGAGAAGACTGGGAGTTTGATCCTCGCGTCTGCAGTGCAGCTCGCTCAGCAGACGGCACGTTTAAAATCTGCTTTGATTTAATGATGTGCATTAGAATGCAGACTCATGAAGCAAGTTTGCTTCTCATTTAGTTCTTTTTTTTTTTTTTGGAAAAGTAATTTCAAATTCTCAAGCGAAGAAACTCGCTTACGGCAAGCGCCGTACAAAAGCCCAGCGTGTAGCCTTGTTTTGTATTTCAATCGGATTGCTGAAGGGGGGTGGGGGTGGGGGGCGGCGTGGACTCTGTTCTCATCCTGTAATGAATCCATGTCAAAGAAAAGTACCTCTGAAAGGAGGCAGCATCTTCCCCAGGTAATTAAATAGATCATCAGGCTGTGAGCTGTGCTCATCTCCCGACCTTAATCAATCTTTAGAGAGCTGACGGGATTATTTACTCTCACTAATAGGTCCTCCTGCCGCTCGCCGCTGACTGGGAAACACAAACTGTCATTTCTGTAATTGCGTTCCCGCCAAAAGATGGATGCCATCTCATTCTCCGGGCTTAATTTCATTTGCATGCGCCGGCCCCAGCCGCGGGCTGCAGCTGCATGCCGGGCCTGGAACCCAGCTCTGTCTGTTTGGATTGAATTTTGGCACGTCAGCCCCCCCCCCCCCCCCCTGCATAATTCATGCTCGCTTTCCCCCGCTCTCGCGGGGACGAGGTGGGCGTCGCCTCCAGCCTTCGGGTTCTCCGCGGGCGCTCGGATCTGGAGTTGCTTGGTTAAACTGTTGGCCCAACGGAAGACGTTGTAAACACACGTCTCACTCTTTATTTCCCCCGCCGTGAACCTCGGCTCATTTCCTTCAGGTGTTTCCCGTCCCCCGTATGGGCGGGAAGACGGATGCTTTTTTTATTCAGTCTTGTTAAGATTCACTCTCCTCCGTTCGGTCGGGCGTGACTAAAGCGTCCTCCGGTCCTGCCGGCGTGTAATATCTGTCCCCGTGTGCGGAGTTGATCAATTTCTTCCCGTTTTCCAGGGTCTTGCAGTTGCCCTGGAGACGCCACCATGCGCAATCGGTGGCATCTGGCTGGCTCTGCCTTCCCTGGGCACTAACAGATCTAGGGCAGTCAAGCAAAAATGCTTCTCGCCGCTTCTCAAACGGCACTCGCGAGGACCATGCGATTTGGCATTAAATGGGAACATTTTCTGTTAAATTGAACCTTTTTTATTAGTAAAAACCTTGTTCCTTGCTATATGTAGCACTTAGCGAAGGGCAGTACTGGTACAATTTAAAATGTGTATATGTTTGAAAGGGAACATGATTTTGTCGAGAGTAGCCTTATATACAGGACAGAATTGCATTTCCGATAATGTCTGGACGGGCCAAGAGAGTTGACGTCCCTTTGGAGCGAGCTGAATGACCTCTGTACGAAAAGAACTTCCACTCATTCTCTTTAGCTTAACAGTTCATCCACATGTAATTATGGACACTGCCCCTGAGGTAATACCACGGGGGCACAAGGAAGTTACACGGACCTGAGAAAAGGAAAAAAAAAAAGAAAAAGAAAAAAAAAAAACACTTTCTAAAGCGTCTTTTTGAGATACTGGGAAGTCCATTAATTTTAGCCATTCCTCAAGTTTGGTGCAGTGTGTCCAGTTCGCCCCATCCATCAGCGGCGAGTGTGTCTCTGCAGCCACAGTTAATTTACGCTCTCCACTTCTCTCGCCAACCCGACAGCCCTTTCTCAGCTCTCGCTGATTAGTTCATTTTCTCCCCCTAAGTGTCGGGTGTCTTTCGCTTGTCTTTTCTTCATCGTTTGGCACTTTTAAATGGCTCAGTGCTCGCTGGCTCTCGCAAATTCGCTTTCTCGCAGTTCCCTCAGTTAATTCCATTGCCTGGTACTGAGTCGGAACATAATGCCCCGTAGTACGATGTGACTGGAGTCTCTTGGTTTGAAGTCTTTCGCTAGTAAAATTAAAAGGGCTTTTTTTTAATGCAGTTTAAGAAAAATGTTGCTTTGTCATATTGAGAGCCGGCTCTTTCTGCAGGAAAGAAATTTTATTAATGTGTGGTAAAGAAGATCACTCTGTACCATTAAGTATTAACGTGTCTTCTAGGGGTATGAGTTCATGTGCACCCATGCCAGGAAAATACATCCCATGCTGTAACTGAATCACTAGTATCCTCCACTGTTGCAAACATTTCCATCTTGTTGCCATTTAAATTTTCTTCCCCATTCGTTATGTATCTGACCTAAGTAATATTTTCTGTTACTTCTGGCAACTCTTCTAGAATGAACCCTGTAGCAGGGCTGGCTTCCTGCTCATCCATTAATGCGTTTCCAATCACAGCCTGTGTCCCTTTTGTCACTGACATACAAGCCGCTTCTTTGTTGCGCAATGGGACATTGCGTGTCCTTCAAAAACATAGTGAGTTGTTCCCTCAATAGTGCATTTCAACTTGTTCTTTGCACTAACACATTTTTATGAGCTCTCGACTTCTTAGGACTGCACTACTGTTAGCGGTTTCATAGCGCCGTGCCGGTTTTGTGTGTTTTGGCTTGGGTTTGAAAGCAGCATCATGAGTAGCGCTACTGGAAATCCTGGGCCTTCTGAAGCATTGACTCACATACTACATTTGCATGTGAATTAAACACTGAACAGAGATAATTTCTTTGCAATTTAAAAATTACCATGGGTGAATTTTTAACCACTGCATGAAACTTGTCTATCTTAGCAATGCTGAAACTCACATTTGCCTTGGTTGGATGTGGATAAATGTCGGGCGTATTTTAGTTGTCTGCTTGCTTTCTGCCCATGTTTTTTGGAGGTTGACAAATTAATTTATTCCTCCGGACTGTTCCCTTACAAAACAGTGATCCATCTTGCTGGCTAGCTAACACTGAGCCAACTCGCTTGCTGGAAATGTGTACACTGTTACCCTGTGACTAAACTGAGCTAGCTACAGTCAAATTGCATCTTGGGTAATTTCATACAGTAGCAGACATGAACACTAGTGTACACATGCCTGAATGTGTGCACTGTCTCTGCTGTAAAGCACCTACTACCTTTTTTGTTATTGGTGTTTTAAATGGGGGTTGGGCTTGGTTGTAGTATTAGTCTTGTGAGGGGTGTAGGCGGAGTGTTCTGATGTCATTATGCGCAGGTGCCATCTAATCACTGCATTGTCTGTTCCTGAGAAATCCCACCAGCCCAATAACGGGCTCTCGCATCCAAAAGCCACTGATATTGGAAATGTTGGAAATCTAGTTTGGGAAAGTAATTTCTGGTGCTGAAAGTGATATTAATGATTGCTGTTTGTCTGTGGGCGTGAGCAGAATGCAGAAACTGATCTCTGCCTAACGACGGGGTGACTGCATGCTGTAGACTCTCCACCCCTCCTCTGCTGGCTTCTGTTTATCGAGGCTGCCTCTGGCACACACCCGACCTCCTTAATTAGCCGATGTAAACTATTTATTAATACTCCTTTAAGATTGAAAGATGATTTCTTAATTGAGAAGGTATTTGTAACTCTTCCGCTGTGCTGCAAACAGCAAAGTGTATTTATTTTCCCACTTGTACCCAAACTTCATCAGTAACCTTTACTCAGTAATCAAACTTTCAGCTTTCACCTTTTTCAGTGAGTGCTGAGTCTGACCAACATGGTCTGATCATTTTAGAAATGCTTAAATCTATTGGTCCAAAATGTGCTCCTGAATAAAATGTTCCAATTTAAATGCTTTAAAACAGGAATTTTCAGTTGTTTGACAGTGTCAAACAGTTGTTTGACACTAAAAACTGGATTTTAGTGTTTCAAAAACGTATGGCTACTGGAAGTGATGTGACAATCACATTAACATACTATTAGTGACACAATTGTTGATTTGTTCTCTGCTCCAAATGATGCATTTCTGTCCATTATTCATTAGATATTCTTTAGTCCTATTCATTTTATGCAGCCTTTATATAGCTGTTGGTTTTGTTTTCTTGGAGTAGAATTCAATTTAACCGCTCTTTTGTTGGTGTTTGACAATTAAAGGTAGCCTATATGTAAATCCAACAATAGTGTAAAATTGGAAACGTTTATACAATAAGTGTCTTGATTCACCATTGCATTAAAAAAAAAACCCCCAAAAAATTTACTTTCAATCCAGGGCATACAGATAACGTCAAAGTGAAGTGTTCAGTTTTCATTAAACATCACTTATTTAATTTTTAGTTACAAATTTTGTTGTATGGTTTACGCTGACTGACGGGGGAGCTGATTGAGGCATTGTAATTAAATAAGCACTGTGTCTTCAGGCTATCAACATATAGCCAGCTACACATGCAACTAATGTGGACCTGTTATTCCATTCAGTTTTATTATTCCACTACAGAGATTGTCCTGTGCCTATTGCCTTCGCAGTTAGCATTTTACCGGCTCATGGCTAATTTGTCCTAACAAATTGAATGTGAACTTTGGTTGTTAGTAAATGTGTGCTGAATAAAGTCCACGCGTTTTATAAATAATAAGATTCACCTGTAGTGCAGTTAAGTGTCTAGCTGTACTGTTATGAATGCCACTAATATGAAGAAGAAGGTTCATAAGAGTGTGTTAATGGTGATTTATTGGGTTTCATATTAAGTGGATGTCATTGAAATGTATGACTACTTTTGAGTAATGGAATGAAATACCTGTTATTGCACTTAATGTTGTCGTCCAGTGGATTGGATCTCTGGTGATGATTAGTCTCTTATGTTAAGGGTACTTGACAAAATGTGGAGGAAGAGCCATATGTTAGCAAAATAAATGCTCTTGTTTGAGGACACGCTTTCCTAAATTCTTCCTGGAGCACAGATCTTTTTTTCTTTTTTTTTGACTCTGAAGTGTTTCTGTATTGCAGGCTATCGAGACTGCTCTGGACTGCCTGAAGAGCGCCAACACTGAACCGTACTACCGCCGCCAAGCCTGGGAAGTCATCAAGTGCTTCCTGGTGGCCATGACCAGCCTGGAGGACAACAAGCACGCCCTCTACCAGCTCCTGGCACACCCCAAGTAAGGCTTCATCCTCGGAGCTGCGGCCGAGGCTCTTCAGGCGCCGTTCGTTCGTACGTCCGTAGTCATCCCCGCCTTTTTTAAAAACGTCGCTCCAAAAACCTGGCACAGGCGCCTGATCTTGAAACGCCCGTCTCGCCCTGCGAGGCGTCTCCCGCTCGCGACGTCGCGCTACCTAGTCCCGCCCCGTCCCCCGTACCTTCTCTCGGTGCCCCCGAACCCCGCGCTGGTTCATCAGCGCTGTCTGGAGCGTTGAGGGGGCTAATTACTCACAGACACTTACACTTACTGCAGGGAGGGTCACATTACCATCATTGATCCCTCGGCAGGGGCTAATTGACTTTCCTCTGTCTGTTTATCCTGAGAGCCCGCCGTTCACAGCCCCACTGAGATAATGAAGTGTGTCAGTTATGATTCGAGAGCGCGGCCGCCGTTGTCAGATGTCTTGATTCATGATGTCCTTTTCCCATTCATCCCTGTGTTTTATTTTCCCTGGCGCCGGTCACCACAAAAAAGGGCTTTCATGAGGCAGAATGCTTGCTTAATATTGCAAATGCCATTCTGCATAATGAAGCCTCATTCGAGTGGCAGCGCTATGTATTTGAATTGATCTGTCCTTCCCCTGCCCCCCCCCCCCCCCCCTCCCTCGGCCATCGTTTTAAATGGCAATAATGAGATGGAGCAATCCATCACAACTCTGGCCTGGCGGTTGACATTATAAAACGGAGGCTCAAGCACGGATAAAGTAGTTGCTCAATCATGTAGTCACCATCAGCATGGGTAAATAAAGCTTCAATGAACAAAATGCCAGCCAAACGCAAAGGAAATCTCCCGCTTGTTTGTTGAAGGGAAATGTATTGAATTGTGTCAGAACTTTTCTTGTTCTTTTACTTTAGAGGAGAACAAGCAGAGATGGTTTGGCACATTAACCCTCCTATTGTGCTTGGGGTCAATTTGACCCGATTCAGTGTCCGTCTCTTAAAAACCAGTTAACCTTATTTTTTCCATCCCATATTACTTTTCCTAATTTGGCGGGATTAAATAGTAGACATTCAATAAACATAATGCTGTCTTCAAAAGTCCTGTACCAACTTTGTATGATAGTTGTTGTTTTTTTTTGGGTGATTCTGGGTACTTCCCCATACAGATTTTAAACTTCTCAAACTTTCACTTACCTCCGGCTCTAAATTGATGAAGTTTATCACAGATTTTTTTATGTTTAGGAATAACAGGCCAAATTGGGAGACATTAAGAAGGGGACACACACAGTGTCAATTTTTCTATTACAATAATTTTGTGTTGGACTAAACTGCTGGGGTCAAGTTGACTCCAAACATAAAAAGCATCATACAATTGCAACACAATAGGATGCTTAAAGCGTTATTTACATGCTTACGGTTGAGTATTAAATATCTGTACAGCATATGCTGATATGACTGCAGCAGGACGTAGGGGTAGTAATCCTGTGGCGTGGTGCTCAGCTTCACAGAGAAGTGGATCCCCAGCGTGATCATCTCCCACCGCTACAAAGCGCAGGACACTCCGGCACGCCGAACCTTTGAGCAGGCGCTCACCGGAGCCTTCATGTCCGCCGTCATCAAGGACCTGCGGCCTAGCGCCCTGCCCTTCGTGGCCAGCCTCATCCGCCACTACACCATGGTGGCCGTGGCGCAGCAGTGCGGTAAGGGGCCCTCTCGCCGTACAGTCTCGCTGGTCCCGGCTCTCTCTCCCTCTTGTCTGTTACAGTGTCTCTCGAGTTGCCCTTTGTAAGTGTGTGTAGCCCGTTCAGCATATTCTGCACTTTCAATTTTTGTTTAAGTTGACGCTCTGTGGCACAGGTTCCTACTTAAGACATTCAATTCCTCAGCACCAGCACGGCTGTGACACCATGTTGTTTTCGCTGTTGTCTTTCCTATGTTTTGCGTGTTTCTGAGGTGTCAGAGAATTCCCATAATGCTCACTGATGGCTGTGGTAACCCCCGACCCTCAGGCCCCTTCCTGCTGCAGTGCTACCAGCTGGGCAGCCAGCCCAGCACAGCCATGTTCCACAGCGAGGAGAACGGCTCCAAGGGCATGGACCCGCTGGTGCTGATCGATGCCATCGCCATCTGCATGGCCTACGAGGAGAAGGAGCTGTGCAAGATCGGGGAGGTGGCCCTGGCCGTCATCTTCGACGTGGCGAGCATCATCCTGGGCTCCAAGGAGAGGGTGAGGCGTAAAGCAGGGCAGCCCTGCACATTCACTGGGAGACCCCTGAGAGATGTGCGAACGGACATCTTCATGTAGGCAGGAGAGGAAAGCTGTTAGTTTTCCGTGGCGTTGCGTATAAATCGCTGCCTTTTCCTTTGACCACACAGGCCTGCCAGCTGCCCCTGTTCTCTTACATTGTGGAGCGCCTGTGCGCCTGCTGCTACGAGCAGGCCTGGTACGCCAAGCTGGGTGGCGTGGTGTCCATAAAGTTCCTCATGGAGAGGCTGCCGCTCATCTGGGTGCTGCAGAACCAACTGACCTTCCTCAAGGCCCTGCTCTTCGTGATGATGGACCTCACTGGCGAGGTGGGGGGACCGACCGCTGCGCAACTTTGTGCGTTTTTGTCTTTCCGGTCCTTGTGGTGCCCGAGCTTTGAGTGCCCTCTTCTGCCCAGGTGTCCAACGGAGCGGTGGCCATGGCCAAGACCACGCTGGAGCAGCTCCTGGTGCGCTGCGCCACCCCTCTGAAGGACGAGGAGAAGACTGAGGAGCTGCTGGCCGCTCAGGACAAGTCCTTCCACATGGTCACCCACGACCTGGTGCGCGAGGTCACCTCCCCCAACTCCACCGTGCGCAAGCAGGCCATGCACTCCCTGCAGGTGTTGGCGCAGGTCACCGGCAAGAGCGTCACCATCATCATGGAACCTCATAAGGAGGTGGGCGAGGGCTTGCGAAGCAGCGCCAATAGTATTCTCCCCCTTTCCATGCCATCTTTTGTAAGTTTTACAGCTGGCTTTGTCCCTCAGGTGTTACAGGACATGGTGCCGCCCAAGAAGCACCTGCTCCGCCACCAACCGGCCAACGCTCAGATCGGACTGATGGAAGGCAACACTTTCTGCACTACCCTGCAGCCGCGACTCTTCACCATGGACCTCAATGTCATGGAGCACAAAGTCTTCTACACAGAGGTGAAAGAGCAGTCGGTCATTCTGTTAGCGAGCAATCGTAGTCATTCTGTCAGTGTTGCGCATACATGTCTTTATGATGTCAGTGCCTAGAGATGGACTGAGGTGTGGCCTGTGTGGTTTGACATGAGGTCAGTCCTTTGGCCATCCTGTGTAGCCCTTAGGGAGAAGCTCCTTGACTGTCCAGGTATCCCACTAAGTTTGGTAGCACATCGCTGGCCTTTGTTTAGCTGACTGTAGCGGTGCTCTTTTCCCAGCTGCTGAACCTGTGTGAGGCAGAGGACGCTGCCCTGATGAAACTGCCCTGCTACAAGAGCCTACCCTCACTGGTGCCCCTGCGCATCGCTGCTCTCAGTGAGTGCAGGACTGGGTGCCCCCCCTGCTGGAGGTCTACGGGGCCTCAGTTTTTTTTTACGAGTGGTTTTTATACACTGAACGAATTAATATTTGCATACCGAAAACGTCTTGTGTACATTTTAAGTTGTGCTGCGGTAAACCTCAGTGTATCAGGTTTCGATAATCTTCCCACAATTCTAAACCTGTAAGTATTTTCACCTGTAACCATGGCAACGTACAGAATAGGTACTGCCAGCTTGAAGCTGAGCACAGGGATGCTGAAAATGCTGCTATTTGTTTGCACTGAGGGGCCAAAAGAGCTTTGTGAAGTGACGATAATTGCCTTTTCATTGAATTACTTGAATTGAAATGAACATGGGAAAGTAGTTTTTCAGTTGGCTCCATTGAAAGAGGCTGAAAAATCCTTTGTATAAAATGTTAAATGAATATGAATATTTGTTGTGATCTGTTTGTACTTGCACCATACTGTAGTACCAAGTGGTACTTTGAATGATTTCAATGCGTTTTCTGATAAGCATCTTATGTTTGTATATTTTCTTTCTTCTTTTTGGTGTTTCACATTTGGTCTCAAAGAATTATATCCAGGCCACCGCATTCAGAGACGTGGTGGCCTGAAGAGACAGTGGGGAAGGCAAAATTAGAACCTGTCCCTTTGTACGCTAATCCATTCCTCTTCTGTTTCCTCTTGAGTAGATGCACTGGCCGCCTGCAATTATCTGCCTCAGTCCAGGGAGAAGATCATCGCCGCTCTCTTTAAGGCCCTCAACTCCACCAACAGCGAGCTGCAGGAGGCAGGAGAGGCCTGCATGCGAAAGGTCAGCTCTCCAGTGAAGCCGGCTTCCTGCTAACTGAGCACTGCCCCCAGCCTCGTCCCCCATCCTCCCCGCGCCACCCCTCCCCTTCCCTCAGTCTCTGCCCTGCTTCTGCTAATGAGTTCTGCCAGGGAAAATCAATACAGGATGGAGCGAAGCACAGAGCGGCTGAGAGTAAAATTAATGTGGCCATAATACATCATTCCTCTCTGTAAAATCTGCACGGGGCTTATTGGAGTGGCCTTTCTCCTCCTAATGGAGACGCACTGTATTTGTTAGGTTTTTGGCTGTATGGTTGGCACAGCCCAGACTTAAAAAAGAGAGAATTGTGGGGCTGGGAAAAGGAATTAGCATATAAGCCAGAGAATTGAAAAATTCTTTGTTTGCTCCCTGCACATTTAGGAAAATCTGCTGACTAAAATCCTGTGTGTGTGTGTGTGTGTGTGTGTCTCTGTGTGTCTGTCTGTGTTGTAGTTCCTGGAGGGTGCGACCATCGAAGTGGATCAGATTCACACGCACATGCGCCCCCTGCTGATGATGCTGGGTGACTACCGCAGCTTGACCCTCAACGTCGTCAACCGTCTCACGTCCGTCACCCGCCTCTTCCCAAATTCTTTCAACGACAAGTTCTGCGACCAGATGATGGTGAGTTACGGCTGGATGCCTGTCAGTAGTCATACCTCAAGCTTCTGTGCTCCTTTGCTGAAGGGTTGTCTCAGTAGCCGAGCAATGACCCCATTCCAAAAATGCAAATTGGATCTCGACAGTGTTTCTGGACCCCTAATTTACTCTGCTCTCATAGAAAGCACAGGAGGAAAATCTTCAGATATGCATTTTCATGATAACCTTGTAACACTGAAACATGAATATTTAGAGTTTATAGCACTTAAGATATTGGTCATAAAACGTGTTCAGATGTTAAGGCTGTGGGTCACAGTGGCTTTAACCCCTCCCCTCTGTCCCCCTCTCTCATCTCCCCCTTGTTCAGCAACACCTGCGGAAGTGGATGGAGGTGGTGGTGATCACTCACAAAGGGGGCCAGCGCAGCGACGGCAGCGTAAGTGCGGGCCGGGGACCGCGGGGGGTGGGGGGGCGGGAGGAGACCCAAAACTAGCAACAGGCGGCCACGGAGCCTGCAGCTCACTGAGGTGATGAGGTCAGAAGAACAGGCCGTGCTGCACCTCCCTTTATACTGGGGCGTTTCCAGAAAGGCCCGGTTACAGGACCGGAGGAGGCCGCCGTAGCTTAGGTGTGGGGGCCTCGTCGGCTTCAGGAGAGGAAGGCGAGGGTTAGGAGAGAAGGCTCTCTGTGTGGAGGCCACTTGCACGACACCCTTTGCTCGATAACGAGCGGGAACCTTACCGGGGAGTGCGCCGGGGCTGCTGAACCAGCACCTGTCCTCCCTGCTCAACGCAAACAGGCCTCTTTGGATGTGAAGTGCCAGCGGCCATATTACAATCAGTGATTAATTAGGCGCCAGGCTCCTGAGGGCCGGGTCTGTAATGAGCCCCGTGTGGCCGGATCCTTGTTATCTCCTGGACAGATAACCTTGCCAAGTAAAAAAAAACAAAAAAAAACAATACTAAAGTAAAGGTGAGGGAGAGGCTTCACGTTTCCACCTTTCGGAAAAAAAAAGTTCATTCTTGCTCCCTTTTTCTCTCTCCCTCTCCCCCTCTCTCTCCCCCTTCCTCTCTCTCTCTCCCCCCCTTCCTGTTCCCTTTCCTGCATTGTAATTAGATGCAAATTGGCACTCTGTTCCTCACCCTTTTAACATCCTCTTAATGCTGACTGCAGATTAGGACTAGAGTGGAGCGGAAGCAAACAGGAGTTGGGTGTGTGGGGGAGGCGAGGGGGGTGGTGTGGGGGAGACGAGCGGGGTGGTGTGGGGGAGGCGAGGGGGGTGGTGTGGGGGAGGCGAGGGGGGTGGGTGGGGTGGTTGGGAGGGTGCCTAAAACACGAGACACCTGTGAAAATGCGGAAGGCGCAGGTGAGAACGAGAGTTGCTCGGGCGTGCCGACTCGCGGCTACGCCGAAGGGTAACAGCGAGCAGACAATGAGGTGTCTCCGTGCTGGATTTGTAATGATAATGGATATTTCTCTGTTTTTCACATGAAAAACGAACTGAGGTTGGATCAAATGGAGCATCTGTTGGATAATGAAAGAGCAGCCAAGCACCACGGTCCCTTTGATACCGCTTAGATCTGATGTGGAAGAAAGTAAACAGCGCGCTGGTATTCCTCTGCTAAGGCAGACCAGTGCACCGTGAACTCGGGGTGGGGGGGGGGGGGGGGGGTCTTTGCTCTCAAAGTTCTTTTTCTGTCATGATTGCAGAAATTCACTGTGAATTTTTTGTGGGTGACTGAAGGGTCATGAGCATCGTCATATACTTTTTATTTATTTTTATTTTGTTTTTTGAGATCGCGCCTTTTGTTTTTCTTGAATTAGTGCTGTCATTTCTTGTATGATTGGTGATTTGTTTCTACCTGTTTTCACACCTTCATGGCACCCCCCCCCCCCCCCCCCCCCCTCCCCTCCCCCATCACATTGCTTTCTATTGATTCTTTCTGTTGTCTCCTATTCTGGCACAGCCTGCCTTGGAGGGCGTTGAGGTGAGATTGGGTCTAGCTCGGCCTCCCTATGCACTCCTAGTGCTCACTTGCTGTGGTTGTGGTTTAATCTCTGTCGTGGTCTAACCTGTGTGTATTTGTGTGTTTGTGTATGTGTGTGAATTTAGTACTTTGGTTTTTGGCTGTCTGAAGCCTTCTAATGGTGCTATCTCTCAAGTTAGCTTGGTACTCCTATGTCATGTAACCCATTAATGCAGGGTTTGGAAAGCTTTTTAATGATCCAATTGCAAGCAGCCAGCCTTATTGTGAAGCTCACAGGAAAGGAACGTCCAGAGCAGCCTAATTGGTCTTAAAACTTGGAAGAGTTTGAACCAACACCCAAATAAAATTGCTCACACCAGATGGTAATTGGCATTGTACCCAGAGATAGGTTTGTTCTGCCTCAGATGGTCTTGTGACAGTTTTAATATTTGTGCCTGAGTTGCAGCCCTGTCATTGTGCCTGCCCTTGCTCCAACTCCCAACTTATTCCAGTTTGTGACTCCTCTAAATCGTCCTTCAACATGTTGTCTGTTAAAACGGTGTCTGCGTTTTACTGTGACGCCCGCTGCGATAGGATTCCGCCACAAGTGTGGCGCACGTTTTTGGCGAGGCATTTCTGAGAATAATCATCAACGCTATTTTCTTCAGGCAGGCCCTCTCCACAGTTGGGCTAAGAGGGTCAGTGATCGCCAGGCTGCTGTTTGTCTGTGACTGACCGCGCGCTCATTATCGCCTCCCTTCACAGGAGATGAAGATCTGTTCGGCCATCATCAACCTCTTCCACCTGATCCCGGCCGCGCCCCAGACGCTGGTCAAGCCCCTCCTGGAGGTGGTGATGAAGACGGAGCGCGCCATGCTCATCGAGGTAGCACCGTTTCGATAGCCGCGCGCGCGCCCTTGTCTTCTCTTGACACTAACTCCTGATGGCATTGATACCGGGCCGCCTGTCACCGCAGAGGTGAAGGTCTTCGGCTGCGCCAGAGCGCGGCGCCGTTTTATCAGTGTGACATTGAGCGTGTCCGCGGCCGGCGGCGCGGTTTACTTTTCCGGCGCGCCGCCTGTCAGCGCCTTCAGCTCGGGAGGCCGCTGTCGGGCGAGTGCCCCTTGACCCCGTGCCCCGCTCCCGTCAGTCTGAACGCGGCTCTCCGCTCTGTGTGCGCCCCCCTCCAGGCTGGCAGCCCCTTCAGGGAGCCTCTCATCAAGTTCCTGACACGTCACCCCTCCCAGACCGTGGAGCTCTTCATGATGGAGGCCACCCTCAACGACCCGCAGTGGAGCCGCATGTTCATGGTAAAGCCAGAGCCGCGATTCCTTCCATCTGAACCGCTGAGAAGCCGGTCAGTGCCGAGGCCTCGTCGCCGAGACCCATTGCTATTTGCACGACTGTAGTTTGACCGGGAAGCTGCAGAGTGAATGAGTCAGAAGAGGAGCTGCCGCACTCTATTGCTCATCTTAATGTGATTTAGATTTGTGTATCATAATAGTTATAATGGAAGCAGCGTAAATAAAATAAATATATGAAGACTAAAATGTAACCTATTTAAAATGTGACACGTTACCCTGCCACTTTAAATAAGAAGATTTCAGGGCTAAAAAATTCCTAATGTTTTTCTGTCTGTGCCCTCTACACCTGCCCTTTGCGAACAGAGTTTCTTGAAGCACAAAGATGCCAAGCCTCTTAGGGATGTCCTGGCATCGAACCCGAGCCGGTTCGTGCCCCTGCTGGTGCCGGCGGGTCCTGCCGCCACTGCCCGGCCTGGTTCCCCCTCAACCAGCACGGCGCGGCTCGACCTGCAGTTCCAGGCCATAAAGGTGAGTAGCGAGATGGCGTAGCCCTGCCAGAACTGGGGGCTCTTAATTTGGAGGGAAAACAGCTGCTCTACCCACTACATTTTTCCTCTGTTGGTAAAATCCATCTGCAGTGGGATGTAGGAAGTTAAATGGATTGTGAAGTTGTGAAATTAGTTTATTTTGAGGCGGTGTTTTGACTGATGCTTTCCACGGCTCTAAACACTAGATTGTTCCCCGACCCCGTGCCTGTTCGTCATTGTGGTGGCACAGATGCCTCCCTCCAGCAGAACCCGCCCTCCTGTCTGACCTGTCCCCTTCCCCCCAGATCATCAGCATCATTGTGAAGAACGAGGAGGGCTGGCTGGCAGGGCAGCATTCTCTGGTCAGTCAGCTCAGACGCGTCTGGGTCAGCGAGGCCTTCCAGGAGCGCCACCGAAAAGACAACATGGCCGCCACCAACTGGAAGGAGCCAAAACTTCTGGCCTACTGCCTGCTCAGCTACTGCAAGTACGGCAACCGCGCGCGCTCGCGCGCCACACAGAGACAGTCACATGCAAATACAGACGCGCAAGCATACAGATATGCTACAGATACACACACGCAATTACCTATAACGTATAGTTGTTTGTACAGCCTCTGTGACCTGAGTAGATGACGTTAGTCTCCAAAACAAATGCTGCATCTGCGTTGTTTTGTCATCATTCCCCTGCAGACGCAACTACTCGGAGATCGAGCTGCTGTTCCAGCTGCTTCGCGCTTTTACGGGCCGTTTCCTGTGCAACATGACCTTCCTGAAGGAGTACATGGAGGAGGAGATCCCCAAAAACTACAGCATCGCTCACAAAAGGGCGCTCTTCTTCCGCTTTGTGGAGTTCAATGACCCTCACTTCAATGACGAGCTCAAGGCCAAGGTGACGGCCTTTCCTCCTCACAAAAAATGTTACCCTTTCTTTGTTTTCCATCTCAACTTCATCACTTCAGTTTTCACGTTTGCGTTGCTTGCATTCTCACTCAAGTCTTTACTTTCAAGGCACCAAATGGCACCAGCAGAGAACAGAATTTGATAGATTCTCAACAATATTTTTAAATCCACAATTCAGTGTTATACTAGGCTCCAGAACTGAATCCCATCCACCATTTATATTGCAGGCAGTGATTCCTCATGTGCCGTTAAAAAAGAAAAAAAAAAAAAGCTTTTTAAAAATAATTGCAACAAAATTGATTGGTAGTCTGTCAAACAAAGTGATGCTATTATGTAGGCCTCCGAGGGGTGTTTGACTTGCAGAGAGGGTAACATCGCCTCCTGCTACGGCCTCCTCATCTGCCTCTGAAAGTCTTTGAAAGTTCAAATGCATTTTTTTGACACAGATGACTGCATTTCTGCCATGAAGAGCATTACAAGCAGGAGTCCTGGTTTTAATTAAGGAAGGGGCACGGCCTGCGTTCGGAGCGGCGCGCTGTCGCCCTCCTCCAGAGACGGGCTCTGATTCCTCGCCGTGAAGGACCCTGCTGAATATGCATGGCTCCTCTGCAAAGGCCGGCCTGACACACTCCGCTAAGCTCTCAAAGGCAGCGTTTTTGCCAGAACGTGCGGAAGCCAGCATCGAAGCGCGCTTATAAATATTAATCTGCCGTCGAACGGGAGAACAGACTCTTAATGAGACTAAATCTCGTAGCCATCAGCTGTGAAGGGCTGACAAGCCCCCATCTCTTCATCACCCGGCTTGGTTTTTATTTAATACCGATTCCACAGAGATTTTCCAGCATTTCACATGTAACAAATAATGGAGATAAAACTAAAACGCACGTACACATATGTGTTTTTTAAACTTATTTAAAATGGTTTGAAAGCCGAATGAAAGTTAATCCCGTCCCGCTTTCTCGCCGAACGTGGCCGAGATCCGAGGCATCTCTCTTCTTAAACACATTCCCGGGCTCTGCGTTGTTGATATCGTTATTTCTCGGGTAATTGTTTTCCTCTGGCGAGGAGCAGATGCCTACGCCGTGTGTGTCGCTTCCGCTGACATTTAAATAATTGACGAAACAATTTTCCTGAAAATGCCACGCCAGGGGGAGGGGCCGACAACAGGAGCCGGGGTGAGACCGAGCGTTTGACTCGGCTCCTCTGGCTCCACGATGCACCTCCCCCCTTCCTGCCGTCACTGTCCCCCTGGAGAACTCCTGATGTCTTTGTCCCAGCCTAAAACGAGCTGGCAAGGAAGGGCGGAGCCCAAGCCTTCTCGCGGTGCCATTTTCCAAGCGCTCTGTTACGGGTCTGTTTGCGTTGTGAATTCTAATGACCTTTTCCGCCGGAGACTGCAGTCGCTTCAGCGGTAGGCAGTCTCTCCGGGCGTAATAAATTAAAGCTAATGTTGTGTTTCCGGGCCGACATTTTTTATGTTAATGGCCGGTTGAGGCGCTCGTTAGAGCGGCGGGTAATAGAGGCGCGTCTGGATCAGGCGCTAAGCTGACCCGCAGGCCTCCGAGCGCTTGCTGTATTTACAGTGCCGACCGGTGTCAGAATCGCCCGCGCGGCTGAAGGTGCTCGCGCCGCATTTACGGTGTAAATCAACGTCAGGTTGACCTGCGGCGTTGGCCGTGCGCGTCGAGTGTGGATCGCCGTTATACATGCTCCACGCCTCAGCTCTCCGCCCCGTCTGCATTGACACTGAGCATGTCAAGGGTTTTCACAGAGAACTTTCGCATTAGCATGCGAAACCGACCCGGCGGAATCCGAAGTCCTACGGTCTCCTGTCACTCTGCGTTCCAAACGGCAGTCGGTGAAAGCCGGAGGGAGATGGCCATCGTCTAATGACATTCAAGTAATGTGCCACAGTTTCTGAAATATGCAGCCATATCGCCGTGATTAATATCGGGGAGCTGCGGAGTGAACGGGAATGGATGAGTCAGAAGAGGAGCTGCCGCACTCTATTGCTCATCTTAATGTGATTTAGATTTGTATCTCATAATAGTTCTAATGGAAGCAGCGTAAATAAAATAAATATGTGAAGACTAAAAATGTAACCTATTTAAAATGTGACGCGTTACCCTGCCACTTTAATAAGAAGATTTCAGAACTAAAAGAAATTCTAATTGGGCTGCGACGTTCCCTTGAGTGACAGGGGTTCACTTTAATCAAGAGCAATTGGCTGGCTAGGTATGCGACATGCTGTGCAGGGTGTCTGTTCTTAACACAAATAGATTTTATAGGCAAAGTGGAAAAACTGCAGGAGAGATATTATGTCATGAGACCGGTCCCTGCCGCTCATTAACGTGGCTGCTGTGTTTTACTTTCTTTCATATTTCTAGGTGTTGCAGCATATCCTCAACCCGGCGTTTTTGTACAGTTTTGAGAAGGGGGAAGGGGAACAGCTGCTCGGACCCCCTAATCCAGAGGGGGACAATCCTGAGAGCATCACCAGCGTCTTCATCACCAAGGTAACTGATAGACCTTTTAGGACTGGTGCACCTCCATGAGGGGCTGTGTCTTAGGGTATTTTAAGGCTTTTTGGGAGTGGAGAACCACCAGTGGGAGTCCTTGAAGATCAGACAAGTTTTTCTACCTGTCCCCACCTCAGGATGTTAGAAGCCTATGCATATTTATATCGCATCACAACTTTGGTAAATACTTGATTCTGGCTATTTTATACTGCATGTTAAATCAAGTTATATATTAACGCACCGAAACAAACTATCTAAATCAAGAAGTGTTTCGCCACCTCTCCATAACTACTTTCTGAGTTGTCAAAGCAGGGATCCACGTTTGTGTAAGAATTGGACCCAGTAGGACCCGGTCTGTGCCCCCTCCTCCAGGTACTGGACCCGGAGAAGCAGGCCGACCTGCTGGACTCCCTCCGCATCTACCTGCTGCAGTTCTCCACCCTGCTGGTGGAGCACGCGCCGCACCACATCCACGACAACAACAAGAGCCGCAACAGCAAGCTCCGCCGCCTCATGACCTTCGCCTGGCCCTGCCTGCTGTCCAAGGCCTGCGTGGACCCGGCCTGCAAGTACAGCGGCCACCTGCTGCTCGCGCACATCATCGCTAAGTTCGCCATCCACAAGAAGATCGTGCTGCAGGTGAGGGCGAACGATGGCCCGGAACAATCCTGCGCTGCATTCATTCATTTAGTGAAGGACTGCGGACGTTTTAGAATGACGGTGCTACTTTTAATTGCTGTAGGTTTTCTTTTGTGTCGTACGTCGTTCAGTGTATTGTAAAATAGTCTTCAGTCTGAATTGTACTTTGCAACCTCCGGCTTTTCTGCTGTTTTGAGGAAAATGTATGGCTTCATGGAGAGCATGAATGAAATTTCAAAAGAACTATTCCGGAGTGTTTGACGTCATGCAGTCGTATAATAGATATTAGAGGTCGACTGATATGGATTTTTCAAGGCAGATGGTGGTGTTTACATGAGCAGGAAGGCCGATTGGCTGAGATGTGTTTTCATTTATTTATTTATAATTTTTTCTCTTCCTTTCTCCCCTGGTGAAGAAAGGTCAGAAATATCAGGTGTGAATTGCATGTGAGAAATGAGAATTCACACCAGATATTGCACATGGCTCCCCATCCCGCAAAATGTCACCCTCAGGTCTAATTATGTTTTCTATTAGACAAATTGGTCTTGAACAGAATGGTATATCATTTCCCTGGCTGACGGAGACTATTACAGATTTTGTGTAATCAGCCCAATACTTTGGGCACCTGAATATGTAGAAAAATGATGCAGAGAAGAATAGGTTAAATAAATGAATATCAATATAAATGAATTTTTTAATGAACCATAAAAAACAGTTAGATTTATCTTACTTACCCAATTTATCTTACTTACATGGGGCTGATATACAAACTTGAATAACCAACAATGCTTTATTATAATGCAAAATGACTAATGACAAACTTTACTGCACTCAGATGAACTTGATAGTTTGTTATACTTAACCGGTGAACAAAGCGGTTGTGACACGTGTCACATATGAAAATTTGTCTAGATTTACGGTTCTAAATGTGATTTTTGTGGGAAATGAAATGGGTGGTATCCACCGTGAACTGGCCCGTTGCTAACGGCACACATAGGAAGACCATTCCTATTATTGTAGCTATCGTTACAATGGATTTATCTGAACTTAGCAGATAAATCCACAAACTGGTAGCACACTGTTAATGTTTAAAAAGTAAGTAGGTGCTCTGTAAAGACTTGAGACTCAGACTGCATTAATTCAATTTCAAATGTGGTGGAGCTCAGGAACTGACTTGGACAGGCTGATGCATGGGTTGACCTCCCGTAGACATGGACGAAGACGGAAAAGTGTATGAGTGAGGTCACATAAACCCCTCTCACCGGCTGTCCCCAGGTGTTCCACAGCCTGCTGAAAGCGCACACTATGGAGGCGCGGGCCATCGTGCGGCAGGCCATGGCCATCCTCACCCCCGCTGTGCCCGCGCGCATGGAGGACGGCCACCAGATGCTCACCCACTGGACCCGCAAGATCATCGTGGAAGAGGGCCACACGGTGCCTCAGCTGGTGCACATCCTCCACCTCATCGTGCAGCACTTCAGGGTGAGGCCCTCGCACACTCCTCACACATCGCCCCTCACGTGGGGACCGCACGCCTCGCACACTCCTCACACATCGCCCCTCACGTGGGGACCCCACGCCTCGCACACTCCTCACACATCGCCCCTCACGTGGGGACCCCACGCCTCGCACACTCCTCACACATCGCCCCTCACGTGGGGACCCCACGCCTCGCACACTCCTCACACATCGCCCCTCACGTGGGGACCCCACGCCTCGCACACTCCACACATCGCCCCTCACGTGGGGACCGCACGCCTCGCACACTCCTCACACATCACTCCTCACACATCACCCCTCACGTGGGGACTGCACGTCTCGCACACTCCTCACACATCACCCCTCACGTGGGGACCGCACGCCTCGCACACTCCTCACAAGTCAAAGTTGCAGAGCGGACAGGAAGTCTGTTTGTGAATAATGGTTTGTCTGTCTGTCCGTCTGTTTGCAGGTGTACTATCCTGTGAGGCACCACCTGGTGCAGCACATGATCAGCGCCATGCAGCGCCTGGGCTTCACCCCCAGTGTCACCATCGAACAGAGGAAGCTGGCTGTAGACTTGGCTGAGGTGGTCATTAAATGGGAGCTGCAGAGGATCAAAGACCAGCAGGTGCATGTCCTGTCTCATAGGAGAGACGCTAACATTGAACGAGGACTGCAAAATTGCAGACACGTTTTTGTTTTTACCAATATGGATATTCTGCGTTTAGCCTTGTTTAATGAGATATGAAAGCTGATCGTTGAAAGCACATGCAGAAATATATAAGGTGCTTAGAAGATGAGACTATTTAAATAAAATAGTTTGGGGAGGGTGAAGGAACCACCACCCAACCTGGATTTACGAGATGGATTACTCGTACCCAGGCAAGAAGTTTTAAATGAACATGGCTGTTTTTTATGGACCTATTTGCTTTCCATATCCACTGTAATTGTCCAATGTAAAATTGTGACCAGGGCTGTCCTCATGAATAAACCTCTTAGAGCTAGTTTGTGGAAAGGATGATTATGTTCTCTTGCCATTTGGGCACTTGTATGTAACCATGGGAACCCGTGGCCTCAGTGACAGACTCCCATACCTGTTCTGTATTTGTCACAGCCGGAAGGGGCTGAAGGGGACGCCACAGGTAGCGGGGAGGGGACCAGTAGCGCCTCTACAGCCGTGAAGCGAGGCCTGTCCATGGACACTGGCCAAGATGTCAAGAGATTCCGCACTGCCACCGGCGCTGTGAGCACGGTCAGTCAGAACCCCCTTAAACAATAATGGTTAAATGTGGAACTGGGGTGCTAGTGCTTGCAAACTGTGGGCTCAATCTGTTTTTTTTTTGTTTTTTTTTAATGTGACTCTCAACAACCTCACTTTTGTTGTTGGTAGGTATTTGGGCGCAGCCAGTCCATGCCAGGGACCGAATCCCTACTTACCAAGCCTGTGGAGAAACAGCACACCGACACTGTGGTGAACTTCCTCATCCGGATCGCCTGCCAGGTACGCAAGACTCGTTGAAAGGGATGTTCAAGCTGTTTTCCTAAGTCGCAAAAAAATCCCGTTTCTCAAAATCTCTTAACAATTGTACCCATTTGAATGGAATTCTATAATTTAGTCAAGTGAGTTGTAATTATGATAAAAGCAGGGAATGGCTGATTGGGTGTATTGTGCAGCAATGTTCAGAGAGACCATTTGTAAAATCACTGGCTATTTTTCTGGGAGAGGAGAGAATAGTTGTAATAATGTGACAGACTTATATTTTGAGTGCGTTTCATCCTGCCCTCTGTCCCCAGGTAAACGATAGCGCCAACGTGGCCGGGTCACCGGGGGAGCTCCTGTCTCGACGCTGCGTCAACCTGATGAAGACGGCCCTGCGGCCCGACATGTGGCCCCGAGCTGAGCTCAAGTTGCAGTGGTTTGACAAACTGCTAATGACTGTGGTAAGCGCGCGGGGGAGGGGGCCGCTCAGTTTCCTCACCGCTCAAAGGATGCACGTTAACCAACGCATCGTTTCACTCGGAAACCAGAACCGGTCCAGTACCAGTTTTGAAACTATTACATTTTATGACGAGGCATGGAAATGAAACCTATTTAAAAAATCACTCAATAAGGTGTTGTGTCGCTGTTGCAGATTAAAATGGCTGCTCCCACCCCAGGATGAACTCAAGCCACCTGCTCGGTCTTGCACTTTGAATTCATGCACAGACATCACAGGAGAATTAGCATTTCTCTTTGCATGCTGGCAGTGTCTTAAACACCGCTGCTCCTGGGACATCAGCTGTTGATATGTCTTGGCCATTGAAGCTCCTGCCAAATGCACCCCAACATTCACCCCTCTTTTCTTGCAGCCACGTTAGCCATTTACATGCTACGGGACTGTCCAGCATTGTTATACATGACCCTGTGCATGCTATTTGTTCAATAATGGATGAGCCGCACCTGCATAGTAGCCTCTTTGCTTTGATTATACTTGTCTCATTTACCCAAGGTGTTTTTTGTTCACTACCTGTAGGCCTGCGAAGTAAACTATAGTACATATCTTGAATTAAATCAGAATCAGTACTATGCCAAGAAAAGCAATTTGGCAGTATACACATTTTTTCATACATGAAATATTGCTCCGTAAAAAATGTAGTGAGTGTTAGCCTGTGTGTGAGGTCCTAGCCGTCTGTAGTGAGTGTTAGCCTGTCTGTGAGGTCCTAGCGGTCTGTAGCGAGCGTTGGCCTACCTGTGAGCTCCTCGCCATCTATAGCGAGTGTTGGCCTACCTGTGAGGTTCTAGCGGTCTGTTGCGAGTGTTGGCCTGTCTGTGAGGTCCTAGCGGTCTGTAGCGAGCGATGGCCTACCTGTGAGCTCCTCGCCGTCTGTAGTGAGTGTTGGCCTACCTGTGAGGTTCTAGCCATCTGCAGCGAGTGTTGGCCTACCTGTGAGGTCATAGCGGTCTGTAGTGAGTGTTGGCCTACCTGTGAGGTCCTAGTCGTCTGTAGTGAGCGTTGGCCTGCTTGTGAGCTCCTCGCAGTCTGTAGCGAGAGTTGGCCTGCCTGTGAGGTCTTAGCCGTCTGTAGTGAGCGTTGGCCTGCCTGTGAGGTCTTAGCCGTCTGTAGCGAGTGTTGGCCTGCCTGTGAGGTCCTAGTCATCTGTAGCGAGCGTTGGCCTGCCTGTGAGGTCCTAGTCGTCTGTAGTGAGCGTTGGCCTGCTTGTGAGCTCCTCGCAGTCTGTAGCGAGAGTTGGCCTGCCTGTGAGGTCTTAGCCGTCTGTAGTGAGCGTTGGCCTGCCTGTGAGGTCTTAGCCGTCTGTAGCGAGTGTTGGCCTGCCTGTGAGGTCCTAGTCGTCTGTAGTGAGTGTTAGCCTGTGTGTGAGGTCTTAGCCGTCTGTAGCGAGTGTTGGCCTGCCTGTGAGGTCCTAGCGGTCTGTAGCGAGCGTTGGCCTGCCTGTGAGGTCTTAGCCGTCTGTAGCGAGTGTTGGCCTGCCTGTGAGGTCCTAGTCATCTGTAGCGAGCGTTGGCCTGTCTGTGAGGTCCTAGCAGTCTGTTTGAAATGAACACTGAACCCCAGCCACCTCCCTTGTGAGTGTGGCATGGAAGCCAGACCAATATGCTTATAGTGTCAGTTTGTGGATTGGGGACTGGACTGGAGGCAGATCGATGCTGTTTCTGTTTGCCGGTGAGAAAGGCCTTTTTTATTGATCCGCGCTTCTCAGGTTGCCTCTTCAAAGGTTCCCAAGGGCTTCACCTTCAATAGTTTGGCTGGGCAGTCTGTCCGAGAAACGGCGTTCTGTCTTTTGCCCCGGGTCTGTATTGAGGCCATGCTTTTGGGATTGGTCTTTGTTGTCTGGGTCCTCAGCGGCGAGGCATCAGTGCTAAGTACTTTATTTTATTTTTCCGCCGACTGAATTGATATCCTTTTTGTTTCTTTTTTTCTTTTTGGGGAAGGTTAGTGTGACCAATTCAAATGTCAGACCGAGGCCATCTATTAAAGGGCACCCTCACCTGCGCGTTGGCGACCCTCCGCGCCGATCAGCTGCTTTCTCATACGGTAGCCGCACAGGCACCCAGACGCACCGCCGGATTGATTCTCCCCAGCAAAACACCGAAAAGCTGCTACAGCCCCTTGTTCAGGCCCTAATTGTAATGCATGAAATTTTCTACCGTGCCCTAGAGTGCAGTAAGCATTTGCAGGGCGGGCATCAAGTTCATCTCGAGTGTTTTGAGAGTGTGAATGCACTGCAGTGGCCTTGGCTTCCTTTAAAAGAGGGATTAAAAAGGTATTTAAAGCCTCTCTGCTGTCCGTCTGAGAACGCGCGCCCTCTTTTTGGAATAGCACTTTTTCCAAAATGTATATGATACATGCGCATCTCGTGTCAAAGGCAAATGTTTCTTTGTTCTGAAAAAAAATATTTTATACAGCCAGCAGAATGTTTTGTACAGTTTTCCCTTGACAGACAGTTTTAGCAATTTGGTAATGTAATCACATTGATGTACCGGAACCGTAATGCTGAAGCATTCAGCTCATTTTAACACTTCTGACAAGCTTCCCATCTAACCAGTATTGTACATCAATCCACACATTTTCTGGTGCAGTTTACACTTGTACAAGGAATGTAATGTGAATGCTGGGCTTGGCTATGGTTGTATGTGTGCAACTTTCATCCAACAAGAACATGGAAGCCCCACTACATGCTCACGCGCATGCACACTCGTATACGCAGCGCCCCCCTCCCCCCCCCACGTGCCCGCGCACACGTATACGCGCGCGCACTCACACACGTGGACCGGTTCCACAGTGTGAAATTCTGTGGAAGAACAATATTTGTGGAACATAATTAAAGTGAAATAAGAATCCAGCTGAGTCCAGGCAGGAAAACAAAGAGACAGAGGGGTAATTTGCTATAAATGCAGCGGCGCGGGTCCTCCACTGTCCTGCTGTCGGGAGTCAGCTCTCATAGTGCTCCCCTATGAGACAGCTGAGCTCTCGCTGGCTCTTTCGCAGCAATTAACACACAAGGAAAAATTTGGCTCCCTCATTTATGTTGAAATAACATAATGGCAATTTAAGGGAGCGTTCTCATGGAGAGTACCTTTATCTCCTTTCTGCTTGAGCCCCAGACATAAATTACCTGGTGAAATAATGACAGTCTGGCTTTATGGGAGGCTGCATCAGCCCAGCAGTTGAAATGCTCCGTGGGTTTATTTGTTTATGAAAGAACCCGTATAATTAACAGCCACAAACCAGTTGTGCGGATGTCCTATTGTGTTGGCGTGGCACATTTTGCCAGTGTAGCATGCCTTCATATTTGGTGCACTCCAAACCCTTACGGGTGTTTGTGTTTTGAGAGAGGGAGAGAGGGGTAGAGAGGGAGAACTTCACCGTTCAGAACCCACATTGCATATAGGAGATGGGTGAATAGCTCTCAGGGTGGCTGGGTCCCATTTTAGACAACAAAACCAAATCAATACATGTACAAGGAGGGAAATCAATAGCTTAATTTGTCTTAAAGCTGAGAGGGAGAGAACTGCGAGGCCCGCTTTTGCTCAACGCATAGCCTGTAGTGCAGTAAACTTGCTTAATGCAGAAGGCGGAATGCTGTCATACCAACATGGCAGATTTGGATTGCCTTCAGATGGCTGTTCAATTGCTTAACCCCTATGCGCTGCGAATTTTAAGCAGACAACCACTATCATTTTTGCCATTCAGATTCTCCCTGACGCTTGAACACACATTTTTAATTTTAAAAAAGCATGTTGTCAAAGCAAATGTATAAACCATTCTCTTAACCAGTGCCCTGTGAAGCTGCTATCACAAAAGAGAATAGTTTATGGCATGTAATGAGAAATATTTATAGTTTTTCCACAATAATTATCCGCGTGTGAGAAAGTGATGCGTGGCAGAATAAGAAAAGCACATTTCAGAGGAGTGAATAAGCGGTACATAATACATTCACACCATGCTCTTTTTGAATTGGCTAGCTAGGATTATTTACTCGGAGGTAGCTTGCCAATAATGTAAATATGGCACTGTAGTGAGCCATTTTAATACTTGTGAAGAATAGCAGAGGACAGAACTCTTCCAGGAGAGACTGTAAACAGCTAGGCTCTGCACAACAGTGTTCCCCTATGTACGAGTGCCCTCCTTTGCCAGCTCACTCTGTGTAGTTTTATGTCCATTGCAGAATCCTATTCTTAAGCTAAAACTCTTCAGGGCACAAAACCTAAAAACATTCACTGAAACATGGATAATGAGAGGGGAATGGGGCATCTTATAAACGTATTAGAACTTTATTGTAAAATAAAAATCTTTATTTTTATTTTGTCCTTTTAAGTTTTGTTCAGTGGAGTTTGTCCAAGGCAAGTATCTATTTCAGAAATCCAATCCAAGACCGATCAGTCTTTTCATTTATTTCTTTTTTCTTTTTTTCGTATCGGTGTTCTTTTAAGATAGAGCCAGGCAAGGTTATCGCTGCTCGCTGCCAGTTGTCTGAGGCTTTATGTTTTTCTTTCTGTGGATCTTTGTGCGCCAGCCCTCCTCGCCTACGCGGTCGCTTTCACAAACGAGCCGCTTTGTATCCGGTCCCTCCCCTCCCCTCCCCCCGCGGGAGAACACACAACCTGCTCTGTGCTCTTATTAACCCTAATGAACAACACTCCAAAATCAGATTGCTTTTCATCATTTCATTGTACTTGCTAGTTAGCGACTTAGAGACGGGCTGCAGTAATGGGCTTGAATATCCAGCTAGATTGTGTGGCTGAATGGAGAAGGCTTTGCTACTTGATTGTCTTCATGTCTCAGGGGTGGGGCCAACTTCACTTGCCAATCCCAGTCCATATTTACGCAGGTCTTTTTGTTCTTTAGTTCTTTCACTCTGTTTGTTCTTTTTGGCAGTATTATAATATATACCTTCTTTCATAAGGTTTTTGATGCTTGTGAATAATTTAATAAATGGCTTATTGCTAAAATGTAATAATAAATTGTTGCTCTGAAACACAGGAATGGGCTGGGCTGGGCTGGGCTGAGTCAGCTCATCAGGGTGCGTGGTGAGTCGGCCCTGACCTTTCCATTTATCCCTCATCTTCTCAGGAGCAGCCCAACCAGGCCAACTTCTCAAACATCTGCACGGGGCTGGAGATCCTCAGCTTCCTGCTGACGGTGCTGCAGTCGCCGGCCATCCTGGCCCACTTCAAGCCCCTGCAGCGCGGCATCGCGGCCTGCATGACCTGCGGCAACACCAAGGTGCTGCGGGCCGTCCACACCCTGCTGTCCCGCCTCATGAGCATCTTCCCCACCGAGCCCAGTGAGTCGACGCCCCGCGTCCAGCCCCGACCCCCGAGATACGGCTTTCTATTTTTAGCATTTGCCGCCGTTATCCGGGGCGGCCAACGCCGCTGACAGCTTGACACAATCTGTAATCCATTATCTACTGCCTTGAGCAAATGGAGGTCAGCCTGGTGAAGAATTGAGGTCAAACCTTGCACTTCTTCTGTTCTTGGAGCCCATGGTCATTAACGCCGGTTCTCTAAACTTCACCCCACCCTGCTGGCCTTACAAAGGTCCCATCCTTTATGACATACATCTAATTCTGACATGACTGGTGGTACACTTTTGATATTGAGCCAACTGGGCTTTTAACTCCGAGCTGCTCTTGCAGTAGAGGTGCGGTACCCCTGTTTGGCTTCCCTTTAGAGAGATTGTGGCGGTTCATGAATCTATAAGCCTGTGACTGGTGATTCTGGTGTTTGCGTTTTTAAGTACGTGACCGGTGATTGCAGCGGATGTAGAATCTAAGCACGCAAATCTGTAAGCGTGTGACGAGCCAGTGCTGCTTCTCCCCCGCAGGCTCCTCCACGGTGGCCTCCAAGTACGAGGAACTGGAGTGTCTCTACGCAGCCGTGGGAAAGGTGATTTACGAGGGGCTCACAAACTATGAGAAAGCCACCAGCGCCAACCCTACGCAACTGTTCGGTAAGGGACCTCAAAACATCATTCATTCAAATATGTTTTTGTTTTGCCGGCACGGTGTTTAAATCACTTTGTATTCATGAAGTGAGATAACCCCTCACTGTTCAAATTTTATTTGTCCTCTTATTTGATGAGAGCTGAACCTTGAAAATGTGTCTAACAGCGTAGCTCGTTTTTTTAGGAGGAGGATTAAACTGTTTGACAGTGCGTTGTAATGGCTGTCTAGAGACCACTGCGCCTGAATGCAAGCTGAAATGATCAGAGTAGTCGGAGGGGGAATTCAGTCGATCCTCTTTAATGCATCACCCTTAAATTTGTGTAATTTAACCAAGTATTACATCGTTTTGATACACATCAACAGGAGTTCAGCTGCCACTGACAACAGCAAAAAAATAAAATAAATAAATGGTAGAACAACATTTTTTTTTCCAAAGTAATAGCTGTATAAATGTGTTGCTTAAAGCTAAGGACAGAACACAATGGTGGATAGATTGACTGGCTCCCCAAGCCCAATACAAAGGTTGCAGCCTACAAACAAGTTCCAAGAATGATCAGTGCTGCCTGACTACACAATTATAAATAATAAGACATGCACATTATTTCTGAATGTGTATTTATTAATTTTTTAAAGGGACCAAGTCTAAACCTTTCTAAGCGCAACGTCATAAATGATCTTGAACTGAAGACTAAGACCTCCTCCTCGTGCACAGGGTTGATCTTTATTGGACACTCTGGCCCAGAGGAAATGTCACCTGAGACGCATTTGTTAATATTTTCACCCATCAGCAGAGGCGTATCTCACATTTTGCTCCCTCTCAGTTGAATTGTGCAGTCTGGCAGCATAGGGTTGCACACCGCTCATGTGGACATCTTTCCAGGGGGTGACTTTATGCTTTTTAAAATAAACTCCGCTCCTGCCTCGAGCCGTATTGAAAGAGTCTGCGTTCTGTACCCTTGCACTCCGATTCCTTTTGTTTTAGTTTCACTCAGAAGCGGTCGGCTTTTATGTTGGCGTGCACGTGTAACTGTGTAACTGCTTGTACCTGCTTCCATGCGCGCGGTCGTGAGTGTGCCTGTGCCTGGCCTGATTATGATGACCCTTCCCTCAGGGACGCTGATGATCCTGAAGTCTGCCTGTAGCTACAACTCCAGCTACATCGACCGGCTCATCTCCGTCTTCATGCGCTCACTGCAGAAGATGGTGAGGGAGCACCTGAGCCCACAGCCCAACCCTGGGGCCACGGAGACGAGCACAGGTAACCGCCCCGCACACCCGGCCGAGCGCCAGTCCCGCACACCCGGCCGAGCGCCAGTCCCGCACTCCCGGCAGATCACTCAGGAGCTAAGAGTAAATCTTCATATCGTCCAAAAGGGGCCTCTTCCTCTTCTGCTAGCGCTCTCGACCATCAATGCAAGCGCACCACTGGCTGCACACAATGCGTCTCAGTGTGACTTTACAGAGAAGGGTGACATTTCAGCGTGATGACCTTACTGCTGTTTCCTTGTCTGCATGAGATTGTGGCCCCTGTGGATGTGTTCTCAGCCCCTCCGCAGAGCTCCGATATCTGCTATCGCATTGTTGTCTGGCCCACACAAAAGCCGCGTAACAGGGTCTCACAATAGCCATTGGGGCGAGGGAGATGTGCTGGGGAGATACGCAGTTTCACAGGGAATGTTTCCCTGACTTTATTTCAAACCTTTATCGTCGAATGTCTCTTAGCTGGAGGAAAGAGCTTTTCACCTTGAACTAGAAACAAAACGGCAGCAGTAAACGTGTGCTGTGATTTTTCGCTTGCGGTGGCAACATTTGACCACTGGGTGCTGCAGGAAGACTGAGTAACGTTTACCAGAGGGCAGGCAGACTGGCATCTCTGGGCCGGCTGTAATTAAGCAGCAGTTATTGAATTGGAGAAAGAAAGCAGTGGCTGGTCTTACAAATGTATTAAAGCCAGGCCACAGTCTTTGTCCTGGCTCACAATGATTCTGAGATGTTATCTGTTAACCAAACTGCTTGCAATGACTCATTTAGTATCGAGTAGAGTGGGTCCCACACTCTTGAACTAATGACTGACTGACTCACCTGGAAAGGGAAAATGCCCGCAGGCAAGCGTGAGAGGTTACAGCGTTCAACATGGAAGGGAACTCGACGTTTGAACAGCGTTATGAAATATTTTACTATATATTTCGAGTGTCAGTCATCATGGCCCTAAAACTTCCTTTCGTTAAATCGGCCATGAAATACTCTGAGATCTCTGGAAGTTTTCTCAGATTTTCTTTGAAATTGTGTAGACCTTGAAGGCAGGATTATCTGCCAAACCTAAGTTGCTTTTTCAGATCATTTGTCTGCAGTGCCCCTGTGTATCCATCCTTTTTGGGTGCGGGGAGTCTGACATGGTCTTATTTCTGCATCATCCTTTTCAGTGACCAGTGAGCTGGTGATGTTGAGCCTGGACCTGGTGAAGACCCGTCTTTCCGTCATGAACATGGAGATGAGGAAGAGCTTCATTCAGAGCATCCTCACCTCGCTCATCGAGAAGTCGCCCGACGCCAAGATCCTGCGGGCCGTGGTCAAGATTGTTGAGGAGTGGGTGAAGAACAACTCCCCCATGGCTGCTAACCAGGTGAAATTTCCCACCTTCACCAAAGCGCTTTGTCCCGCCGCAGCAAGGGTTCACACTTAAGGCTGCATTCCTGTGACTCACCATTAACATTTAATTAATCAAGTCATTCAGCAGTAAGTCCTCCTGTAAAGATATTGGAACAAGCTAGGCTTGTCACGCTGCTAATATTTTGGCAACGTTGTTACTTACCCTCTAAAACACCTTTGATACCCGTGTTACCGGTATCAAACTTCCCTTTTAACTGAGCATTGGTCTCACCGCAATAAGCCTAGCACAAGCACAGGTGCATTTTCCTTCAAACACATTATACCCAAATTAGCCTCCCTGGAACGTTTTGCACTTTAACACCACAAGAGGAAGAAATTCAGACACATCATCATGCTTCTAATAACACTAATGGTGTTACTAGTAACACTAAACTGGTAACACACTTCAGTAAATGCAGTCTGCAGATTTGCTTCAGAGGTCATATTTGTTTACCCCATTTTGCCACACGCTTTGCAGAAGAAAACCTAAAGCAAGAGTGAGGTCAGTGCAACAATGCTGGCAGAAAGCAAGCATGTAGTAGCCAAAGTTAAGTTTTTTTTTTTGTTTTGACATAGAATTCATTTTCTGGCCTTCAGGCTATTTTCCTTTCTCTTATATAGATGGTTATACAGAGGTCTCATCATTTAGACAAACATTTAAGCTCATGGAGCGAAATTACACACTCCTCTCCCAGACCTCAGACAAACCCACGCAGTGTGGTTTAACTCCTCCATTCCATGCTACAGCCTCAATCTAAGAACTAAAAAAAAATCTATGATCCTGCTTATATCTGTACATTGCCTAGTTGTATAGTTAGAAATGCAAGCATGTCCTCTATATGTCAAGAAAGAAAAGCATAAAGCCTCTGCACCAGATGCACTGAATGGCTAAAAGGGGAAGCGGGGTTAGGCTTTTTGAGAATGGCCTCAGAGAAATCATCAGGCAGAGTCTGGAATGCAATTCGTGCTCGAGAGAGAAGAGTTTCAAAGTTATGTTCAGGATACTAATAGTCTGAAGGTTATCCTAGGTTACGAGGTGTTTTATAGCATTTGTGTTGTCGTGCCTTTTTAATCTTACTGAACAGTGGTTGGTCTAAACAACGGTTAGTCTGGATAGCTTTACATCTCATGTTTCTAAGCGGCAAACATTGATTTGAAACGAGTATATGAGTTATTGGCAGGCGCTTATGAACAGACTTTCCAATCACTTTAGCTTGTTGGTACCCTTATCTTCTATTCATGAATGGGAAAATCACAACCTTACAGCAACATGTAATATCACAAGCAAAAATAATAGTGGAAAAGAAAAGACAAAAATGAACAGAGGGGTAGTCATTACCTTTCCTTCAGTCCGTATGCAGCTGCTAGTCTTGTTTCTTCCTAAGTGAGAACAAAGAAGCGTTTAAACGGCCCTGTGTTGCATAACTGCAAGCAGAGTTTAAAATCAATTGACAAACATCTTCAGAAGAAGGGCTTTTTTTTTGTGATGCTAATTTCCCTGTGACGGCTATAACAACCACCAGCGGTAGTTGCGGTATCTAAGTTGGTTTGTAGCTCTACATGGGTAGGTCCAGCTACAGTGTGCGGGTTTTATGCTTTTTATGGGCTACCGACTACTTCAGCTCAGTGGAAGCGAAAATGGACCCAGGTGTTTCTGCTCTCAAACCCTTGGAGACTGTCCTTCGCTCTGAAGTGGGGAGGCAGGGAGAGGAGATGTCTGAGGCTCCTCCGTGGAGCTGTGCAGCCCCTCGATACATTAAAGATAAATGGACTGAATCAATCAGCCGGCTTGCGCTGTCTCTCCCTCTCTCTCCACAGATGCCCAATCTCAGGGAGAAGTCCATTCTGCTGGTGAAAATGATGACCTACATAGAGAAACGCTTTCCAGATGACCTTGAATTAAATGCCCAGTTCTTAGACCTCGTTAACTACGTCTACAGGTAATTATGGCAATTAATCACCGGGCGCATTACAGGGGTCCCCGTGCAGGTGCGTTATCTGTCACCGCGGTGATGAGAGAGCGGCTCGTTCCGGCCCGGGGAGGTCCGAGGTGCGGCAGAGACTCGTCGGGTGATGGCGCGGCGTGAGCGCCGCGCACTTGGCACCCCCGCTGGTGCTCTTCCCGCCGGCCGCCGCGCTGTCTCCTCTCATCACCCGTCCCCTCGCGCAGCGGGGTCCTAACCTTGCGCTTATCCGTGTTGGTTTTGCACAATGTTAAAGTCAGAGTTCTCTGCACTCTAGGGTAATGAGAGCCTTAAGAGGCTCAAGAAGAATAATGCAGGAATAATTACATTAGGCGGTTGGGGAATCTACCCAATCATTGTTCTATAAGCTTCTCACTGTTCTAGTCAGCCGATTTTATTTACTGTTAATTGCCATTTTTCGTTTACACCCCGGGTGTTGGCCGCGCCACTCAGCACGGCTCGCCGAATCGCTGACCCCCCACTCCCCTTGTCTCTCTGCCTCTGCCCCCTGCCAGAGATGAGAGCCTCTCAGGAAGTGACATCACCTCCAAACTGGAGCCGGCCTTCCTGTCCGGGCTGCGCTGTGCCCAGCCCCTCATCAGGGCCAAGTTCTTTGACGTGTTTGACGGCTCCATGAAGCGGCGCGTCTTCGAGAGGCTCCTGTACATCTGCTGCTCCCAGAACTGGGAGGCCATGGGCAGCCACTTCTGGATAAAGCAGTGCATCGAGGTACTTACCAAAGATGTGCTTTGGTAGCACACAGCAGTTGGTAGCTGTGTTTTCTCAGCCTTGTCATTTTCTCTGCACAGATCGATTTTTGTGAGTAAATCAATGTAATACAAGCGTTATAGTTTGTACTGTTTTTGGAATCACTACTAAAAAAAATAAATAAAAAAAAAACACAACTTTACTTGTATTGACAGATAAATTAGCTACTTGCAGAATTCTTATATTCAGTTTTTCACGCGCCATTATTTGTGCATTGTGCCAAAAGGCCGACTCGCAGTACAAGCCTACTGTGGCACTTACAAGCAGTGTGACGTATGAGCATTAGTCTCCGTGTCGGCGCGTATCACCGCGTCGCGCTTGATGGCGCCGTTTCAGCTGTTTTCCCGTGTTTTGTAGATTCCTTTAACACTTGAGCCTTTCACTTTGTCGAGTCTGCCTGCTGATGGGCGCCTTCGAATTAAGTCTTCTGGCGGTAATTGGAACGCGGCTAAACCCCAACCGTGTGGTAGACTGGATTTCAGGGGCACGGGCCTCTCTGGACCCTCTGCCCCGGTCTCCGCTACCCGTGATTCATGGCCCTGCCGGAAACTGTGGTCCTCGCCGTACCGTCGCCTCCTGCTGCTGAGGGCGGCGTACACCAAACAAGAAGGAATCCATCTCGACCACAATCAATGGAGCTGCTTGGCAGTTAATTATTAATGCTTTTCCACGGGCAGCGTCAGCTTTGGCACTTGAGTCACGCCACGCTGCAATCTTATCATTAAGCCAGCTGTTATTGTTTCAGTCAGCCTCGCATCAGCACCATTCATCTTTGTGTGATAACAGGGCGGAAGAGGGCATTCTCTCAATCCCATGCCTGCCTTGGCTCGTCGTTAAAGACTCCGGCGCAGTCAAAAACCAATCATTTTTCATTTCCCAACGTAATTGGTCTGCAGATGAAAAGATGCGGTAATGTGTTTATTATTTTGTTTTGCCAATGCTAAGTATTTTAAAAAAAGATTAATTTCCAGGTGCCGTCGGCATACAAACCAGGCTAGAGAGCAATGGACCCAAATGATTATGCAGTGCTTGCATCCCCGAATGTGTCGGGATGCTGTTGGAATAAAAAGCGTGACGGCAATGATTGCTCGGCTTTTGGCAAAGGGTTATATTTGACCCGGGTCACCTCCGTTGACGCTTACAATATGAATACTGCATAGGAGGTTGGAAACTTTCTTTAAGACATGGCATGTCATATCAAAAAGCTGGTTTTCATGCCTTTATTTTGAGGTGAGGCGAAAACCGGATAGCATTGTTCAAGCCATTGCTATGACATACTATTAAAATAGCACATGCTATCACGTAATAGTAAAATAGCGGCGTTTCATCAGTCGCTTGAATGGCGGTACGCCCGCTATGCCCCAGCCCTGGGAAGCCCTAGTCCGCGCTACTTGTGCTGCTGTTATTCAGAGGGCAGGTGCAGCGTTCCGGGATCGGGGCCCCGCCTCCTGTTGCCGGTCTGATCGGATGTCTCTGTCCCGTCAGCTGCTGCTGGCAGTGTGCGAGAGGAACGGCGTCATCGGGACCAGCTGCCAGGGCGCCATGCTGCCATCCATCACCAACGTCATCAACCTCGCCGACAGCCACGACCGCGCCGCCTTCGCCATGGCAACGCACATCAAGCAGGAGCCGCGCGAGAGGGAGAACAGTGAGACCAAGGAGGAGGTGAGCCCCCCCCCCCCCCCCCCCACCCCCTCCCCCGCTTCCAGCAATCGCCATCCCCGCCGTTAACACAGCCGCATCGTTGAGCCCGTCCACTCTGCTACCCCTACGCCTGCCAAGTCGCTGTAGGGCTAACCAGTAGGAGCAGCGGCTGTTGATGAATGCACTGGAGGGTCAGAGGCCGCTTGCCAAGTGCAAGCCCGTTCTGCGTCTTCGAGGAGCGTTTAACCCGACTTGCTGACGTGCATATTTAACCCCGCGCGTCGGCGGGCCCCTTACGAACACCGCACACCGCAGGTTATAAGGTCCCTGACCGTCTGTCTTCAGATATGGTGCATTAGTGGTTTCATGCGTGCGTGTGTAATCCATTATAAGACTCAGGGCAAGTGAGATGGGGGCGGGGGAGGAAACAAACAGCTTCCCGTCTGCCTCTTCAGTCAGGGCCCAGGTGTTGTACGAGAGCCTTCGAGGTGCTCTTAACTGTGCAGCAGTGCTGCGAGCTCGTGCCGTTTGATTGGAGTTTTCATCTCGAAGATGATCGCAACAGAGAGATCAATCAGGCCACATAGTCACTGTGCTAGTGGAACAAACCCAGTACTGCCTTTCTGGACTCAGCTGGAAACCAGCAGAGTGGTGAAGTGACTCTTCTGCTGGTTCTGCTTTATCTATTCTGCCAGGCTGAACTAGAACCGCTTCCAATTTTTTCCTGAGCAGAAAAAATATGTGCGTCACGCAGCTAGAAGACACTTCTCCTGGAAATGAATTTCTGTTTTCCGCACTGATAGGTAGTTGTGTTGAATTGTTCCTTGTTAATACTTAGTCTCCTCTGATTAGCTGAGCTTGGATGTCGGATGGGGGTCGCTCTATGAAATTGCATTTATTGGAAACATAAACAAGGACAGCTAGCTTTTTGTTTGCACTTTGTGTTGTCCTTTTTCACTTTCTGTTACTGCAAAACCTCTCTGGGTTGGGAGTGAGGTCCCTGTCATACTTGTATATTGTTAAAATCTTTATGTAGCGTCGTTACAAGCTATTGTTTGCAAACTAGTTTTTTACTGCTCATGTTTTGAGGATATCAAACATTTACCTCATACATTTATTGGAACGATATACAAATGGCAAAGCATTTTTCCTCAGCGGCTCTTTGACTCAAGCATTGCAATCCCCTCCCCTGCAGGGATGTGGAGATTGACATTGAGCTGGCTCCGGGAGACCAGACCAGCATCTCCAAGACCAAGGAGCAGGCGGAGAGGGACGCCGGTAACCAGCTGCACATGCTGACCAACCGGCACGACAAGTTCCTGGACTCCCTGAGAGAGGGTCAAGGTGAGCAATGACGTTGAGACCCGCTGTCTGCGCTCTCCCCCCCCCCCCCCCCCGTCACCCCCCGCGCTCTCTACGCTTGATAATTCCGCCAAGCTTTTCAATCGCGGGACTTTGATCTGATTAGCATCTAACCGTTTAATCTTCACCTGTAGGTCGCCCGCGGCATTGATTTTTTTGTTTAATTTAGGACACGCGAGCGTGTTTGCATGCGGCGTTCGTACCGGCTTCTGATAAATGATTCAGTGGTTTCGGTTCAAACACCTGACCTGTCGGTATGCTCAGAGTCTGTGCCATAACCCGTTTTTATGAATATTCAATTCACTCCTTTAAACTCAAAGTATCCTCCTCAGTTAAGTTAATTTTCTTCTTTTGAGAATTTAATTAAAAGTCCTGAGTGTTAACTCTCTCGAATCTGTATTCATGTCAAAAAGTGGTCTGGGGGCAGATAGAAGCTGAAATTGTGCCCAATATGCATTTTAAATCGGCGGAGGAGGCGATCTTTTCACACTTAATATTCTGAGGAAGCTTTTAGTATGCATCATTTTTTTTAAACGTGAATTAAGAACTTGATTTATCAAGTAATCAAGCAATGGAAATGATGGTGTTCTTAGCGGTATCATTATTTAGGACCCTGAAGTCATATACGGGCATCTGTAATATGGTGCAATCTAACTTGTGGTACAAATACATATTTATTTTTGTTTTCTTGAGGTTTTTTTCTGGGGGTGGTGGCCCATAAGGCAGGAGGTCTGTGTCTGAGCTCATTACGCACATTTCTGTGGCTTTGAGGGGGTAAAATAACCGTCAACCTTCTGACCATGAAATATTGGCTGAGAGTAGGCTTGTATGCCTGAAGTAGTTCAGTATTCTGGAACAAATCGGCTTTAAATTTGGCACAGAACAAGGTCTTTGAATAAAACCACTGTGGTGATATTGATCTAGAATGTTCTGATCTGCACTCTTAATCTTGACGAGATGGACTCGGTCGATGAGGTGCCAGCAGGGGCAGAGCAGTCATTTCTGTGTGTGTGTGTGTGTGTGTGTGTGTGTGTGGTGTGCGCGTGTGCCCTGTGCGCCTGTTTGCCTTCTGACAGACGGGAGCCCTCCTGAATGCCCTGGTCCAGCTGTGCCACATCTCCACCCCCCTGGCAGAGAAGACCTGGATCCAGCTGTTCCCGCGGCTATGGAAGATCCTGTCTGACCGACAGCAGCATGTGAGCTCTAAAGCTGGCTCCCCAACTCTCCTCGCTTTACAAGAGTAGTCCTTACGCACCCTTTGTGTCTCCGATGGCACATTTGACATCCCCACGCAAATCATGCCTGGAGTTTTAATGAGCCATATGTTGGCATTATACAAGTAATTGGGAGTTTATGTGATTGAAACTCATTATACAGAAAAGTGTTCTGTAGCCACAAACACAGACACGGAGGTTTAAAAAAAAAAGATTAAATAAATTAATAAAAACCCTAAACTCCCGTTTTTCAAAATGTGGGCCTGATTTTCGGGCCTGGAAGATAGCCCCCCCCCCCCCCCCCCCCCCCCCCCACAATCATCCCACCCCTGCATTTAAAATGGGCTAACTGCAGGGGAAGTGATACAAAAGGAAAAATTACCCCTTAATGATTTTTTTTCCCCATTTAAATGAAAGGGAAATAGCCCCACACAAAAAGTAGGGCGCACATTTATGCTAATGTCACTCTTTGCACCTCAGAGGCCAATGCTGTACTTTAGAAAATAATTCAGTGTATATTGAAGACCAAGGAAAACACTGAGTGCGGTTTGCCCTTTGGATTTACATGTCACAGTAATGAAGAGCAGGTGTCAGTTGTCTCCTGTATTGAAACAAAGGCTCTGGTTAAAAATGTAAGGGGGGGGGGGGGGTGGGTGGAGACGTCCGCAAAACCGATTCTCTATTTCCCCGGCTTTGTTTGTTTAGTTTGATTTGTGAGCCTGTCTCAAAGAGCTGTTTAAGGCTATCCCTGTTTGCCCAGGATAAGAACCACAATTTGTGCATCACTAAGTTAATTATGGTCTGTATTGGCGTGTGCGAGAATTGGTCGGTCTTGAAAATGAAGGCTGTTTATTCAAAATGAAGCCAGGAATACATTAGCTTCGGCTTTTGTCGGAAAGCCTATTTTTAAGCAATGAAGCATGGTGCTAAAAATTACTGCCCATGCATTCCCACTTAAGATTTACTGCTTCCTGTGCTTTTTACCTGTTAAGCTAAAACTGTACCACTGCACTGAGGCAATGCTCTGTGCCAAACCATTAAACTATTGGAGCCAAGCGGATTTAGGACTGCTTTTATTTTCCTTATTAAGTTTTTTTGTTTTTAGATTTTCTACAAACGGTCATTTCAGTTGGTCTTAACATTAGTCATTTCGCTAAAACTGTACCACTGCACTGAGGGCAATGCTCTGTGCCAAACCATTAAACTATTGGAGCCAAGCGGATTTAGGACTGCTTTTATTTTCCTTATTAAGTTTTTTTGTTTTTAGATTTTCTACAAACGGTCATTTCAGTTGGTCTTAACATTAGTCATTTTCACTATTTCAGCTTCAGGCCTTTTGAAGCTACATTAGTAAAGCGTGGGGTTACGCGGCGTTTCTGGCTTTCTCGCTGGAACACGCGGTCTGAAGGTCCTGTTTCTGCCCCCGCAGTCCCTGTCCGGAGAGATGAGCCCCTTTCTATGCAGCGGCAGCCACCAGGCCCAGAGGGACTGCCAGCCCAGCGCCCTCAACTGCTTCGTGGAGGCCATGTCCCCAGTGCGTGCCGCCCATCCCCATCCGGCCCTGCGTGCTCAAGTACCTGGGCAAGACGCACAACCTGTGGCTGCGCTCCACCCTCATGCTGGAGCAGCAGGCCTTCGAGAAAGGCCTCAGCCTGCACATCAAGCCCAAGCAGAGCACCGAGTTCTACGAGCAGGAGAGCATCACGCCGCCGCAGCAGGTGCGCGCTTCCGCTCTCGTCCTCCGCCGGAGGCCGTCGGGTTATCGGGGGGGGGCGCCGCGGTGAGGTGAACGCGTCGTGTGGGTGACTCTGGTTTCCGCTCGCTCCTCAGGAGATCCTCGACTCGCTGGCGGAGCTGTACTCGCTGCTGCAGGAGGAGGACATGTGGGCGGGCCTGTGGCAGAAGCGCTGCAAGTTTCCCGAGACCAGCACGGCCATCGCCTTTGAGCAGCACGGCTTCTTTGAGCAGGTTAGCGGGGACGAGTGACAAGGCGGGGGACAGCCCGTGTCGTTCCTGGGCGTCCGCGCCCCGGGTAGTCTTAAGACAAGACGTTCTTTTTGCTTTTAAACAGACAGAGGTGCAGGATCAAGTACTGCTCCTTGTGTTGGAGCTATGTGGAGTGCTGCTGGCAACCTCAAGTTCCTTCCACCGACCGCCGTGTCACAATACCGCTGTGACTGGGGTCTGACCGTGCAGTATGCGCTGTGGGGTGTGGCTTAACAGCGCCGTTTTCCTCACCTGAGAGGGGATTTTGTGGGCTTGTGCTTTCAGGCGCAGGAGAGCTATGAGAAGGCCATGGAGAAGGCGCGCAAGGAACATGAGAGAAACAACGCATCCCCCGCCATCTTCCCCGAGTACCAGCTGTGGGAGGATCACTGGATCCGGTGAGGCACCTTTCCTTGTCCCGGGAGAGGGTCACTGTCACTGGCGTTTTCGAAAGTTAGTTTTTAAGGTCATTTAGAATTATGCTGGGCTTTTCATTATTGTGACTGGTCTTTGATGCTTCTTATAGTGATTTCCTCCCCATTGAAGCCTAATAAGGACATAAATTGGAATCAAAAATGTGCTCATTATCAGTGAACTAATAATGCCGGCCTCAGTGGGACTTGAACTTGAGGGAGCCTACATTAACTCCAGCACTCCAGAATCTCCCATCCTCCCGTGGCAGGGTCTTTGTACATAACTGTGCACAAATCTTTCTGCACCCGCCCAGCTGTTCCAAGGAGCTGAACCAGTGGGAGCCGTTGACCGAGTACGGCCAGTCCAAGGGCCACACCAACCCTTACCTGGTGCTGGAGTGTGCCTGGAGGGTGTCCAACTGGGCCGCCATGAAGGAGGCGCTGGTGCAGGTAACGTTAGTGTGGCGTCTTTTAAAGTGCATCCAGGTCCCTTAAGGTGTCCGAGTCTTCAGTCACTCTATCACCGTCCACCACATGGACAGCAGTCAATCCAAATATGAGAAGGATCAAAAGAGACAAAGACCGAAGATACGCGATTGCAGTACGGAGAGCAAACGACCCCCGTGCACACGCGGTTTAGAAACCGTGGAGCACAATCCCTTCTTCCGTTTTGCAAAACAAAGGGCGCGTAATGGATATAGTGCGTGTGTGATATTTTCATCCCTGCTGGGGAGGGCAACGTATAATAACCACAATTCAGCGCTTACAGATTCCACTCTAGAGAGATATTAAAAAGCCACCGGCACCTAAACGCCACAGAATCCTGAAGGTCATGGAGCCTGTGTTTGTGTCCTGGGGAGCGTGCAATCTGTTTAAGCGCTGTTCCCGGGTGTCTCTTGAGCAATGGCGAAGGGCTGTTTATATCCTGGGGTCTCACTGTGGAGCACCGAGCTGTGGACAGTAGGGGGTGGACAGCGGAGAAGGAAAGCGACGTACAAACCCCGGCCGTTTACACAAAGCGCACGCTGTTGATGCTGCTATCCATTAGCTTAAGCTTGCCTGAATGGTTTTTTCCCTAAGACACGTGCTTGGAGGACACCCGCATTACACGAGCGCTGGCTTTCCGTTGAGAGGTTAATTCGTCCGGCCAGGCTTTCGCCGTAAAAGAGGGCGAAAGAAAATAACCCGAGAGAAAGTTGAAAGAGAGAACGCGGCGGTAACAGATGCGTTCTAAACGCTCAGCTTCTTCAAGGAGACTGGGAAAGACATCCATTGAGGTTTCTGCCTAAGGTGACACCTAATTAAATTGTCCACCGCTGCAGCTCCCCATCACCCCCCACCCCCACCCCTCCCTCTGCTGCGGTTTGCATCTAATATTTACGGATCCGTCCTTGAATAATTGCTCAAACATCTGCCGGGAAGCGATTTGTTTTCGGAGACAAGCCGCCCGCTACTTGGAAGCAGTGGCTGTGGGGAAGTTTAAATGTCCCGGCTTTCAATTAAAGCCGAGCTGATAAGGCCAGCGCCATCGCTGGGAATATTCATCAATCGCCGGCAGTGATAACTATGCGTTGACTGATCACTGTAATTACGCGTCTCGCGTAGCCTTGTTGCACAAGTTTACAACCCAGCTGTTGACTTTTTTCAGTTTTACCATGCACACTGATCTTAATTGAAGCCTGGTTTTGTATAATTGGTATTGTATAAACTGGTTTTGTTTGGAACATATACCTAATGGTGAGTCGGAGGGGTACTTTATAGGTATTTTTTACATACCTGGAGTACAATCTATCCATCCAGGTAGTTTCACTGAGAACTCGCTAGTTTTGTAGATATCCACTGCAGCTCACCGTGATATCACCCTGATAGAACAGACCTCAACAGGTCCAAAGTTCGTGGCGCTCAAAGCGCTAATAATGTACAATGTGTAATAATGTAATGTGTCAGGGTGATATCAAGGTGAGCTGCAGCGGATATCTGCAAACCTAATGAGTTCTCAGCAAAACTAGCTGGATGTATAGATCTCCAGGTATGTAGGCATGTATCAAAATAAAAACTTCTTTGTGAACTGCCCCTTTAAAATTCCCATTCTCTGGGTACTGAGGGCAGTGTGAATTAATGGGTAACGGCCTTGCTTATACAGCTCAGATAGGACCCCAATCCTGAAAAATGAAGTGACATTAAAAGCTGTCCTTACACATAACCGCGCAGGTCAACACGGCTCACGCCTCGTTTCTTTCCCATAGTTGCAAGTACACAGGCAGCGGTTTGGCCGGCGTGGCTGTGATGTCTCGGAGAGGTTGTTCTGATTGATGTTTATTTTGTTCAGTTTTCTTGTTTTGTCTTTACCCGCACAAATCATCGTGCTTTTTCCAGTGTGCTGTTAGCAGGCACCCGCCTAGTGCAGGCTCTGATTTATGGCAGTTATGGGCCTGGAGGTCGAGCTGCATTATGAAGCAGCTTTGCTTTTTTTTTTGTTTGTTTATTTATTTATTATTTTTTATATAATATCCAAACACAACTTGGAGAAAAGCCTCTGGTGACACATTTTGTTGTTGTCCCTGTGCTCGCTGTAACCTGAAACTTGCAGCTATTAACATCCTTGCTCTGATTCCCACTGCACTGTCAGCACCCCAGAGGAACACAGTCTGATCTCATGCAAGTCAGAGTACATCAATACAACCGCCCCACCACACCCCACACACACACACACACACACACACACACACACACACACACACACACACACACACACACACACACACACCCCACAGGTACACACACGCCACGCACGAACACCACACAGCATACAAAATGCACACACACACCACCCACACACACATGCGCACACACACACAGTTTCAGACACACGTGCACGCATACATGCATGTATGCGCGCACACACAGATGCGCTCAATTCTTCCCCTGAAAAGCATCTACCATCCAGAAGAACCATGTCGATGCCATTATGGCCAAGTAAACGTTGACACACAAACATATACATCGTTGTAAAGGGCTTATGGCTGTGTCTGTACCTCATGTTCGGCAGGTGGAGCTGAGCAGTGTGTCTGTACCTCATGTTCAGCAGGTGGAGCTGAGCAGTGTGTCTGTACCTCATGTTCGGCAGGTGGAGCTGAGCTCTGTGTCTGTAGCTCATGTTCAGCAGGTGGAGCTGAGCTGTGTGGCTGTACCTCATGTTCGGCAGGTGGAGCTGAGCTGTGTGTCTGTACCTCATGTTTGGCAGGTGGAGCTGAGCAGTGTGTCTGTACCTCAGGCAGGTGGAGGTGAGCTGTGGGTCTGTACCTCAGGCAGGTGGAGCTGAGCTCTGTGTCTGTACCCCATGTCCGGCAGGTGGAGCTGAGCTGTCCAAAGGAGATGGCCTGGAAGGTGAACATGCACCGGGGCTACCTGGCCATATGCCACCCAGAGGAGCAGCAGCTCAACTTCATAGAGCGGCTGGTGGAGATGGCGAGCAGCCTGGCCATCCGCGAGTGGAGGAGGCTGCCTCACATCGTCTCCCATGTACACACGCCCCTGCTGCAGGTGAGCAGACAGCCGACTACATAAAGCACGTCATGACAGTTCAGTTTTTGACCCGCAAAAAAAAAAAAATTACCTCATTTTTGGTCTCATTCCACTGTTGAAAAAAAGTTAGACGTGCATGAGCACTATTAGCAGGGCTCAAGCCCTGAACCTCTGGAGTAATATTTTGTTGCTTTACAACCGTACTGAGCGGTACATTACAGATCAGTGAGAGGTGTAGGGTATTGAGAAATGTATTTCCAAGCATGAAGAACAAATACCCGTTGAGTAGCAATTAAAGAAATAAAAAATTAATTTAAAAAAAGACACGTTTCTGTTACTAAACACAAAGCTTAATGGTTTTATGTCTCTGTTGAGCATGAATAAACATAATATAAAGGACTCACAGACACAGCTTCTGGGTTCAAGTCCAGCTTGTGCACACAGGCTCAATGCATAATTCATGCATTGAGCCTGTGTGCACAAGCTGGACTTGAACCCAGAAGCTCAGTGTCTGTGAGTCCTTTATATTATGGCCTTTGCTATAAGCATTGTGTTAGATGACACAGCAACAAGTTTCAAATTTTAATATTGTTTTTATTGTTTGCTAATGCATGACAGTGTTTTCATATTTTTGATAATATTTGGTTGTTGACGCAGCAACTTTTCCTTAAGTTCTGAGGTATACGAGGAAGGTGTCTTAATTAGACCTGTGGTTCAACAGAAAATTATTTTTAAACATTGCATGAAGTTTCAAGGTGCAATTATCTGGAGTTTCTACATTAAAAATGTAATTTGTGTCTAGTTTGAGGGTAATTGAAGGCATTTCAAGGCAGGCCAAATCTCTTGTTATTTCAATGCACACATCCATGGATCAAATAGATTAGCTCACCGTTGAGCCATCTTTTGACATCATTTATTTCGTTTAGGCTGCTCTGATTCTTTTTGATGCAGAAACCCATACCCGTCAGTACTGTAGTTCTGCAATTCAGATGTTTATTTCATGTTATTCAAATATTTCCAAATTGTGACACATATGAGTAACCGCAAATTATAGGTCCTTGAGGCAAATTAGTTCTATGGAAGGAGAAGAATGTGGAACCTTTTTAGTTTAGATCAAGGGGGCCAAGATCTCTGAACTGTTAATTTTCAACCATCTGCTAAAGAACCAGCTTTTGACCTATTTGGCCATATTTTCAAGGGGTATGTTTGGCATGGTCCTCTACAAACATGCCAAGTGAGTTTTCAAGCACTACTGTGGGTTCAAAATTAAGGGGGAAATTATCATAAATACCACAATGAAAACAAGAAAGGTTGAACATTTTTGGCCCCTTTAAAAAACCATAGAAAGAGGCTGCAGGAGATTTATTTATTTTTATTTCTAATTATTTAAATTTGTGGGACTTCTGCACGTCAGTGAATTTTGTTTGTACTTTGAGCTGCAAGTGCTTTGAAAGCAGCCTTTTAAAGTTCAGGCACAGTTTTCAAATGTCAAATTTCATAGCTGTCGGTGTGTAAAGATCGTACTGGGAAGAATTTGTACTGCTGATTAACACATCTTGAACTTTTAAAACTTAACATTTTGAAAGTCTCATTCTATGACTGATGATCTAAAGACCAAAAAAGGCTTCTTTTCAACATGCTAGCAAAATATCGCAATGGGTAAAAACACAAATCCAGTCATTCCACCGTCTATAAAAGACAATTTTCAAGCCAGCAACATTATTGGTTGTCTTGGTAACCATTATTGGTTGGTAAAGACCCATTATCTGTGGTGCTTGTCGGTCTTTAACTACTTTATTCTAGCCAGCTGTCTCTATGCTTACTAATGATCCTAATTATTATTTTTTTCGTCTGAGCCGCTTCTACAGTATGTTCATGCTTTCATAAACCTCCTCACGTCTCCTCAAGAGCATTTCAGTGATGTGGGGGGATCAGTGTACCCTCCCTACCGACCCAAAAACACAATTTACACCAGAAATGTAGTGTTCCCAGGTGCTCTCCTATCCTAATACTACCCTATCACGATCCTGATTAGCTTAATTAGCTAAGTAAATTGCAAGATCGAAGAAACGTAGAACGGTAATTATGTCAGTCTTTTTGTTTTAGAACCTGCAAGCTCACCTTTCGTTTAAAAAGTCAGGTCAGACCCTTGGCGCTATTGTTTATGTAGCGATTACTTGCGCAGCGGTTTGGGACCTGGTTATATTGAATTGCATCTTGCCCAACTGCCACCCAGTGCCAACACCCAGATCTTTTTCCGATGTCTGTTTTCAGAGACCCCTCAGAAATCTCCATTTAGCAAAGCATCTGGTGTGTTGCGTTCTTTCACCAAAACGGCATGCAGATGTTTTATTTAGCAGTCTGTCACCAGCTCAGGGAAAATGTGATGTTCACAAATTCAGTAAAATCTGTTTGAAAATAAGCGTTTTATTAGTGCTGTTATTTTGTTCAATGATAGAGCAGACACGGAATCGATATACAGACTGCGTCCCTGCTTTAAATTCTTCTGCCAGTTCTTCCATAATCCCCACCCACTCCATCACTTTCACAAACCTGCTTATCAAACCAACGGAGAGTGTCTGAATCATGGCTGAGGTAGTCTCTTCTAAATGGATTAGGACCAAGAAATAAATAAGAAATAATGATTGGAGCTGGGGGGGGGGGGGGGGGGGGTGTATTGAACTTGTCTTTTAAATAATTAGCTAAGTGGGTCATAATGTTTCCCTCTCAAGAATATGCCTTTTATGCAGTGTGTGCTTTGACAAAGAACAGTCTCCCACATAACCTTTTATTTCACCTCTTGGCTTCAGCAAGAATGACAGAGATAATGTTGAATAAACCATTGCTGTTTTCAATGGGAAGGCTTTTATTAAAATTCATTGTGAACAGCCGGGCCCGAGCGCCTGAGCCACGCATATAATCAGCAGACGCACAATGGCCCGTCTCTCAATTGATGTCCGGTGAATTGGACGTGCTGGAGCGGTGACTCGGCACGTCACCCAGGACCTGTCAAACTTGTTTTGGGCTTACACTTGGGACAGTCTTCTCGCTCTGCCCCCCCCCCCCCCCCCCCCCGTCCCCGTCCCCCCCCGTCCCCACGCGCGCACGGTGATACCGTAGACACTTCCCTCTTGTTGCCTGCTCTCATTCTTATCGCTTGACTCTGTGTATAAACTCTGTCACTCTAATTAGTGAGGCTGTTAAAAATGTCTTTGTGGTTCAAGCGGTTGCATTGATCTGAGCTTTTGTTTTTGGAGAGCAAGGCACCATTCGGATGGTCATCCGCACAGGCTCCTGGGATGGTTCCAAGCATTCTCTCTCTTTATGTAGTTCCACTGCAGATGTCCCATACGTTATGTTTGACTTTAAAGTGCAAGGCTTGATGTCGTATAGTATTTATCGCATACATCTGCAATTGAGAGAGCACTTTTAGGGAGTGTACTACAGGACCGGCCTGGTTCCCCTGCTAATGAGGCTTGTCGCATACCCGCACCTAAGTATCTCTTAACTGTCTCTTGTATAAAAGCTGACAAATTTGGCAATAACAGTATATTTCCGCCAGAAAATCCATGATCACTTGGACACAAACCAGGCTGTAGATGTACTTCAATTGAGCCAAAAAAAAAGTGCTTGTCCATGGACACAACATTAGTAGGAAAAAAATAAGTAAATAAATAAGGCTACCCGCACACTGCTATAGAATGATCCCGG